>JBBPBP010009778.1:2444642-2515630 GCA_037974735.1 Cicer chorassanicum | reverse complement strand
AAAGGTATAGTGGAAGAGTGCGACGGTGAAAGAGAAAAACGTGAATAAAGAATGACAAAAATGAGAAAATATTTATTAAGTCTTATCCGACTGATAACTGAAACTTAATTAAGGATAAGAAAATACCATTGAAACACAATTAAGATACGTGTTAACTGTTTAGTTAACCTGACCATCAAACGGGATCTAAACATCTTTGTTTGTACATTCAACTTCAACCTTATGTGGAGAAACAATGTTTCTAGAGACGTACTACTTTTCAAATCATCTATTTTTTCACAAGTTTAAACTAGTGTTAGTCTAAACTAAATTTATTTACATTCTTACAGACAACTTCTTTTTTCACCTTTTTGGTTTCTAAAAATCCTCATATGTATTTAGAATTATACTTTAATAGGACATAAAAACTGTATTTTTTTTCTTCTAGAAAAATAACTGTGAGATTCCTTTGGGCGGTTGGGCCAATAGCAGGGGCCTACTATAGCAGGACGTGCATTATTTTATTACATGAAAACACACAAACTAAAACATAATTTATAAAAATATGCACATGTTACCTACTCCATTAAGAGATCTCATATATATTTAATCCTAAGATCACTATTAAAGCAGCGGCTTATGACTCTTTCTTCATACCTCACATCATAGACAATAAACATAGAAAAAGGAAAAACCAGAAATGAGTTACAGAACTGACAAAAAGCCACATGTTTTGTTGATTCCATATCCACTTCAAGGCCATATCAATCCATTGTTGAAACTAGCAAAACTTCTTCACTTTAAAGGCTTTCACATAACCTTTGTCAACACTGAATACAACCACAAACGTTTGCTCAAATCAAAGGGTCCTAATTCTCTTGATGGTTTCACTGACTTTAACTTTGAGACTATACCAGATGGTTTAACTCCAATGGAAGGTGATGGTGATGGTGATGTTAGTCAAGACATGATGTCTCTTTGTGAATCAATCAGAAAGAACATCCTCGAACCCTTTCGCAAACTTCTTGCTAAACTTCGTGATTTAGCCATTGCTGGTCTTATTCCACCACTTACTTGCTTAGTTTCTGATTATAGCATGAGCTTTACTATACAAGCTTCTGAAGAACTTTCTCTCCCTATTATTCTCTTTAGTTCTGCCAGTGCATGTAGTTTCTTGACAGGTTTGCACTTACCAACATTGTTTGAAAAAGGTCTCATACCACTAAAAGGTAACAATAAATCTTCTGTCTTTCTTTTGTTCATATGAGCTTAAATCTAACAACTTTGTAACTTGATATGCAGATAAGAGTTATCTGACAAATGGATATTTGGAAACTAAAGTAGACTGTATTCCAGGACTGAAAAACTTTAGACTGAAGGATTTGCCTGGCTATATAAGGATTATAGATCCTAATGATTCCTTGGTAGAGTTTGTCATCGAAACGAGGGATAGAGCTCACCGAGCTGCGGCTATTATTTTTAATAGTTCTAATGAACTTGAGAATGATGCAATGAATGCACTATCCTCTATGTTCCCTTCTATTTATGCCATTGGCCCTTTATCTTCAGTTTTAAATGAAAGTTTGCAGAATCACTTGGTATCTTTAAGTTCCAATCTTTGGAAAGAAGATACCAAGTGTCTTGAATGGCTTGAATCTAAGGAACTAAGGTCTGTTGTTTATGTGAATTTTGGGAGCATGACGGTTATGACTTCAGAGAAACTGTTAGAGTTTGCTTGGGGTTTGGCTAATAGCAAACAACCCTTTTTGTGGATCATTAGGCCTGACCTTGTCATCGGTGGCTCGGTGGTTTTTTCATCTGAGTTTGTAAATGAAATTTCAGATAGAGGCCTAATAGCTAGCTGGTGTCCGCAAGAGAAAGTTTTGAATCACCCTTCAGTTGGTGGATTCTTGACTCATTGTGGATGGAACTCGACCATCGAAAGCATATGTGCTGGTGTGCCAATGTTGTGTTGGCCATTTTTTTTTTATCAGACAACAAACTGCAGATATATTTGCAAAGAATGGGAGATTGGGATTGAAATTGATACGAATGTGAAGAGAGAGGAGCTGGAGAAGCTAGTGAATGAATTGATGGTGGGAGAGAAAGGAAAGAAGATGAGACAAAAGACAATTGAGTTGAAGAAGAAGGTGGAGAAGGACACAAGACTTGGAGGTTATTCATACATGAATTTGGACAAAGTGATTAATGAGGTCTTGATAAAACAAAATCAAACATAAGTTACTCAATTATTGAGTTGAACTTTACAACTTTGAATAATTGTAAGTTTGGAAAGAAAGACTTATTTTTCACAGTAAGTTGAATTTGAATTCCATTATCATGTCAAAGATCCGTTATGCAGCAAATAAAAAAACTTTTTCTGCGTGAACTACTAGTTTAAATTAATACTCTCCTGTATCATACAAGATTGAAATAGTTTTGTTAGAAACAATCATTTTTATTTTATGACTACCTATGTTCTTAAGTGTGAACTTCAACATTTTAGTTAGTATAATTGTTATGATGCATTCACTTATGTTGAGTATGCAATTATGTATATTTTTTATTTTCTAAATTCTATATCTTCAAAGAACAACCTTGCTTTACTTAGATCAAAGGTTTAAAGATTGAACCATGAATGAAACTAATATGAGATTTTGGTGGGAATATGTATAACTTATGATATGCAACTTAGGATATGCAGATGAGAGTTATCTAACAAATGGATATTTGGAAACCAAAGTAGACTGGATTCCAGGTTTGAAAAACTTTAGATTGAAGGACATTAATGACTTTATCAGGACAAGAGATCCAAATGATATTATGTTAGGATTCTTTAGTGGAGTGGCAGACAGAATTCCTAGAGACACTACTATTGTTTTGAGTACTTCCAATGAACTTGAGAGTGATGTAATAAATGCTCTCTCTTCTATGTTTCCTTCTCTTTACCCCATTGGCCCTTTACCTTCATTATTAAATCAAACTCCACATAATCACTTGGCATCTTTAAGTTCCAATCTTTGGAAAGAAGATGCCAAATGTCTTGAATGGCTTGAATCTAAGGAACCAAGGTCTATTGTTTATGTGAATTTTGGAAGCATTTCAGTTCTGACTCATGAGCAACTGTTAGAGTTTGCTTGGGGTTTGGCCAACAGCAAACAACCCTTTTTGTGGATCATTAGGCCTGACCTTGTCATTGGTCAGGCCTAATGAATCATCCTTCTATTGGCGGATTCTTGACTCATTGTGGATGGAACTCAACAATCGAAAGCATATGTGCTGGAGTGCCAATGTTGTGTTGGCCACTCTTTGGTGATCAGCCAACAAATTGTAGATTTATTTGCAATGAATGGGAGATTGGAATCGAAATCGATTCGAATGTGAAGAAAGAGGAAGTGGAGAAGTTGGTCAATGAATTGATGGTTGGAGAGAAAGGAAAGAAGATGAGGGAAAAGGCTATGGAGTTGAAGAATAAGGCAATGGAGGACACAAGACTTGGTGGTTGTTCATATATGAACTTGGACAAAGTGATTAAGGAGGTGTTGCTTAAACACAATTAGATAGAGTTATATTCTTCTCTGCAATACAGAATTGTACTATTTCATTGTCAAGCAAAAATGAATGTGCAAAATTTAGAACTTAGAAGTGCTAGATTTATATTATGAAATTGTATCTAAAATTCTATAAGCTACTACTATTACTGTGCATTGTACTTTTCACTATGTATTGTTTCAATATTCAAAAAATTTAGATCACTTTGCAGTTATAGATTTATATTATGAAATTGTGAATTTTGGAGAGAAACTTGAGCTTTTGTTGAAAGAAAATTGGGCTGATTCAGGCATGGAGAAATAGCCAATAATAGACTATGATATAAAATAAAATAAAAGTGGCCATACATGTTTTGGACTTTAAGACACTTTAATCTCTACAGTTACAATCTTTTCTGTTTGTTGTGAGAAATATCTTGTACTTCTACATCAGTTGAATTTAAGTTATGGAACTGAAACTTCTAGAGGTAGTCCACAGTCATTTATAATTTGGTTTAGTGGACCATATGGTTTATATTGGTCTTTCTAAATTATTTTTCCTTTAAAATGACAGCTGCAATTTTGTTTTTGTTTGATAATATCTTCTATAAGTATGGTTGCAATGCCATAAGTATTTGTGAATCAGGAATTAATAAATATTGAGAAATATTATTGATAATAGTTGTGTAATTACTCTGACAAGTAGATTTCTTTCATAGAAGAAAGTATAATTAATTAACTCCTTAAATTTAGGAGTGATATAAGGAAATAAAATAAAACGGAAATAAAAAGAATATTTCTAATAATGACAAGATATTTCAAGACCCCCTCAAGTTGATGCATAGATATCAATCATGTCCATCTTGCTTATCAAATGTTCAAATTATAAATGGCAAACAGAGAATATTAGAATCAATCTTCTCTTTTATGAATACCGGAATACCTAAACCCTAAACTCTCGAAGACTGTTTTAACCCATACAAAGACTTCCTTAGTTTGCATAAATGGGACTCAAATTTGTCTTCAAAATTTGGAGGGCAATCCATATACACTTATAAATCACCATTGAAGAATGCACTTTTCACATCTAATTGGTGGACTGGCCAATCCAAATTACCAGCAAGAGATAAGAGAATTTTGACTTTGTTAAAGTTAGCAACAGGAGCAAAGGTCTCTAAGTAGTCTATGTTGTAGGTCTAAATAAATCCTTTAGCAACGAACCTAGGTTTGTACCTTTCAATTGATCCATCAGAGTTGTACTTCACTATAAACACCCACTTACAACCCACAATTCTTTGACGAGCTGGTAGAGTCATGAGACTCCAAGTTTTATTATTTTCAAGAGCTTTCATCTCCTCAAGAACAACTTCCTTCTACTTTGGAACCTCTAGAGCTTCATGTACATTCTTTGGAATCTCTATGCAAGACAAGTGAAAGGTAAAAGTAGCAAAAAATGAGGACAAGTTTGAATAAAATATGAAATTAGACATAGGGTTCCTAGTACATGATCTAACAGGTTTCCTAAAGGCTACGAGAACATCTAGATCAATGTATATAGAAGTAGGATTAGTAAGAATTTTACCTGTTTCAATTGGTTGACTTTCACTCGGTTCAGATTCTTGGCTGAGCTATGGAATGAGGTCTTCTACTTATTGATCTTATGTGATGATATTTGGTTTTTTTTCCCCCCTAAATCAAGTTCTGAAAAATCATTTTCTTGATTTGTTGCCTCAAATTCGGTAAGACCCTTACTAATGGTAGAAGTTGAATCACTTATTGTTTCTCAGACAATTTCTGTAGGTGCAATATAACAGAATGATGTGATGTATGCACATTTTCTAAAAAAATCAGGTTTTCGTAAAATTGAAGGAATACATTTTCACTTGACTTCCCTCTGAAGATGATTCTTCTCAAAAAAGGTAACTTTAATTGTGACATACATGAGCTTTGATGAACAATTTCATTTTACATTAAAAAAAAATCCACGACTATGTTAAAGTATTCAGTTCCATTGTCCATTCTAGACAATTGTATTTGAGAGTTAAATTGTGTTTGTACTAATTTACAAATGTTTTTATTATCTGAGCTACCTCTTATTTTTCTTTTAATAAGTACACCAAATAAAGTCTGGTATGATCATCTGTAAAGGTGACAAACCATCTTTTGTTGGATAAGGAACTTATCATATTAGGCCCCTGTGAATCTCCAAAAAAAGGTTTTGAAGGTTTATACTCATGTATTGGAAAGGAACATCGATGATGTTTAGCAAATTTGCAAATTTCATATTGAAATGTAAAAATATCTTGATTAACAAAAAGTTTTGAAAATAAAGACTTTAGATATTTAAAGCTAGGGTGGCCTAACCTCAAATGCAACAACATAATATCATTCTTATTATTTGAAACAAAAAAAGATTCAACTGAAGAACCTATTGATCCAGATTGGTGTTTGTTTCCAGGTCCATCGTCAAGATAGTATAGGCCACCACTTTGCTTAGCACTCACAATAATCTTCCCCGAGATCAAAACCTGAAATAAACAATGAGTGTAAAAAAAGTGAGCTTCACATTTTTTATTTTTAGTTAATTTACTGACAGATAATAGGTTGCAAGTCAAATTAGGGACATGTAAAACATCTTGAATGGTTAATAAAGTAGTTCAACAACATAACGTTTTCCTGCTATGACTGAAAAAGTCATCGGCAACCTTAATTTTTAAATTACTGACACAAGGTTTATATAAGGAAAATAAACTAGATTCTCTGTCATATGGTCGGTAGTTCCGGAATCAACAATCCAATTATGGTTAAGGATGACACTATGGTCGACTGATAAAAAAATTACCTTTCGGGGCCATGGAGCTAGAAAGGGTTTGAGATTCAAGAAGTTTGTACAGTTTATCTAGCTGCTCCTTGGTGAACGTAATTGAACTTGAGGAAGATTGTAACTCTTGATCTAGCTGCTTCTTCTTCGCATTAGGAGGCTTCCCATGTAGCTACAAACAAGTCTTGCGCATGTGCATCAGACGTTTACAATGGTCACACCATGGCTTTGATTTTTTACAATCATTCTTGTCTTCTTCAATTTTCCTAGTTTTCCCTGATTTTTCTTGATCAGCGGTTTTTTATGTTGACCTGATAGCGTTCAACAAGTGTATTGAATCGTTGCAAGTAATAATAAAACAATAGTACCAAGGGTCAAACTAAAGGATTGCGTTTTACTATCGAATTGTGTTTAATTACTAAAATTAAACAAAAAGTTTCCAAATTGATAGAAATTATATTTGAAACTAACGAGAATAATATAATTGAACTTTTATAATAAGAAAAATGTCAGGGATTAGTTTCACTTCGAATCCAACCTTGGTTTCTAATTTGATCCTAGTTACTAAATTCCTTTATTGAATTATTACCAAATTCTCTTTATTATTCTTGCCCTAATGTCTAAGTGATTCCTTAGTGGATTTAAGATTAAAATTAAACTTAATGGTACGGGAATTCTCTTATTAAACTATTGCCCCTACAAATAATTCAATTGGTTTCATGACATGCATCTATCCCTAAACTACAATATCATGAATTCCTCATCTCAAGCATTCCTAAATTCCACTTCCATTTCAAAATACAAATCACAAATAATTTTAAAGTTGATCAAGCAATAAAAAACATTAAGCACATAGATGAGAAAAATAATTCACTAAACTTATTCATATAACTAGAAATCAAATCAGACAAATAAGGGTTTCATCTTGTTTCACTCATCCCTAACAAACCGGGTTTAGTTACTCATGACAGAGATACATAAGATAGAGATTAAACAAGAATTACAAGAAGGATTTATGAATGATTCATGATAAAACTCCTCCAATAGTGTTAAGAACAGCCGTCTCTGAGTTTCTCTGCTAGAGCACAAGTCTCCAAAATTCTCAAAAGTCAAAAAGATACCTCCCAAAGTGACAAAAACGCATTTTAATGTACTCTGATGCGCGTCACGCGCCCCAGGCGCGCTTCAAGCGCAATCTGGAGTTTAGTGCATTTTCTCCTCTTTTGAGTCCGTATTTGGTTCTGGTGTCTTTATGAAAGTTGTAGCTATGGATCTTAACTTTCATTTGCACTTGGTTTGACACCAATTGGACATCTAGAACTCCAAATATGGCTGAAATACTCCACATAAGTCATGTTGATTTCTCACCAAAATTCAGCATTGCACTAAACAAAGAAACAGCGCAAAACTACGAAAAATCTCTACTTACTCAAGGAAATAAGAACATAAACATTTTATATACTCCAAGAACTAAAATCAACAAAATATATCAAATAACTCCTTAAATTAACTAATGATTAAAGATAAATACTAAAAACAATGAAAAATATGCATATGATGAAGAGTCATCATGACCGAACCGATCATAGGTCTTGTTCCTGGTCGAATCGGTCGGTCCGATCCGGTTTTAAAACATTAGAAATTTCTTGTGATTAGTTTTGGCCCATATGTGATTGACTTTCCCATCACCACTCATTGTGTTGCCTCTTGTCTTCTGACTTTTGAAAAAGTTTCTCAAACCGATGGTAAAGGACTTTTTCCAAGGATTTTGCCTCTAAGTTTTTTGTTTAGACATGCATGAAAAATAAAAACGCGGTCGTTTTCTTGCCTCTTGATGAACTGGACATTATCTTTCGTACATTTTCGGTTAGCACAAATCCAATTCTTGCCATAGGGTCATCAACTCATTGTAGTAGATTGTTGCATTCCTTTCACCTTGTTTCAAGCTCCACAATTTAGATTTATAACCATAAATTTGGAATGAGTTTTAAATATTAGGGTAAGTATCCTTCACAGCTTCTCATACTTGTTTCGTTGTAGGTATAAACGTTTCGCTGTAGGTATAAACATGAACGGTCTCCCATTTTCTATCTCCATCGAAATAATTAGCCAAACAATGGTTAACGAGTTTTCATATTTCCAAAACCTGTAAGTTGGATCTGTCTCTACAGGTTCTGAAAACGTGCCATTCAAGAAGTCATATTTTCCTTTGTTGTCCAAAATTAGTCGCATTGTTTGGACCCAATATGTGTAATTCTTCCCATTCAGTTTTTGCACATCGACTTGTAAGGAATTACTTTGGTCGTTTCCTCCCATAGCAAAACCGCCAACACCTCCGTATCTGAGGCCATAGCCATTGTGATAGCCATTGTTGTAAAACTCTCCAAAGTTGCCTCTAGTTTGAAAGGAATCATCCTTCCACTAAATGGTACTGCCAGAACCGTGATTGCGCCCATGGCCGCTTCCGCTATTGCTCGAGTCGCCGCTTGGGCCGGTTCTATCACCAGGGTCGCAGCCGCTGCAACCAGTACCCTTTCTTGGACTGTTGCCATGACCCGTGCCACCACCAACGTTGTCGCTTGGGCAAGTTCCATCACCAGGGAGGCCATCGCGACCAAGGCTCCCATCTGATGTGGCGCCAATTAGGTTTCCATCGCTGATAGGGTTACTCACAAAGGAGCCGGTTAGGGCTTGTCGCTAGGATGTGTTGTTCATCCTTTTGCCTAGATAAAAAGCCTAGGGCTCATGATACCATATAGAGAAATTTTTTGATAATAGTTGTGTAACTATTTTGAGAAGCAAGGGTTCCTTTTATAGGAAAAAGTACAACTAATCAACTTCTTAAATTTAAGAGTGATATAAAGAAATAAAATAAAATAAAGCATAAATAAAAAATAATAATTTTAATAATAACAAAATATTTCAACAATAAGACTATAAAGACTTCTTACAGCTTATTTGAATTTAATTTTAACAGATATCATATAAGTGATTCAAGAAGTATAGAATTTTATTTTGGCACATTTGACTATTTTAGAATCTCTTATTCCAACGTCAGTATTGTAATCTCCGTTATGCACACGTCAGTATTGTAACATTCATGTGACACTTTTTTAACGGAAATAATAAAAAATGACATTTTTGCAAATAAACAATAACATCAAAGCTAAAGTTACAAATGAGGTGCCACTTAAATGATCTAGTTGGAAAAAAAACATAAATGATTTTTCAGAGAATTTAATCAAAGATAAATGATTAAAAGTACAATTTAGTCAAAATAATACTAATAGGTAAAGAAATGAACAAATGAAGAGGACAAAAACAATTGAACAACAATTTCTTATTGGGCATCCATAGAACAACATTCTTCATTTTTTTTTACCATTTCAATATTAATAATAGAGGTAGCAAGTGCAGGACCGGACAAGACAAGTATAGGCTAACTTTAACGAGGGAAAGTGACTCTAACTTTCTTTCTATATCTCTCATATTTTTCCTCCATTTTCTCCTATATTTTCCCCCACATCTCTCCTCTTTTTTGCCTAAAGTTATCAAAAGGTAGAGAATCTAAAGTTAGGGGATCTAAGAATCAATAATACACATATTTTGATATTATAATCATCTCGTATATGATCTGTGTTAGCCGAACTAGATAAATTAAAATTATGATCAACAAAAGAAGAATTAACAACTCTATGAGTACTATTATCCTAAACATCTTTGTTTATACATTCAACTTCAATCTTACATGGAGAAACAGTATTTCTAGGGACATAATGCTTTTCAAGTCGTCTATTTTTTCACGGTCCAACTAAATTTATTTACATTCTTACAGACAACTTTTTTCACCTTTTTGGTTTCTAAAAAAACTCATATATATTTAGAAATATACTTTAATATGACATTAAAACTGTAATTTTTTTCTTATAGAAATATAACTGTGAGATTCCTTTCGGCGGTTAGGCCAATAGCAGGGGCCTACTATAGCTGGACGTGCATTATTTTATTACATGAAAACATACTACCAAAATATAATTTATAAAAATATGCACATGTTACCTACTCCATTTTATTGAGATCTCATATACATTAATTTATATAAATTAAATTTATATTCATCTCATTTAAACTTAAATGAATTCTCTATTTAAGCACCGGCTTATCACTATTTCTCTATACCTCACATCATAGACAATAAAAATAGAAAAAGGAAAAACCAGAAATGAGTTACATTACTGACAAAAAGCCACATGTTTTGTTGATTCCATATCCAGCTCAAGGCCATATCAATCCATTGTTGAAACTAGCAAAACTTCTTCACTTTAAAGGCTTTCATATAACCTTTGTCAACACTGAATACAACCACAAACGTTTGCTCAAATCAAAGGCTCCTAATTCTCTTGATGGTTTCACTGACTTTAACTTTGAGACTATACCAGATGGTTTAACACCAATGGAAGGTAATGGTGATGTTAGACAAGACACGATGTCTCTTTGTCAATCAATCAGAAAGAACTTCCTCGAACCCTTTCGCGAACTTCTTGCTAAACTTCATGATTCAGCCATTGCTGGTCTTATTCCACCACTTACTTGCTTAGTTTCTGATTATAGCATGAGCTTTACTATACAAGCTTCTGAAGAACTTTCTCTCCCTATTATTCTCTTTTGTTCTGCCAGTGCATGTACTTTCTTGTCTGGTTTGCACTTACCAACATTGTTTGAAAAAGGTCTCATACCACTAAAAGGTAACAATAAATCTTCTGTCTTTTTTTTGTTCATATGAGCTTAAATCTAACAACTTTGTAACTTGATATGCAGATAAGACTTATCTGACAAATGGATATTTGGAAACTAAAGTAGACTGTATTCCAGGACTGAAAAACTTTAGACTGAAGGATTTGCCTGACTATATAAGGATTACAGATCCTAATGATTTCTTGGTAGAGTTTGTCATCGAATCGATGGATAGAGCTCACCGAGCTGCGGCTATTATTGTTAATACTTCTAATGAACTTGAGAATGATGCAATGAATGCACTATCCTCTATGTTCCCTTCTATTTATGCCATTGGCCCTTTATCTTCATTTTTAAATGAAAATTTGCAGAATCACTTGGTATCTTTAAGTTCCAATCTTTGGAAAGAAGATACCAAGTGTCTTGAATGGCTTGAATCTAAGGAACTAAGGTCTGTTATTTATGTGAATTTTGGGAGCCTGACGGTTATGACTTCGGAGAAACTGTTAGAGTTTGCTTGGGGTTTGGCTAATAGCAAACAACCCTTTTTGTGGATCATTAGGCCTGACCTTGTCATCGGTGGCTCGGTGGTTTTGTCATCTGAGTTTGTAAATGAAATTTCAGATAGAGGCCTAATAGCTAGCTGGTGTCCGCAAGAAAAAGTTTTGAATCACCCTTCAGTTGGTGGATTCTTGACTCATTGTGGATGGAATTCAACCACTGAGAGCATTTGTGCTGGAGTGCCAATGTTGTGTTGGCCATTCTTTACTGATCAAATAACAAACTGTAGATTTATTTGCAATGAATGGGAAATTGGACTTGAAATCGATACGAATGTGAAGAGAGAGGAGCTGGAGAAGCTAGTGAATGAATTGATGGTGGGAGAGAAAGGAAAGAAGATGAGACAAAAGACAATTGAGTTGAAGAAGAAGGTGGAGAAGGACACAAGACTTGGAGGTTGTTCATACATGAATTTGGACAAAGTGATTAATGAGGTCTTGCTAAAACAAAATCAAACATAAGTTACTCAATTATTGAGTTGAATTTTACAACTCTGAATAATTGTAAGTTTGGAAAGAATGATTTATTTTTCACAGTATGTTGAATTTGAATTCCATTATCATGTCAAAGATCCGTTATGCAACAAATAAAAAAAAAAATTCTGTGTGAACTACTAGTTTAAATTAATACTCTCCTGTATCATACAAGATTGAAATAGTTTTGTTAGGAACAATCATTTTTATTTTATGTCTACCTATGTTCTTAAGTGTGAACTTCAACATTTTCGTGAGTATAATTGTTGATGCATTCACTTATGTTGAGTATGCAATTATGTATATTTTTTATTTTCTAAATTCTATATCTCCAAAGAACAACCTTGCTGTGAGTGTGGACCTTAGGATGCAAATGAGAGGATCAAAATTTAAATATCAGGCATAAGACCAGTTATTTTAAAGAAAAGGTTAATCTTTTACCATACCTTGGAAATTAGTTTTACTATAACAAAAATAGACATAGCAGTTTACTTAGGTCAAAGGTTTAAAGATTGGACCATCAACCATGAATGAAACTAATATGAGATTTTGGTGGGAATATGTATAAGTTATAAATTTTATACAGCATCAACACTTCACATTAAAGATTTTTCTGTCTACGTGTCAACTTTTCTGTTTTCCTATATTTTATCTCTAAATTTAATAGAATAAATCATTAAAAATAAAAAGTGAGATAAGATTTTCAGAACCAACCATGTCAGTTCTCACACATATGGCCACATATATATCAAACAGGAAATGAAATTTCTAGCACTAAACAAAACAAAAAATATCTTACATTGTGATTGAGATCTTCTGTCATCATCACAGATTCAGATCTTCTATGAGAAGTAAAAATTACTCGAAAAATAATTGATGTATTTAATTCAAAATTTGGTGAACAATCCTGTACTAAGAGTTTACAAAAAAAAAGTTTAAAAAATAGATTATCATTCTTCATCAATATATAATTATGATAGTCGATATAATATATACAAAATATTTATTATTGTAACAACAATAATAAAGTTTCCACTTTTTCTATTTCCGAACCCGGAATCTCGCAACTGTGTGTGAGTTTCTAGTATATTTATCATCTCATCTATGAAAAAAAAAATCAAGATCATTGATTTAAGATTAGTCGATTCACATTACACATTCATCATTAGAATCTAGTCAAAACACGATTGACCATTGCAAACTCAAGTTTGGGAGTTCCCACCATGGAACCAAACAAGCACTAATATTAACAGCTTCATCAACAAGGTAATGGAGCAAAGATTTCATCCTAATTAAAGGTAATCTAAATTCGAACTCGATTCCAATGCTGGAAATATAGCAACAAATCATGAAACCAAACCAAAAAAAATACTAAGCTAAATGATAGCATCACAATAAATCAAAATGCTGAAGAATAAAACAGAAAAAGAAAGAAAGAAGTGAACCAAAACACCACACTCACACACACATAGAGTCACAAAGCAATGATTTCCGCCTAACAAAATGTTTCTAAATTTGAACTTGATTTCAATGCTGCAACTGAAGTGAACAAATTCAGATCGCAAATTCACAAATTCAAAACCTAAGCTAGCTCTAATAATAGCATCACAGATTCACAAATTCAAAATATAAGCTAGCTAATAGCATCACAAATTCACAATCTCAAAACATAAGCTAGCAAATAGCATCACAAATTCACAATCTCAAAAAACATAAGCTAACTAATAGCATTACAAATTCAAAACAACATAAGCTAACTACTAGCATCATAAATTCAAATCATAAGCTAACTAATAACATCACAAAAATTCACAACAAAAATGACAGTGAAGAAAAAGAATAGCGAGAGAGAAACAAATAGAATTCAGACCTTGTTGATGAAGATCCTTGACTTGGTGTTTAGCTTCACCACCGGAAACACACTTGACAGAGAAAGAGGTTGTACTAGTAAGGTTAAGATTGCGGTAGAGAGAGCGACACTTGAATGTTGATCCGATGAAGAGCGATTTGGAAAGGGAGGAGGATCTGTAATTGATGAAAGCGGAAATGGAGTTACGGCGAGGAAAGGATTCAATTGTCCATTGGCAACCTTAATTTTTAAATTACTGACACAAGGTTTATATGATGAAAATAAAATAAAAAAATACCTTTCTGGGCCATGGAGCTAGAAAGGGTTTGAGATTCAAGAAGTTTGTACAGTTTATCTAGCTGCTCCTTGGTGAACGTAAATGAACTTGAGGAAGATTGTGACTCTTGATGTAGCTGCTTCTTCTTCGCATTAGGAGGCTTCTCATGTAGCTTCCAACAAGTCTTGCGCATGTGCAAGAGACGTTTACAACGGTCACACCATGGCTTCTTTGACTTTTTACAATCTTTCTTGTTTTCTTCACTAAAATTTTCAATGTTTTAAAAATCAGGCTACATATAGAACCAGCGAGTCCTCCGAGTCATGGTTAACAACCAGTTGAACGGTTTCAACTGATTAACCAGTTGAACCGTTCAATAAATATATAATAAAAAAAAATACATGAAATATATTAAAATATTAAAAACTTTATAAATTAAAAAGTAAAATTTCACAAAATTTAATCGACCACGGGTACCTTGTGGGTTAAGTGAAATAAAGGTTTGACTAAAATAAATTTTTTTTTTGTTAACGGTTTTCTGAAATTATGCAGTTTTTTGAAATCGGACCCAGTTTAGTGACCCGTCCGGTTCAACTCAATTTTCCTAGTTTTCTCTTATTTTTACTGATCAGCGGTTTTTTATGTTGACCTGATAACGTTCAGCAAGTGTATTGAATCGTTGCAAGTAATAATAAAACGATAGTACTGAGTGTCAAACTCAAATATTGCGATTTACTGTCGAATTGTCTTTAATTACTAAAATTAAACAAAAAGTTTCCGAATTGATAGAAATTATATTTGAAACTAACGAGAATAATATAATAAAACTTTTATAATAAGAAAAATGTCAGGGATGAGTTTCACTTCGAATCCAACTTTGGTTTCTAATTTGATCCTAGTTACTAAATTCCTTTATTGAATTATTACCGAATTCTCTTTATTATTCTTGCCCTAATGTCTTAGTGACAGAACCTTTAATTCCAAAGTAACCCCTGTTTCTTTAGTGGATTTAAGATTAGAATTAAACTTTACGGTAAAGGAATTCTCTTATTAAACTATTGCCTCTGCAAATAATTCAATTGGTTTCATGACCTGCATCTATCCCTAAACTACAATATCATAAATTCCTCATCTCAAGCATTCGTAAAGTCCACATTCGTTTCAAAATACGAATCGCAAATAATTTTAAAATTGATCAAGCAATAAAAAACATTAAGCACATAGATGAGAAAAATAATTCAATAAACTTATTCATATAACCAGAAATTGAATCAGACAAATAAGGGTTTCATCTTGTTTCACTCATCCATAACAAACGGGGTTTAGTTACTCATACAGAGATACAAAAGATAGAGATTAAACAAGAATTACAAGAAGGATTTATGAATGATTCTTGATAAAACTCCTCCAATGGTGTTAAGAACAGTCGTCTCTGAGTTTCTCTGTTAGGGCACAAGTCTCTAAACTTCCCAAAAGTCAAAAAGATACCTCCCAAAGTGATAAAAACACGTTTTAATGTACTCTGATGCGCGTCACACGCCCCAAGCGCGCTTCAAGCGCAATCTGGCAGCACTAGTGGTGCAGAAATGCGCCTTAAGCGCAGGTTTCGTGCTTCAAGCGCACAACATCTTATGTCTGACGTTTAGTGCATTTTCTCCTCTTTTGAGTCCGTATTTGGTTATGTAGTCTTCATGAAAGTTGTAGCTATGGATCCTAACTTTCATTTGAACTTGGTTTGACTCCAATTGGACATCTAGAACTCTAGATATGGCTGAAATACTCCATATAGGTCATGTTGATTTCTCACCAAAATTCAGCATTGCACTAAAACAAAGAAACAACACAAAACTACGAAAAACCCCTACTTAATCATGGAAATAAGAACATAAACATTTTATTAACTCCAAGAACTAAAATCAACAAAATATATCAAATAACTTCTTAAATTAACTAATGATTAAAGATAAATAAGACTAAAAACAATGAAAAATATGCATATGATGAAAAATATGACTGAACCGACCATAGGTCTTGTTCCCGGCCGAATCGGTCGGTCTGGTCCGGTTTTTAAAACATTAGAAATTTATGGTGATTAGTTTTGACCCATATGTGATTAACTTTCCCATTACCACTCATTGTGTTGCCTCTTCTCTTCTGACTTTTGAAAAAGTTTCTCGAACCGATGGTAAAGGACTTTTTCCAAGGATTTTGCCTCTAAGTTTTTTGTTTAGACATGCAAGAAAAATAAAAACGCAGTCGTTTTCTTGCCTCTTGATGAACTGGACATTGTCTTCCGTACATTTCCGGTTAGTACAATTCCAATTCTTGCCATAGGGCCATCAACTCATTGTAGTAGATTGTTGCATTCCTTTCACCTTGTTTCAAGCTCCACAATTTAGATTTATAACCATAAATTTGGGATGAGTTTTAAATATTACGGTAAGTATCCTTCACAGCTTCTCATACTTGTTTCGCTGTAGGTATAAACATGAACGGTCTCCCAATTTCTATCTCCATCGAACTAATTAGCCAAACAATGGTTAATGAGTTTTCATATTTCCAGAACCTGTAAGTTGGATCTGTCTCTACTGGTTTTGAAAATGTGCCATTCAAGAAGCCATTGAAGCAATAATATCAATTATAAGGAAGGGGGTTTGAATTATAATTGCCCCTTTAAAAATTTCATGTTTGAAACTAAAATTTTTACTCAAGATTGATCTTGGTAATACGAAGAACGATCTTGGTTAGTGTAAAAACAGCAATATTGATTTTATCAATGAAAAAACTGATTGCAATGCATGTAGTAAATTGAGATAGAGATAGAAAGATTACTCAAGCATATATCCTGGTTCACCCAACTTGGGCTACGTCCAGTCCTCACAAATGTGAGATTTTCCACTAAATGCTCAAAGCAAGATTGTTTTTGGTTGTTACACAACTGCTCTTAGATCAATCTTGATCTTTACACAACTTCCACCTTTCCACCTTAGAAAGGATTTCCACATATTTAACTTAACCTATTTCAGTAAGGATTTCACGAATTACCTTTTACAACTTAAAAGGATTTCCACACACTTCTCAAGTTATGATAATACACTAGCCTTGAGTTACAAAGTAATGATGATGAAGATGTTTAGAATCTGAATATTACCTAACTCTTGTTTGAGAAATAGATTCTGTAACTTAAGACTTAGTTGTTACTGATTGCAACACAACACAAAGAAAATTATTCGCAAGCTAGAGAATGATATTTGAGAGAGCTCGAATATGAATGTATGATTGATGCTTTGCTTGGCACTTTGAGTTGTGTCTTGTTCTTCATCTTGATGCTGTATTTATAAGCTTCAATAGAGGTTGGGACAGCTCACATAGCCGTTCAGATGGAGCCAGCTGTCATAGAACAGGGAGTGTACTGAAGCAGGCCAAAAGCAAGAGTGAAAAAGCTAAATCCAAGAGCATTCTTGCAGTCCAAGATCGATCCTCAGATTAGTTAAATGTGATATGACTTGTATTCGATCCAGTACCTTTTCTGAAGTTGCTTGCTTGCTTTGAGTCAGTGTGCAGGCTTGATTTGATAGTACAAATGTGGTATACTTTTACAGCCTGTACTGTTGTACTTGTATTTGTACCAAATGAAGAATGATCTTGCCCTTATATTCCTTCATGAAGCTTGTCTTGATTCTTCAAATTCTGGACTGATTCTGTTTTAATCTTTTCCTTGTTTATTCTTGATAAAGAGATAAGATTGATAAAGCTTCTAGAATGCAATCTTCTACATAGGATTGATCATTCTTGATTCTGATGGAAGTGAAGATCAATCTTCGTTTTGCAGACGTATGGCAGGATTGATCTTCAATTTGTTGTTTTTTGCTGGCTTTGATTTTAATGAGATTTATTTTGAATTGCTTGGTACCTATCTTGTTTAACACACTCAAATACACAAGTTAAATACCAAAAAACTTAGAATCAAAATTATAATTCTTAATTAACCTTTTGTTTAATTATCATCAAAACAAATAATTAGATATTTTGTCTTAACAGCCATATTTTCCTTTGTTGTTCAAAGTTAGTCGCATTGTTTGGACCCAATATGTGTAATTTTTCCCATTCAGATTTTGCACATTGACTTGTAAGGAATTACTTTGGTTGTTTCCTCCCATAGCAAAACCGCCAACACCTCCGTATCTGAGGCCATAGCCGTTGTGATAGCCATTGTTGTAAAACTCTCCAAAGTTGCCTCTAGTTTGAAAGGAACCATCCTTCCACTAAATGGTACTGCCAGAACTGTGACTGCGCCATGGCCTCTTCCGCTATTGCTCGAGTCGCTGCTTGGGCCAGCTCCATCACCAGAACCGTGACTGCGCCCATCTGATGTGGCGCCAATTAGGTTTCCATCGCTGATAGGGTTACTCACAAAGGAGCCGGTTAGGGCTTGTCGCTAGGATGTGTTGTTCATCCATTTTGCCTAGATAAAAAGTCTAGGGCTCATGATACCATATAGATAAAAAAAAAATTATAATAGTTGTGTAACTATTTTGAGAAGCAGAGGTTCCTTTTATAAGAAAAAGTACAATTAATTTACTTCTTAAATTTAAGAGTGATATAAAAAAATAAAACAAAATAAAACATAAATAAAAAATAATAATTTTAATAATAACAAGATATTTCAACAATAAGACTAACAAGACTTCTTAAAACTTATTTGAATTTAATTTTAATAGATATCATATAAGTGATTCAAGAAGCATGGAATTTTATTTTGGCACATTTGACTATTCTAGAATCTCTTATTCTAATTTTGTCCAACTAATAAAAAATATCTCAAAAAAATCATAATATATGATTTGACAAAACTTATAATCATCTGAATTTCCTTAAAAAAATGTTTAAAATATTGAACAAGATCCATTTGTTTAATCCATTAATTTTGGCTTGTATGATTAACAGTTGATCGTTTGAGTTCATAATTAAAAATTCGTAAAATAGAAAATACCGTGTTTACCGTGTTTGTGTGATACTAAAAAATAACAAAAATTAATAACTATTAATGAGTTGGGTAATGTATGGCGAATTAAAAATTCCTAAAACAAAAAATAGCGTGTGCATCGTGTTTGTGTGGTACCAAAAAAATAACAAAAACTAATAATTATTAATGAGTTGTGTAACGTGTGGCGATGTGCTGAATCAAAAAAGTGTAGCCACGCGCTAATTACAAGTTTAATAACCATTAAATAAATACAAATTTTGAATTTTAGATTTTTTTTAAAAAAGAGTGGAAGAGCATGATAGCAAAGAGGAAAATGATAAAGAGTTAAAAGATGAATATTGGGTATGAGCGAAAATTAATTCAAATTTAGATAATATAAATGTATTTTTTACAACTACTGTTATACACACTTCAGCATTGTAATAGTCATGTGATATTTTTTTAACGCAAATAATAAAAAATGACATTTTTACAAATAAACAATAACGTCAAAACTAAAATTATAAATGAGGTGCCACTTAAATCATCTAGTTAGACAAAAAAACATAAATAATTTTTTCGAAAATTTAATCAAAATTAAATGACTAAATGTACAATTTAGTCACAATAATACTAATAGGTGCAGAAATGAACAAAGAGGAGAAAAACAATTGAACAACAATTTCTATGGGGCATGTATAGAACAACCTTCTTCATTTTTTTTTACCATTTCAATATTAATAATAGAGGTAGCAAGTGCATGACCATGACCAGACAAGAAAAGTATCAGCTAACTTTAAAGAGGGAAAATGACTCTAACTTTGTTTCTATATCTCATATTTTTCCTCCATTTTCCCTCTATATTTTCCCCACATCTCTCCTATTTTTTGCCTAAAGTTATCAAAAGGTAGAGAACCTAAAGTTAGGGATCTAAGAATCAACAATACACATATCTCGATATTGATAATCTTCTCATATATGATTTGTGTTAACTGAATTACATAAATTAAAACTATGATCAACAAAATAAAAATTAACAACTCATTGAGTACTATTAATCTAAACATCTTTATTTGTACATTCAACTTCAACCTTACGCCGAAAAACAACCTTTTTTGTTTGTAAAAATTCTCATATATATTTAGAAGTATACTTTAATATGACATTAAAAATGTATTTTTTTTCTTCTAGGAATATAACTGAGATCCTTTGGGCGGTTGGGCCAATAGCAGGGGCCTACTATAGCCAGACGTGCATTATTTTATTACGTGAAAACATACAAACCAAAATATAATTTATAAAAGTATGCACATGTACATTTTCATTTTATTATAAAAATATGAAAATGTACAATAGCAGGGGCCTACTCCATTTTATTGAGATCTCATATACATTTTCACACTGTTTGTTATCCTTAGTTCTTTTCCACACTGTCCGTTGAATTAAATCACTTCATGTAGAGATATTTTCGAAACTAACTTGAAAAAGTGATCCTATGGTATAATTTATTTGGATGCATATACATGTGTAAATTTTTTTTATATATTTATTGGTCAATGTATATAAACTAATTTATATTCAACTCATTTATACTTAAATGAATTCTCTATTAAAGCACAGGCTTATCACTCTTTCTCTATACCTCACATCATAGACATAAACATAGGAAAAGGAAAAACCAGAAATGAGTTACCTAACTGACAAAAAGCCACATGTTTTGTTGATTCCATATCCAGCTCAAGGCCATATCAATCCATTGTTGAAACTAGCAAAACTTCTTCACTTTAAAGGCTTTCACATAACCTTTGTCAACACTGAATACACTCACAAACGTTTGCTCAAATCAAAGGGTCCTAATTCTCTTGATGGTTTCACTGACTTTAACTTTGAGACTATACCAGATGGTTTAACTCCAATGGAAGGTGTTGGTGATGTTGATCAAATGATGTCTCTTTGTGAATCAATCAGAAAGAACGTCCTCGAACCCTTTCGCAAACTTCTTGCTAAACTTCATGATTCAGCCATTGCTGGTCTTATTCCACCACTTACTTGCTTAGTTTCTGATTATAGCATGAGCTTTACTATACAAGCTTCTGAAGAACTTTCTCTCCCTAACATTCTCTTTAGTCCTGCCAGTGCATCTACTTTCTTGTCTGGTTTGCACTTACCAACATTGTTTGAAAAAGGTCTCATACCACTAAAAGGTAACAATAAATCTTCTGTCTTTCTTTTGTTCATATGAGCTTAAATCTAACAACTTTGTAACTTGATATGCAGATAAGAGTTATCTGACAAATGGATATTTGGAAACTAAAGTAGACTGTATTCCAGGACTGAAAAACTTTAGACTGAAGGATTTGCCTGACTATATAAGGATTACAGATCCTAATGATTCCTTGGTAGAGTTTATCATCGAATCGATGGATAGAGCTCACCGAGCTACGGCTATTATTTTTAATACTTCTAATGAACTTGAGAATGATGCACTGAATGCACTATCCTCTATGTTCCCTTCTATTTATGCCATTGGCCCTTTATCTCCATTTTTAAATGAAAGTTTGCAGAATCACTTGGTATCTTTAAGTTCCAATCTTTGGAAAGAAGATACCAACTGTCTTGAATGGCTTGAATCTAGGGAACTAAGGTCTGTTGTTTATGTGAATTTTGGGAGCATGACTGTTATGACTCCAGAGAAACTGTTAGAGTTTGCTTGGGGTTTGGCTAATAGCAAACAACCCTTTTTGTGGATCATTAGGCCTGACCTTGTCATCGGTGGCTCGGTGGTTTTGTCGTCTGAGTTTGTAAATGAAATTTCAGATAGAGGCCTAATAGCTAGCTGGTGTCCACAAGAGAAAGTTTTGAACCATCCTTCAATTGGTGGATTCTTGACTCATTGTGGATGGAATTCAACCACTGAGAGCATATGTGCTGGTGTGCCAATGTTGTGTTGGCCATTTTTTGTTGATCAGACAACAAACTGCAGATATATTTGCAAGGAATGGGAGATTGGGATCGAAATCGATACGAATGTGAAGAGAGAGGAGCTGGAGAAGCTACTGAATGAATTGATGGTGGGAGAGAAAGGAAAGAAGATGAGACAAAAGACAATTGAGTTGAAGAAGAAGGTGGAGAAGGACACAAGACTTGGAGGTTGTTCATACATGAATTTGGACAAAGTGATTAATGAGGTCTTCCTAAAACAAAATCAAACATAAGTTACTCAATTATTGAGTTGAATTTTACAACTTTGAATAATTGTAAGTTTGGAAAGAATGACTTATTTTTCACAGTATGTTGAAATTGAATTCCATTATCATGTCAAAGATCTGTTATGCAACAAATAAAAAAACTTTTTCTGTGTGAACTACTAGTTTAAATTAATACTCTCCTGTATCATACAAGATTGAAATAGTTTTGTTAGGAACAATCATTTTTATTTTATGTTTTACCTATGTTCTTAAGTGTGAACTTCAACATTTTAGTTAGTATAATTGTTATGATGCATTCACTTATGTTGAGTATGCAATTATGTATATTTTTTATTTTCTAAATTCTATATCTTCAAAGAACAACCTTGCTGTGAGTGTGGACCTTAGGATGCAAATGAGAGGATCAAAATTTAAATATCAGGCATAAGATCAGTTATTTTAAAGAACAGGTTAATCTTTTACCATACCTTGGAAATTAGTTTTACTATAACAAAAATAGACATAGTAGTTTACTTAGGTCAAAGGTTTAAGGTTTAAAGATTGAATGGTACTAATATGAGATTTTGATGGGAATATGTATAAGTTATAAATTTTATATAGCATCAACACTTCACATTAAAGATTTGTCTGTCTCTGTTACAACTTTTCAGTTTTCCTATATTTTATCTTTAAATTTAATAGAATAAATCATTAAAAACAAAAAGTGAGATAAGATTTTCACAACCAACCATGTCAGTTCTCCCACATATGGCCACACATATATCAACCAGGAAATGAAATTTCTAGAAGAAAGAAGAAAGAATATCTTACATTTTGATTGAGATCTTCTGTCATCATCACAGATTCAGATCTTCTATGAGAAGTAAAAATTAATCAAAAAATAATAATTGATGTATTTAGTTCAAAATTTGGTCAACAATCCTGTACTAAGAATTCACAAAAAAAGTTTAAAAAATAGATTGTCATTCTTCATCAATATATAATTATGATAGTCGATATAATTTATACAAAAATATTTATTATTAATAATAAACCTCGCAACTGCGTGTAAGTTTCTAGTATATTTATCATCTCATCTACGAACAAAAAAAAAATCAAAATCATTGATTTAAGATTAGTCGATTCACATTACAAATTCACCAAATTATTTTTAATTTTTTTTACCATTAATTTAAGATCAAATAGCCAAGATGAATACCTACATCTCACATTTACTGTGTGGAATCCAAATCCATTCATCACCATCCTTTTCTGACATAAATATCAGTAGTAAGGGGTTACTTGACATGTTTGCATGTGTTATCAGTAGTAAGGGGTTACTTGACATGTTTGCATGTGTTATAAGAATTTGGATTGATTACAATTTGACTGCATGCATTCACATAATTTTGTTCATCTGATCAAGATTCGGACAGCTCAAATTTAAAGGTAGAGTTGGATACTTTGATTTTTTAAAACAAAAATTTTAACTTTGAAATCTAAATCATCTAATTTTGATCTGAGATCGTGTGATTACATGCAACACACAACCCGAATCCGTGTTATAATGAAGCATAAAAGATCAATGATAGAATAAAATTGAGTTACTATGAATTGAACTTATCTTATCAGACACAAAAATCACAGGGCATATCAGTATCATTATCTCACTCCTTACAGTTTCTTTTCTTTTTTCCTTTAGTTTTTCTATGTTCTTTTTTTTGTTGATAAAACCTATGTTCTTTTACCACCAATCCAATAATTGCAATGAGATTTTCTCTATATTAAAGAAAAGACTTATCCCTTTGTTTCTCAACCTCATCTTACACACACACACAAAAATAAGATTCAAACATGAGCAATTATGCAGAGAAAAAACCACATGCTGTGTTGACTCCTTATCCACTTCAAGGCCATATCAATCCAATGTTGAAACTAGCAAAACTTCTTCAACTTAGAGGCTTTCATATAACCTTTGTCAACACTGAATACAACCACAAACGTTTGCTTAAATCAAGAGGTCCTAATTCTCTTGATGGTTTCATTGACTTTAGCTTTGAAACTATTCCAGATGGTTTAACTCCAATGGATGGTGATGTTAGTCAAGACTTGGATTCTCTTAGGGAATCAATAAGAAAGAATTGCTATCAACCCTTTTGTGAAGTTCTAGCTAGACTTAAAGATTCTGCTAATGATGGTCTTATACCTCCTGTTAGTTGTTTTGTTTCTGATAGTTTCATGCCATTTACTATGCAAGTTGCTGAAGAACTTGCACTGCCAATTGTTCTCCTTTTTCCATCTAGTGCTTTTACTTTCTTGTCTATTTTTCACTTTAAAACACTGATTCAGAAAGGTCTCATACCACTCAAAGGTAACAATTCATTTATGTTCCTTTTATATCCCTAAGAGAAATTTTTTTTGACTTTTTATTGAACCAATGAAAATTTTTATGTTAAGGTTATTTTTCTTAATTTTATGGTATAATTTTGTCAATTTTTGAGATCTTAAGATCCTCTTTAGGATCCTATGATCTACGCTTTTTCTATATCACAAATATCTTAGGTAGGATCTAGAGTTTGACAACCTTGTGTGTGTGTATATATCAAGTTTAAGAAAAAAAGTCTGCGATTGCAATCTAGACTAAACATAAAAGTTGTGATGTCTTTGTGATTGGATTTGAGGCTGCGTCACCCGCATTTAGTTGTGATTATATGTATTGTGACACGACCGTGGTTATTATTGCGGCCGTGGTTTAAAACCTTGATAAATAATAATATAGTTTCAAGATATTGACTTTTGCAATTATGATATGCAGATGAGAGTTATTTGACAAATGGATATTTGGACACAAAAGTTGATTGGATTCTTGGTTTGAGAAACTTTAGGCTCAAGGATCTTCCTGATTTTATAAGGACAACTGATCCTAATGACTTAATGATAGAATTTGCCATTGAAGTGGCAGATAGATTTCACAAAGCTTCTGCTATTGTTTTCAATACTTCTAATGAACTTGAGAGTGATATTATGAATGTTCTTGATTCTATGTTCCCTTCTCTATACACTATTGGCCCTTTTTCTTCTTTTTTAAACCAAAGTCCACAAAGTGACTTGACATCTTTAGATACCAATCTTTGGAAAGAAGATACTAAATGTCTTGAATGGCTTGAATCTTATGAACCGGGATCCGTTGTTTATGTAAATTTTGGCAGCATCACGGTTATGTCTCAAGAGAAATTGTTGGAGTTTGCTTGGGGTTTGGCCAACAGCAAGAAACCTTTTTGGTGGATTATTAGGCCTGATCTTGTCATTGGTGGTTCTGTGATTTTGTCGTCTGAGTTTTTGAATGAAATTTCGGATAGAGGCCTAATAGCAAGTTGGTGTCCACAAGAGAAAGTGTTGAACAACCCTTCGGTTGGTGGATTTTTTACTCATTGTGAATGGAATTCAACCACTGAGAGCATATGTGCTGGAGTGCCAATGTTGTGTTGGCCATTCTTTGCTGATCAAATAACAAACTGTAGATTTATTTGCAATGAATGGGAAATTGGACTTGAAACTAACACAATCTAACTGTTAGAACAATAACCGGGTCTTAAAAGATTAGAGAAAACGAATTTGCAAAACTGGTACATGAGATGTTTGTTAACGAATTAAGTTAGTGTTAAGTATGACTCATAGACATCGACAATGAAGCCTACCATTGTGTATCCATTATCAATGAGCCATACTCAACACTAACTTACTAACATTCGCCTATCAAAAAACATAGTTATGCCAGTTAATAACTCAATATAGACATTTAGTTCCAAGAATTCGATAGTCAAATTAAAATTTCTTTTTGAGTGGATGACCTGCCACAAATATTCATAAAATTGCAAGAGTATTGTTTATACTTCAACAAATAACTTCCATTGAACCCCTTATTTATATATTACCTTCAAGCTATTAACTTATGATATGCAACTTATGATATGCAGATGAGAGTTATCTAACAAATTGTAGATTTGTTTGCAATGAATGGGAGATTGGAATCGAAATCGATTCGAATGTGAAGAGAGAGGAAGCGGAGAAGTTGGTCAATGAATTGATGGTTGGAGAGAAAGGAAAGAAGATGAGGGAAAAGGATATGGAGTTGAAGAATAAGGCAATGGAGGACACAAGACTTGGTGGTTGGTCATATTTGAACTTGGACAGAGTGATTAAGGAGGTGTTGCTTAAACACAATTTGATAGAGTTATATTCTTTTCTGCAATACAGAATTGTACTATTTCATTGATATTCTTCTATTCAATGTATTTCATTGTAAAGCAAAAATGAATGTGCAACATTTAGAACTTAGAAGTGCTAGTTGTATCTAAAATTTTATAAGCTACTATTATTACTATGCATTGTACTTTTCACTATGTATTGTTTAAATATTCAAATTGGGATTAACACTTTGGGAAGCTTCATTCCTTGGGCTTGATTAGCAAGCAATTTTTTTTCTTCTAAATAAGTATATTTCAACTTCGGGGTCTGAGTTTTGATAAAAGGAAAAGGAGAACGCATTTGGTTTGCCCAAACTCTACCCAACACTATGTATTCAAATTGATTCACAAGTTTGACTACTTGTAAGACAACAATCAAGGGAAGGCCACGGTCACCCCAAAATTTTCTTTTTCGGTAAAATTAGATATACCTACAATAATATTTATCTATTATATATGATATATAACTAATCTCTCACTAATAATCAAATTGTTGAGTGACTTAGTGGTAGTAGAGATTTTTATAAACCTTATGTCTCTACTTCAACTCTTCTTGATATTGGTTTTTATTATTTTTATTGTAAATATAGTAATTTGTTTGACAAAATTGTAAATATTTAGATTCGAATCGGGTACTTTTAATATATCTAAAAATTAGAATTACTACTATACCAAAATCAAATATATAAAATTAATTGAAAATATTTTATATACAATCCAAGCTCTCTTCACAGTTACAATAATTTAACCAACTCATTACTATCATATGTCAAAAAGACTAAACAAACAAATTCATTTTAATAGTTTGTACAATTATTTTTGGGATGATCCACTGTATAATACATAAAAAATCCTTTTGCTACATATGTTAATATGACTTACTAAATATTTTACTTTGGTAAAATACTTTGAAGGGTCCTTGAAAATGAGAAAATATTATTGGTGGTGAAAGAGTCTACTTCACACAAGAAAAATTTTAGATCACTTTACAGTTATAGATTTATATTATGAAATTGTGAATTTTGGAGAGAATCTTGAGCTTTTGTTGAAAGACAATTAGGCTGATTCAGGCATGGAGAAATATCCAATAATAGACTATGATATAAAATAAAATAAAAGTGGCCATACATGTTTTGGACTTTAAGACACTTTCATCTCTACGGTTACAATATTTTCTGTTTGTTGTGAGAAATATCTTGTACTTCTATTTTCAGTTGAATTTATGTTATGGAACTGAAACTTATAGAGGTAGTCCTCAGTTATTTATAATTTGGTTTAGTGGACCATATGGTTTATATTGGTCTTTCTAAATGATCTTTCCTTTAAAATGATAGCTGCAATTTTGTTTTTGTTTGATAATATCTTCTATAAGTATGGTTGCAATGTCATATAAGTATTTGAGAATCAGGAATTAATAAATATTGAGAAATATTATCGATAATAGTTGTGTAATTACTCTGACAAGTAGATTTCTTTCATAGGAGAAAGTCTAATTAATTAACTCCTTACATTTAAGAGTGATATAAGGAAATAAAATAAAACGGAAATAAAAAGAACAATTCTAATGATGACAAGATATTTCAAAACCCCTTCAAGTTGATGCATAGATATCAATCGTGTTCATCTTGTTTATCAAATGTTCAAAACTTGTTCTGGGCAAGCTTTTGGTCAATATATCAATTGTATGTTGATTGGAAGGAACGAATGGCAAATAGAAAATATTAGAATCAATCTTCTCTTTTATGAATACCAGAATACCTAAGGCCTAAACTCTCGAAGAATGTTTTAACTCATACAAAGACTTCCTTAGTTTGCATAAATGGGACTCAAATTTGTCTTCAAAATTTGGAGGGCAATACATATACACTTTTAAATCACCATTGAAGAATGCACTTTTCACATCTAATTGGTGGACTGACCAATCCAAATTAGCAGCAAGAGATAAGAGAATTTTGACTTTGTTAAACTTAGCAACAGGAGCAAAGGTCTCTAAGTAGTCTATGTTGTAGGTCTGAATAAATCCTTTAGCAACGAACCTAGGTTTGTACCTTTCAATTGATCTGTCAGAGTTGTACTTCACTATAAACACTCACTTACAACCCACAATTCTTTTACGAGCTGGTAGAGTCATGAGACTCCAAGTTTTATTATTTTCAAGAGCTTTCATCTCCTCAAGAACAACTTCCTTCCACTTTGGAACCTCTAGAGCTTCATGTACATTCTTTGGAATCTCTATGCAAGACAAGTGAAAGGTAAAAGTAGCAAAAAATGAGGACAAGTTTGAATAAAATATGAAATTAGACATAGGGTTCCTAGTACATGATCTAACAGATTTCCTAAAGGCTATGCTAACATCTAGATCAATGTATATAGAAGTAGGATTAGTAAGAATTTTACCTGTTTCAATTGGTTGACTTTCACTCGGTTCAGATTCTTGGTTGAGCTGAGGAATGAGGTCTTCTACTAATTGATCTTGGTTCCTTCTTACATATACATTTTATTTCCAAGAAGGATTTATGAATGATTCTTGATAAAACTCCTCAAATGGTGTTAAGAACAACTGTCTCCGAGTTTCTCTGCTAGGGCACAAGTCTTCAAATTTCCCAAAAGTCAAAAAGATACCTTCCAAAGTGATAAAAACGCGTTTTAATGTACTCTGATGCGTGTCACGCGCCCCTGGTGCGCTTCAAGCGCAATCTGGCAACTCCAGTGGTGCAGAAATGCGCCGTAGGTGCAGGTTTCGCGCTTCAAGCGCACAACATCTTATGCCTGGCGTTTAGTGCATTTTCTCCTCTTTTGAGTCCGTATTTGGTTCCGTAGTCTTCATGAAAGTTGTAGCTATGGATCCTAACTTTCATTTGCACTTGGTTTGACTCCAATTGGACATCTAGAACTATAGATATGGTTGAAATACTCCATATAGGTCATGTTGATTTCTCACCAAAATTCAGCATTGCACTAAAACAAAGAACTAACGCAAAACTACGAAAAATCCCTACTTAATCAAGGAAATAAGAACATAAACATTTTATTAACTCCAAGAACTAAAATTAACAAAATATATCAAATAATTTCTTAAATTAACTAATGATTAAAGATAAATAAGACTAAAAACAATGAAAACTATGCATATCGGTCGGTCTGGTCCGATTTTTAAAACATTAGAAATTTCTGGTGATTAGTTTTGACCCATATGTGATTGACTTTCCCATTACCACTCATTGTGTTGCCTCTTCTCTTCTGACTTTTGAAAAAGTTTCTCGAACCGATGGTAAAGGACTTTTTCCAAGGATTTTGCCTCTAAGTTTTTTGTTTAGACATGCAAGAAAAATAAAAACGCAGTCGTTTTCTTGCCTCTTGATGAACTGAACATTATCTTCCGTACATTTCCGGTTAGCACAAATCCAATTCTTGCCATAGGGCCATCAACTCATTGTAGTAGATTGTTGCATTCCTTTCACCTTGTTTCAAGCTCCACAATTTAGATTTATAACCATAAATTTGGGACGAGTTTTAAATATTAGGGTAAGTATCCTTCACAGCTTCTCATACTTGTTTCGTTGTAGGTATAAACATGAACGGTCTCCCAATTTCTATCTCCATCGAACTAATTAGCCAAGCAATGGTTAACGAGTTTTCATATTTCCAGAACCTAGAAGTTGGATCTGTCTCTACAGGTTCTGAAAACGTGTCATTCAAGAAGCCATATTTTCCTTTGTTGTCCAAAATTAGTCGCATTGTTTGGACCCAATATGTGTAATTTTTCCCATTCAGTTTTTGCACATTGACTTGTAAGGAATTACTTTGGTTGTTTCCTCCCATAGTAAAACTGCCAACGCCTCCGTATTTGAGGCCATAGCCGTTGTGATAGCCATTGTTGTAAAACTCTCCAAAGTTACCTCTAGTTTGAAAGGAACCATCCTTCCACTAAATGGTACTGCCATAACCGTGACTGCGCCCATGGCCTCTTCCGCTATTGCTCGAGTCACCGCTTGGGCTTGTCGCTAGGATATGTTGTTCATCCCTTTTGCCTAGATAAAAAGCCTAGGGCTCATGATACCATGTAGATAAATTTTTTGATAGTAGTTGTGTAATTATTTTGAGAAGCAGGGGTTCCTTTTATAGGAAAAAGTACAACTAATCAACTTCTTAAATTTAAGAGTAATATAAAGAAATAAAATAAAATAAAACATAAATAAAAAATAATAATTTTAATAATGACAAGATATTTCAACAATAAGACTAACAAGACTTTTTACGGCTTATTTAAATTTAATTTTAACAGATATCATATAAGTGATTCAAGAAGCATAGAATTTTGTTTTGGCACATTTGACTATTCTAGAATCTCTTATTCCAATTTTGTCCAACTAATAAAAAACATCTAAAAAAATTATAATATATGATTTGACAAAACTTATAATCATCTGAATTTCCTTAAAAAAATGTCTAAAATATTGAACAAGATCCATTTATTTAATTCATTAATTTTGGCTTGTATGATTAAGAGTCAATCATTTGACTTCATAATTAAAAATTCTTAAAATAGAAAATAGCGTGTTTACCGTGTTTGTGTGATACTAAAAAATAACAAAAAGTAATAACTATTATTAATGAATTGTGTAACGTATGGCGAATTAAAAATTCCTAAAACAAAAAATAGCGTATTTGTGTGATACTAAAAAAATAACAAAAATTAATAACCATTAATGAGTTGTGTAACGTATGGCGATGTGCTGAGTCAAAAAAGTGTAGGCATGTGCTAATTACAAGTTTAATAACCATTAAGTAAATACAAAGATTTAGATTTTAGATTTTTTTTTTTTGAGTGGAAGAGCAAAAAATTGTGTCTCTGCAAAAATTGATTCAAATTTAAATAACATAAACAGTATTGTAACGGCAATGTGACATTTTTTAATGAAAATAATAAAAAAATGATATTTTTACAAATAAACAATAATATCAAAGCTAAAGTTACAAATGAGGTGACACTTAAATAATCTAATTAGAAAAAAAAAAAACATGAATAATTTTTTCAAGAATTTAATTAAAAATAAATGATTAAAAGTACAATTTAGTCAAAATAATAATAATAGGTGAAGAAATGAAGAGGAGAAAAACAATTGAACAACAGTTTCTTAGGGGCATCTATAGAACAACCTTCTTCGTTATTTTTTTACCATTTCAATATTAATAATAGAGGTAGCAAGTGCAAGATCAGACAAGACAAGTATCGGCTAACTTTAAAGAGGGAAAATGACTCTAACTTTCTTTCTATATCTCTCATATTTTTCCTCCATTTTCCCTCTATATTTTCCCCACATCTCTCCTCTTTTTTTGCCTAAAGTTATCAAAAGGTAGAGAACCTAAAGTTAGAGGATCTAAGAATCAACAATATGCATAACTCGATATTGATAATCATTTTGTATATGATCTGTGTGTTAGCTGAATTAGATAAATTAAAACTATGATCAACAAAAGAAGCATTAATAACTCATTGAATACTATTATCCTAAACATCTTTGTTTATACATTCAACTTCAACCTTATGTGGAGAAACAATATTTCTAGAGACGTACTGCTTTTCAAATCATCTATTTTTTCACAAGTTTAAACTAGTGTTAGGCTCAACTAAATTTATTTACATTCTCACAGACAACTTTTTTTTTCACCCTTTTGGTTTCTAAAAATTCTCATATACATTTAGAGATATACTTTAATGTGACTTTAAAACTGTATTTTTTTTCTTCGAGAAATATGACTGAGATTCCTTTGGGCGGTGGGGCCAATAGCAGGGGCCTACTATAGCCAGACGTGCATTATTTTATTACGTGAAAACATACAAACCAAAATATAATTTATAAAAATATGCACATGTACATTTTCATTTTATTCATTTTATTATAAAAATATGAAAATGTACAATAGCAGGGGCCTACTCCATTTCACACTGTTTGTTTTCCTTAGTTCTTTTTCACATTGTACGTTGAATTAAATCACTTCATGTAGAGATATTTTCGAAACTAACTTGAAAAAGTGATCCTATGGTATAATTTATTTGGATGCATATACATGTGTAAATTTTTTATATATATTTATTGGTGAATGTATATAAACTAATTTATATTGAACTCATTTAAACTTAAATGAATTCTCTATTAAAGCAACGGCTTATCACTCTTTCTCTATACCTCACATCATACACAATAGACATACAAATAGGAAAAACCAGAAATGAGTTACATTACTGACAAAAAGCCACATGCTGTGTTGACTCCGTATCCACTTCAAGGCCATATCAATCCAATGTTGAAACTAGCAAAACTTCTTCACTTTAGAGGCTTTCATATAACCTTTGTCAACACTGAATACAACCACAAACGTTTGCTTAAATCAAGAGGTCCTAATTCTCTTGATGGTTTCATTGACTTTAGCTTTGAAACTATTCCAGATGGTTTAACTCCAATGGATGATGATGTTAGTCAAGACTTGGATTCTCTTAGGGAATCAATAAGAAATAATTGCTATCAACCCTTTTGTGAAGTTCTAGCTAGACTTAAAGATTCTGCTAATGATGGTCTTATACCTCCTGTTAGTTGTTTTGTTTCTGATAGTTTCATGCCATTTACTATGCAAGTTGCTGAAGAACTTGCACTGCCAATTGTTCTCCTTTTTCCATCTAGTGCTTTTTCTTTCTTGTCTGTTTTTCACTTTAAAACACTGATTCAGAAAGGTCTCATACCACTCAAAGGTAACAATTCATTTATGTTCCTTTTATATCCCTAAGAGAATTTTTTATGACTTTTTATTGAACCAATGAAATTTTTTATGTTTAAGTTATTTTTCTTAATTTTATGGTATAATTTTGTCAATTTTGTGAGATCTTAAGATCCGCTTTACGATCCTACGCTTTTTCTATATCCCAAAGATCTTAGGTAGGATCCAGAGTTTGACAACCTTGTGTGTGTGTATATATCAAGTTTAAGAAAAAAGGTCTGCGACTGCAATCTAGACTAAACATAAAAGTTGTGATGTCTTTGTGATTGGATTTGAGGCTGCGTCACCCGCATTTAGTTGTGATTATATGTATTGTGACACGACCGCAGTTATTATTGCAGCCGTGGTTTAAAACCTTGATAAATAATAATATAGTTTCAAGATATTGACTTTTGCAATTATGATATGCAGATGAGAGTTATTTGACAAATGGATATTTGGACACAAAACTTGATTGGATTCCTGGGTTGAGAAACTTTAGACTCAAGGATCTTCCTGATTTTATAAGGACAACTGATCCTAATGACTTGATGATAGAATTTGTCATTGAAGTGGCAGAAAGATTTCACAAAGCTTCTGCTATTGTTTTCAATACTTCTAATGAACTTGAGAGTGATATTATGAATGTTCTTGATTCTATGTTCCCTTATCTGTACACTATTGGCCCTTTTTCTTCTTTTTTAAATCAAAGTCCACAAAATGATTTAACATCTTTAGATTCCAATCTTTGGAAAGAAGATACTAAATGTCTTGAATGGCTTGAATCGAATGAACGGGGATCCGTTGTTTATGTAAATTTTGGCAGCATCACGGTTATGTCTCAAGAGAAATTGTTGGAGTTTGCTTGGGGTTTGGCCAACAGCAAACAACCCTTTTTGTGGATCATTAGGCCTGACCTTGTCATCGGTGGCTCGGTGGTTTTGTCGTCTGAGTTTGTAAATGAAATTTCAGATAGAGGCCTAATAGCTAGCTGGTGTCCGCAAGAGAAAGTTTTGAATCACCCTTCAGTTGGTGGATTCTTGACTCATTGTGGATGGAATTCAACCACTGAGAGCATATGTGCTGGTGTGCCAATGTTGTGTTGGCCATTCTTTACTGATCAAATAACAAACTGTAGATTTATTTGCAATGAATGGGAAATTGGACTTGAAATCGATACGAATGTGAAGAGAGAGGAGCTGGAGAAGTTGATCAATGAATTGATGGTAGGAGAGAAAGGAAAGAAGATGAAGGAAAAGGCCATGGAATTGAAGAAGAAGGCAGAGGAGGACACAAGACCTTATGGTTCTTCATACATGAACTTGGATAAACTTATTAAAGAGGTGTTGCTTAAACAAAAATTAGATTTAAGTTGTTAGAATATTATAAAATATCTTATAATATCTTTTATATTATAGTATAGTCCTTAGATCATCTCTTAAGATTGGTGTTTATATTGTTCTTGTTCTTAAAGGAAGTCTCTTATTTCCTTCCTGTGAAAATTGTTCTCTTGGATTTACTTGTTCAATTGTTTTACTTTATATGTTAAACTTTTTAAATCAGTAACAAACTAATGAAAATTCTTAAAAGTAATTATTTTTTAAGAAAATTGATTTTTATGGGAATTAGACTTTTTGTTCTATTTTGAAGTCAAATTACATCACATTACATGTTGTATTAGATTTCTTTTATAACAAGACAGGTGAACTATTTTGTAGTGGTAAATGAACCCAAACAAATTTTGAAATACAAAGAATGATGAAATTGGAGCATTGAATCTACTGTGCCAACAAATTTGTAATAAAAAATTGTCAAAATTCAGCTACTAGATCTTTGAAAATTTACTCATGATTCATATATATTCAAAATAATTGATTTGTTTATAATTTAGTTTTAAACCAAAAAGAAAAAGTAAGAAAACATAATGATTTCTCCATTATTCATCACCATATTTTTCTTCTGCTTTACCCTGATCAAAGGTTGTGACATGACAAGTTTGTGTGCATTATGATGAGTCAAAGGTAGGTGTAAGTTTGTGTGCATTAATGTAACATAGGTAACATTATGTAGTATTAAAATATAAATTGTACCGCTATGCAGTCGGAGATGTAAGCAAGATTGACCGAACTCTGCGATCAAATATCTTTTTTCTCTCTATAAAAACACATGCATATTCTCTTGTCTATCAATATCCTCTTACACACTTAACATACACAGAAAAAAAAAATCAAAGATGAATTATTTTGCAGATAGATAGCCACATGCATTAGTGACTCCATGTCCACTTCAAGGTCATATTAATCCAATGCTCAAACTAGCAAAACTTCTTCACCTTAGAGGCTTTCACATAACCTTTGTCAACACTGAATTCAATAACAAACTCTTGCTCAAATCAAGGAGTCCTAATTCTCTTGATGATTTCACTGACTTTAGCTTTGAAACTATCCTAGTTGATGGTGATGTTAGTCAAGATATACACACTCTTAATGAATCAATCAAAAAGAATTTCCTTCAACCATTTTATGACCTTCTTGATAGACTTAAAACCTCTGCCAATGATGGTCTTATTCCACATGTTACTTGCTTAGTTTCTGATGGTCTTATGACATTTAGTATACAAACTGCTGAAGAGCTTTCACTACCTATTGTTCTCTTTTGTACAGCTAGTGTATGTTCACTCTTATTTGGTTTGCACTTTCCTTCATTACTTGATAAAGGAGGTCTCATTACACTCAAAGCCAAAGGTATCAAATTCAATCTAAATTTTTCTATTCATATGAAGCAAGGACAACACTAATTTTATGTATGTCCTAAGTTAGACACAGACACTCGTATGACACCTATACAACACATGTCAGATACCTCATTTAGATTCCTATTGATGGTTTTTGACTTGTTGGATTTTGCTTCTAACTTTGATTATGTGAATCAACAAATTTCACCTCTCTTTGATATTTTATAAGCAATACTCATATATATGTATGTATGTATTCATATTTATGTGTATCATTAGGCCATTGAATTATGTAATCATGGTATGCAGATAAGAGTTATCAGACAAATGAATATTTGGAGACTAAAGTAGATTGGATTCCAGGTATGCAAAACTTTAGACTGAAAGATCTTCCTAAGTATGCAAATACAACAGATACTAATGATTCAATAGTAGAATTTCTCACAGAAGTGGCTGATAGAACTCAGAAAGCTTCTGCTATTGTTGTTAATACTTTTAATGAGCTTGAGAGTGATGTGATGAATGCTTTCTCTAATATGTCTCCTTCTACATATGCCATTGGCCCTTTTCCTTCATTTTTAAAGCAAAGTCCACAAAACCATTTAGCATATTTCGGTGCCAATCTCTGGAAAGAAGATACCAAGTGTCTGGAATGGCTCCAATCAAAGGAACCGCGGTCCGTTGTTTATGTGAATTTTGGGAGCATGACAGTCATGTCTCAGGAAAAAATATTAGAGTTTGCTTGGGGTTTGGCAAATAGTAAGCAACTTTTTTTGTGAATCATTCGGCCTGACCTTGTCATAGGTGGCTCGGTGATTTTGTCATCTGAGTATGAGAATGAGATTTCGGATAGAGGCCTAATAGCGATCTGGTGTGCACAAGAGCAAGTGTTGAACCACCCTTCAATTGGAGGATTCTTGACTCATTGTGGATGGAGGTGGAGAAGCTGGTGAATGAATGGGTGGTAGGAGAGAAAGGAATGAAGATGAGAGAAAAGGCCATGGAGTTGAAGAAAAAGGCAGAAGAGAACACAAAACTTGGTGGTTGTTCATATATGAACTTGGATAAAGTGATTAAGGAGGGGTTGCTCAAACAATATTAGATTCAAGTGCTATTGCTTTCTACAAGAAAGACTTATAGGACTTATAGTGTAATTTGATGTATATGAAGTGTAAACAAAAGTTTGAAACTTTTGTTTAATAATATATCATCACACCATTTAAAACATAAACTCTCAACGGTGAAAAAACAACAAACAATAAACAATATCTGTAAAGACGATTTTACTTATCATTTTATTATTAGATATAATTTAGTACACATGTCAAAGGACATTTTAATCTATTAGTATTTCACGACACTTATGCAACTATTTTTTCTGCATAATGAAGACTAAGGTAAGTTCAAGTCCAAATCACATTCACATCTTGATGTTGGTTAACAAAAGTAATGTGTTGCTAATCAACCTTTTCCCATCTCTAATTATTGGATCATTTCTAATTATATCATGAAATGCCACCATTGATAGTTTATGTTTTTAAAAAGAGATTCCATTTCTAACCAAAGCATCATTTTTGCTTCACAATGAAAAAAATCCATGAATCAGTTCAGTGCTTAAATGTAAAAACAAAAATCTCTTTAATCTAATTGTGTTTAAGCAACACTTTCTTGATTTACTAAACCATGTGATAATTTATTATCAAACAAAAGTAAAGTATTAAACTTTTGTTTACACTTCAAATACACCTAAATTAAAATCTAAATTAAAACCTAATGATCTATAAAAAGGGTTTCTTGCTGTTGGCCAAACCCAAGAAAACTCCAATAGTTTCTCTAGAAACATAATAGTGATGCTGCCAAAATTTACACACAGGTTCTCCAAGATATTTAAAAATCTTGATAAAAAAAGATGGAAAAGAGATAATATTAAAATGAAGATAATTTCTATATTGATAGAATGAGAAAAAAAATACAAAAATATATTACAAAATGAATACATGATATGTTTTTTATATACAGTAAGTAGAGACTTAATTAACTAATCACTTAGAAACTAATTTTTATTATTTCTACAAATATAAACAATTGTTTATTAAAAAGTCTTTAATCTCGAGTAAATTTAAAAAAAAATTAAAAACACTATTATCTTCCATTGGATTTAAACTATCAGAAATAGTCTCACAGTTAAAGTCAAGATAATTAGGACACCTGAGCAAATGTTTTTGGTTGTAACTTGTAATCAGTGTTGACAAAGGTTAAATTCAATTTTGATAGTTTCAACAATGAATTGATTGATAGCCTCTTTTAAATTCAATTTTCTCCAATGAAATTTTTTGATTTAAATTATTTTTATTCAGGGAACCAATAAATTCTATTTAGTAGTTTACAAGAATTGAAGATATGATTTGAAATTTCAACCAATTCAATTAATATTTTTTTTTTTTTTTGATAAAAGTGTATTATTTAAATATTCAAATCAGTCCATTCAAAAATATTATATTTTTATGAATATATATATATATAAGAGTGATGATCCGTTAATTTCATGAATAACTATATGAGGAGTTATCTCTCTTAATATAAACGATAAATTTTATTAATCTAACAATTATATACTATATTAATAATACATAAAATATTATATAAATTTAAAATTTGTAGCTATATAATTTGGACAAATTATAATCATTCAAAATTATTTTTTTAGCAATTGGAATATATAATATATCATGAAGCCAAAAAAAAAATCATAATCAATATCTTTTTTTACGTAAATTAATATTATTATCTTAATTACTAACTAATTCTTTTTGCATTTTCTTTTTTATAATATTTGAGTATACTATCAATTTGGTTCTCACTAATACATAGTTAACAAATGAATTAACTAAAATTAACCACCATTATCTGATAATAATTCCATCCACATAGTCCTTTTAAGACTTGTCCATAAACATAGGACCCCTCCCCCTATAATTAACTTCATAATAAATCCATTTCACATTTCCCCCTAATCTTAAGGTCAAACACCACCCCACATTTTTCTCTCTCTCTCTCTTTCCTTTCTCTCTCCTCTCTCTAACCCAACACTATTTTGACTCACACATAACCTTTTCATAATTTTTTTTTCTCTTTCTTTTTTTTCATTTTCATAATAATAATTTACCTGAAATAGAAAAGTAATTAATCTCTCCCTCTCTCTCTCTCCCTCTATCTCCTTCTCTCTCTTTGATCCATGGAGGTGGAAGAGGAACTTCAACAGAACCCAGAAGAAATTTGATTCCTTTCATATAGATTTAGACACCCATTTGGCTAAAAACTTCAATGCGGTATTTGAAAAGTTCAATAAAAAAATCAGATTCAAAGGGTCATCATAGTGATTGTTGGATCTGATGGTGGGTTTTGTGAAACAATGTCAAAGGAAAATAGTTTGTATTGATGATGATGTATTTTCATGTGTGAGTTATTGTAGAGTGTTGTTGTCGGTGGCAACGACAAAGTGGTGGTGCAATTGCATCATAAACGACGATGCAGCTTCAGTTCTCGCCTAGCATGAGAAGCATCACGATATCAAGCAACAATGGGTTTATTGACTTGATGAAGATCAAGGTCGCAGCTTGTCACATTTCTTATCGAACCCTTTTCCATACTATCCTCATCCTTGCTTTTTTGTTGCCTTTTGTCTTCATTCTCACTGCTGTTGTTACCCTTGAAGGTGTCAACAAGTGTTCCTCATTTGGTACTTCTTTTTTTTTTTTTTAATTCAATTCTTCTTATTATGTAGCATTCTCTTTTGTTTTGTTTTTGCTTTTTTTATTTTTTATGTTATTTGTATTTGGATACTTTTTGGATTGGCATGTGTTTTTTGTTTGTTTGTTTTAAGGTAGATCTTGATTTGAACTGGAGTTTGAATCTTGACTGAAATGATCTTGCACAGATTTTACTTACCTCCTGGCCGAATTTTGGATTATGGCCCCTTTCTCTTGGGAACAAGAGGATTAAGACAAAAAAAGTTGTTTGAATCCGGGATGGAATGTTCCTTGCACATATTTTACTTACCATCTGGCCGAAGTTCGAATTACTGTCCCTCTCTCTTGGGAACAGAGGGTTAAGAGAAAAGAAAGTTGTTTTAATCCGAGTTTGAATTCTGATTGGAATGATACTTGCATAGATTTTAACTTACTTTCTGGCCGAACTTTGGATTCTGGCTCATTTCTCTTGGGAACAGGAGGGTTGAGACAAAAAATGGTGTATTCATGGAATTATTTTAGGTGAATCATAAATTGTTTTTATTTGTGGTTATGGAAATTTTCTAGCTGGATTTTTCCTTCCTTTTCGGATCTCAAGTGTGACTTTATAATTTGAACATTTTATTTGCATGATTTGGCTTCATTTGAGCTTTGTATCAATGATGTTGATAACGATGATGATGATGATTATGTTTTCCTGGCATGTATTGGTGAACTTTGTATCTTGTTATGTCGATTCTTTTGGTTGAGGAATTGGTGATGTGTGCTTTACGATTTAGAACTGGAAAACTACCTTGTGTTTTCATGAAATGATTAAATTTGGGCTAATATTTGCTCTGTTTGAGTTCTCTGTCTATACAAGCTGAACTCTGTTGTTGTCAATATAACATAAGTTTTGATTTATATATTTCTATTATTTTCGGAAGTATTTGTTGTTTACAGTTTACGTCTCGTCTTTTATTGGTTCCTTGTGTTTTTGTATCCAGATTGTTTAGGTAGGCGATTAGGACCAAGGCTACTTGGCAGGGTCGACGATTCAACGGTAAATTTCATTTTTTTTTTAATAATAAAATTGATTATCTTATCTTGGAAAATTTGGTTAGACAACTTTATCTAAATGCTTCTTGTGATGACGGTAACGATGCAGCAGAGATTAGTTAGAGATTTTTACAAGATACTCAACGAAGTGAAGACTGGGGAAATTCCGTCTGGTTTAAAGCTTCCAAATTCATTTGATCAAATGGTTTCTGATATGAAGAACAATCAATATGATTCAAAAACATTCGCTTTCATGTTAAAGGGAATGGTAAGTTGCATTTTCTGTTTACATCTTTTTTTATAAACCAAAGGCATTTTTTGTTTACATTAATTATAGTATATTTCTTGATTTAAAAGGATTGTCTGTATTGAATTCTGTCGATATTTTTCGAATCTTATAGGTTATCTAGCACATGGATTGAAATAAAAACACACATTTTAGGTCCTTTTTTTCATTGAAATTTGAATATTAGAAAGTTTGTGATCCTCGTTATTTCCAAAAGATATTCATTACTTTTATGCATCACTCTTGGGAGTTTGAGAAACATTTGTATGTATGGTATACTAAAGGCACGCTTGTGATACGACTTATTTTGAAAAACTCACTTTTAGAAAAAATAAATAATTTTAGGAGTTTTCATCTATTGTTAAGATTTAAAAAAAAAAATTAGAATCTGAAAGAAAAAAAGAACTAAAAGCGGCTTCAAATAAGAAGCTGTTTTGAGTAACTTATCCTGAAAAATCATTTACGATAGATGGTTTTTTTTTTAATGTGGTGGCAAATGATAATTATATTGATCTATATTACGATGCTATGCTTCCTTAAACAGATGGAGAAATTTGAAAACGAAATCAGAGAATCTAAATTTGCAGAGCTGATGAATAAACACTTTGCAGCAAGTTCTGTCCCAAAAGGAATTAATTGTCTCTCTTTGCGTTTGACCGATGAATATTCGTCAAATGCACATGCACGCAAACAATTGCCGCGTCCGGAGTTACTACCTATGCTGTCTGACAACTCTTACCATCATTTTATTTTGTCAACCGATAACATCTTGGCTGCTTCAGTAGTTGTTGCCTCTACTGTTCAGTCATCGCAGAAACCTGAGAATATAGTCTTCCATGTCATCACAGACAAAAAAACTTATGCCGGTATGCACTCGTGGTTTGCACTAAATCCTCCCTCGCCTGCTATAGTTGAAGTTAAAGGCATTCACCAGTTCGACTGGTTAACTAGAGAAAATGTTCCGGTACTTGAAGCCGTAGAAAGTCAAAATGGTATCAGAAACTACTACCATGGGAATCATATCATGGGAGCCAATCTCACTGATATTACTCCGCGTAAATTTGCATCGAAATTGCAGGCGAGAAGTCCAAAGTACATATCTTTACTCAACCATATCCGCATATACATACCCGAGGTAAGTTGAATTCATCAACAATCGCTTTTTCTGTATGGTTTCTCCATTTTGACACGGGAACACTTTAATTGCAATTGTGATTACGATGTGAACCTATAAATTGTGGCAAAATGCAGCCAGACGCAGTCAAAATTGCGGTTGCGATGCCATTACAGAGACCTCAAAATCTGCTATATTGCAGCTGCAATTGTGGTTGCTGGTCGTGATTTAAAACCATTAGATTAAGCTAAAGAAAATCTTCCTAATTTTATTTGTGCTGATTGTGTTTGTCTTGTGTGTGTTGAACAGCTTTTCCCGAACCTTGACAAGGTGGTTTTCTTGGACGATGATGTTGTTGTTCAGCATGATTTGTCTCCACTTTGGGAAATTGACATGAATGGAAAAGTTAATGGAGCTGTGGAAACTTGTAGAGGTGAAGACGAATGGGTAATGTCTAAGCATTTTAGGAATTACTTCAATTTCTCCCATCCCGTCATTGCAAAGCATTTGGATCCCGACGAGTGTGCTTGGGCTTATGGGATGAATGTCTTTGACCTTCAAACATGGAGAATGACAAATATTAGAGAGACTTATCATTCTTGGCTGAAAGAGGTATAAAATCCTTATATCCTCAATCTAATATCATTTGATCATTCGAAATTTGATGGTTTTGGTATATTAATATTTGAAATGTAGCAAGTCCTGAATTTAAATTAATGCTGCTGTACTGGCTTAAATATTTTGTTATCTATTACTCCTTCCATTCCTTTTAGTTTTCGTTTTAAGGCTATTTTCAAATACCAAGAAAATTTGTTACTTTTGAATTTTGATAAATTATTTGTCTTTTCTATAATACCCTTAACTATTTATTATTTCATTCTATCTATGTCTCTCTCTGTAATAAATAGTTACAGAGGTATTACTGACAAAACAATAGTTAATGTTGCATTGAACTTTGAAAACGGCAAATAAATAAGAACAAATTTTTTCTACAAAAGTGATAGTTAAAAAGGAATGGTGGGAGTAATATATTTGGTAATTGGTGGGTAGTAGTGTGAGAACACACACAACCTTCAGTTTCCTCTGTTGTTATCTTTTTATTGGAAATTTCTCCCCTTTGAAAGTTAGGGTTGGGGAATCCATAGCATTGGCCTTTGTAAGAGAATCACGAAAAATCTGATTTGATTGTTCTGTGATTTTATTTCATTTTATTCTCTTTATTTTAATTTTATTTGACTCGGTCATTATTGAGGTATGATTATACCAGCACTGACTCGTCATTATTAGTTGTAATTGATGAGACAACTGCTATTGTAATTTATTTTTCTATATAGATAGTAGTCCAAGACGGTAGTAATAAAGTAGCAATAAAGCATGAAAGTGTTATCCCTTTTTATTTGTGTGAAGAAGTTATGATTAACAGCTTCTGTTGTGTATTGCAGAATTTGAGGTCAAACATGACTATGTGGAAGCTTGGAACTCTACCACCAGCTTTGATTGCATTTAGAGGTCATGTTCATCCAATTGATCCCTCTTGGCATATGCTTGGTTTAGGTTATCAATACAAAACCGATGTTGAAAATGTGAAAATGGCTGCTGTTATTCATTTCAATGGCCAATCAAAACCTTGGTTAGAAATCGGCTTCGAAAATCTTAGACCATTTTGGAACAAGTATGTCAATTATTCAAATGATTTTGTTAGGAACTGTCATATCATGGAATCATAGTCATCCAACGAGAAAGCACTATGATTTGAACATCACATCAGTGGATACTACGAAACGGAGAGTAAAAAAATTACAGGTTTCATCTAAATTTTTGCAGCTTGAGATTTTCTTCGAGATGAATTTGGTTGAGAGGACACAAAGTGAATCAGGACATGGTGGATGGATTTTGATGCCACCCCCTACCGTTTTCGAATACACGGTTTCTGTCCTGACCTGGACCTGACGTTTCATAGTCTTGTTGTTACAAACGCGTCCTCTAATTTTGGTTGGTGAAAGGATATATACTATTATTGGTGCATCAAAGATTCCTTAGTGAGAATAAACTGAATTCTCAAGACAAAAAGGGTCACACATCACATACATGTGTCATCAATATATAGTTTGGTGTTGAGAACACAAGTGCTAGGACAGTTCATTTTTTTTTATAGTTTGTTAAATTTTTGTTAGCAACAATCTTTACCTTCACCCCTTTTATTTGATATCATGATGATGATGGTGGTGAATTCTAGGGTTTAGTTCATGAGATTGCTTTGTTACAGGTCCATTGGATTAGGAAACTGTCTGTAGGATATATATAATTTTATATTATAGTTATTTGTTGTGTATGATTATACCAGACATTGGAAATGTGCAGATAATTATTTTTTTCCAAGTCTTCATCCAAGTATAATTCCTTAAAGTTAATGTTCTCTAGATGTTTGCACATGATATATTGTGAGGTTTAATATGCATAAACTAACGGCAAATTCTAATATGGACTATGGTACATTATGGATCAATATTTGAAAAATATTTAAAATCTAACGACTATATACGTCGATTCTTAGAAGTAAATTTTAATAATCGTTTTCATTTATATGATTGAGATATTGACTTAAATTATATTGTTGATAAAAATAAAGGAAAACAAATATATATCTCGTATTGAATCGACATTATTCATATTTTTTTTCTTCATAAAAGACGGAAATAGTTATGTACTATACTTTTAAAAAGTATCGACAACTATTGTTAGAATTTTCGATAATTTTCAAATACTTGTCTATAATGGACCATTTATGAAAATGGTCCAACAAAATATTGAAATATGATTCAACTTATGCGTGGAACTTGTATGATTATACTTTTGATGTAAAATTATAAATTTTAACAAAAAAAAAACAAAAAAAGAAACACGTTGGAAAATAGCATGAATGTGAACTACATGATAAAAATAGCTTTTATTTTTTGTTAGGCAAAAATCCTATAGCAAACAATTATATATACTTAGAAGGGGAAAATTACTATAAAAAATAGTATCATTGTAACATAAAATAAACTTTGAAACACCATAACAAATAATACCTAGTTTGGATATCATGAAATTCATCAACCTTGTATGTTTTAACTTCTTGCTTAGTTGCACAATTTTGAATTTAATAGTGTAGAATTTTTGTAAGACATGTACCATTGAGTTTATGTAACCTTCCCAATGAAGGGTGGTAAAATTGTTTTGAATAAAAGAGACAAATTTTGTTAAAGAATTTGGAATTCATGTTTGAATATGAATTTTGAGAGTAGCTTATGTACTTGAATTATTCATGTGTCAATTACTTCTACATACTCTTTTGTTTGAGTATGTAAATGTGATAACCCTATGAAGGCATGGTCTTTATCTAAGGTTAGTCCAAAATATTAATCATTAATGTATAAAATTTGAAAGTGGTGCAAAAATATACAAGCGTCATTTGTGATCTACTCCATTGAATGGAATTAGGTTGAGTCAAGATGTGGCATGGTTTCTTTCAATATATATACCTATTCAAAGTATAGTTACCTTATTCAATCAAACAATTTAGGACCACTGCTATTATTATATGTTAATTTTTTTTCTCTTTCAACCAAGAGTCAAACATGCATGTGAAATATTATTGTACTTTAAATTAATATTTCATAATCAAATGATTAGATGCAAGTGATTAATTAACTTTAGTTAAATCTAAATCATTTTAAAGAATTTAAATTTAAATTTTAACTACAATAATATTTGATAAGATTTTTTTACTTTCTGGTCAAACACCAAGTCACTATGAACCTTTTTAATTTACCATTTAAATCAGAGGGTAAAAAAAAAAATTCATCAATTTTTTATTTATTTATTTAGATTCTTTTCAAGGTCAAGATGTACCTTCATCTCTGTTACTGTTAGAATGCAACCTTAGTGGGAGATTGAGACTGGTAGTGTGTCCTTAGTCCTTACAGATAGCTCCATGATAAGGTTATCATAACTTGTTTTTATTGAAAGTGGGCCATGACTATGAATTAGTAGGTTTTTTTTAATAGACTTTAGGGGTTGTACAATTATTCTCATGTACCAACCAAATTGTGCTGATTAGACCATTTTTTTCCCTTTTGGTGCTACAAATTGATTAGACAAATTTATATATATTAGTTGTGAATCTTTATTAAATATATAGTTTAATTTACAAAATTTTATATACATAGTTGATGTAAAATTATTTTATATATTATTCGTTTATCACATTAGTTAATTTGATTAAAAATACATGACTATTATGTTTATTAAATGATGTTATAACACGTCATTATATTTGTAAGATAATTTTAATTCGTTTCATGTGGAAATTAAATTTATCAAATTTAAAATGAATAATATGGTACAATAAAGCTCAATAAAGAGTACCAACAAGACTAATCAATAATGGAGTCTTATCTAGCATTTTCAAAAGGCTAATTCTATATACTAAATCTATCTTCTTATTATATTCAACAATAATTCCAACCATTGTATTAATACTTCACCTTTTTGGGATAAACCTACTTGGATCCTCCTATTAAATATAAATATCTTTAGGGGATGATTGAACAAAAGTAATTAAGATCTTTCTCCAAAGATTTTATTTCTCACATCGAATCAAACCAAGGATCACTAGTTGATGGGAGTATCTATGCCACATTCTCTCTTGTCCTAACATGATTATTAAAAAAAAAATTGAATTATCAAACGAAAATTAGAGACTAAAAAAAATATAATAACAACTAAGTCGTGGAATTCAAATAGTTAATGAACTTCAATTAATGAAAAATAGTTTGAAAGAATTCAATATCAAATTTTAACTGAAACAATTCTTAATCATATTTTATGAAAATTAAAACAAAAATAATAATAATAAATCTCTAATTCTCGTGCTTAGAGATGATAAAATTGAAAATCAAATTTTTTTATGGTAGTATATTTTAATACTATTCTTAAAATAGTGGGCAAATATATGTTTATTTTCTCCCTTTTGTTCTCTCTTTTTTGTATAAATCCTTTTGTTCTCTAACCTTACCAAAAAAATTAAATTTTAATTTTAAATACGATATTTGATTATATTTCTTCATATTTTCATAGATTAAAATAATACATAGTATAAATGATTAGTCTCTAGTCTTGCAAGTACAAATAAGATGTCAGTTACATAGATATGTAATATGTTGAAGGTGTAAATTCGAACCAATGATACCTTTTTTTCTCTACATTTACTATGCGTAAATTTCACCGTTTGACTATTTAAAATGAAAACACAATTAATTAATTTCTAATTTTTGCCGAATAATTTTGTACAGAAGAAATTAAGTTGAGTATAAGGAAAATGAGAAATGAATCTATGTAACTGAGTTAAAAATTGAGAAATAAATCTTACGGAATCAATAATTCTTTGTAGAAAATGAGTTAAATCAATTAAACTATTGAATCATCTTATATTACATTGACGATCATATATACAAAGCTCAAAAGAATTTAAATATTCGTTAACATATAGGTTAATAATAGAACTTTTTTATCTTAGTTAATAATAGATATTTAAATAACGAATTATACATTCAAATGACATGTTGCGATGAAATATCATATAATTTTAAAATTCTATAATAAACTTAATCTACTTAATGACAATTTTCAATTTAACAATTGGATTAATTTAATTCTCTTCAAAATTGGATTCTTATTATAATATTAATAAACATTTTACAACCAATATAAGTATAAGGAATGTTGTTACTACTTGGTATATTGTATCACGTGACCATCATGTCGCATAGATGAAAACGTAGAATGGTAATAATAACATTGAAAAGGTTAAGAATGTGGTAGCTAATAGTGATGACAGACAGATACACGCATTTTTGTCTGATTCACGTTTTGTAACAGTTGCTGACACTAAAAAAGTTGACACTTTTGATTCTATGTTGTGATGTTGAGAATAATTAACATGTTCCATTTCATGTGATAATAATCAATCATCATTGGAAAAAGAAAACACTTTTTTATTTTTCAAACAACTTCTCTGCTTCACACAATTTCCACCCAGATAACAGAAAACACTCAAGGTTTTATTTTTTTTATATTGTTTGAATTCTTGCTTGATTTGAAGGTGACCCAATTGAGAATTCAATATGATTTATTGGATTTTCATAAAATTTTGAATATTGCATTGGTTTCGGCTTTAGCTCTGTAAGATTTGTTTGTTAGATTTCAATCATTCTATTCTGTTTTGTTTATTTATTTGGATTTAATACACATGGCTAGTTTTTTGTCATCAATTTCATTATCCATATTCTTATGCCAAAATATTTGATCAGAAAATTTTCATCCTTTTTCTTTGTTTTCTTACTTATCCAATTTTCTGTTTCAGAATTGAGAGGACTCAACTTTTATATTTGCATCAAATTTTGCACAATAATTGAAGAAGATACTTTGATTTAATTCATTCATTATTAAGAACTCAATTTGAAGTGATTTATTGTGACAATCTCTCACTTTGAGTATGACTGGAAAACAAGATCAACTGGAGATCAAGTTTAGGTTGAGCGATGGATCCGATATCGGACCCAAAAGTTTTGCTGCTGCTACTAGTATTGCAACATTGAAAGAAAGTATTCTTACTCAATGGCCAAAAGGTTAGTTTCGTCGTTTTACTTAATTTTTTATACGGTATAAATTAGTTTTATTAGTTTTAATGATGTAGTTACATGAGTAGAATGATACCACAAAACAATGATTTTTTATTAGATGTTATGTCATGTAAATTGATGAACTTTGTTAAGGTAAAAAGTAATAAAATTTATTGGTTGTATTTTTTATTTTATTTTTGAAGACAAGGAGTATGGACCAAGAAGTGTAAAAGATGTGAAGTTAATTAGTGCTGGAAAAATATTGGAGAACAACAGAACAGTAGGGGAATGCCAAAGTCCTTTGTGTAATCTTCCTGGTGGAGTTACAACAATGCTTGTGGTGGTGCAACCACCTAATTTGGATAAAGGTCTTCTATCTATTATTATTATTATTTCTATATTTTTATTTATGTGAAAAGATTTAATATATTTTTATATTACAATTGATTTCGAATACTATATTTTTATTTTTTAAGTAATCTTTTTTTTGTCCCTTATCAATTTTGTGTCTTGGTGTGTGCGCACACTCATTCTACTTGTATTTTTATACCGTGTTGAGTTCGATGTCCACAAATTTGTGTTCAAATAACATTATTGTTTTAATAAACTAGTAATAATTGACATGTAATTTTTTAAAAAGCAAAACACCTTTTAAAAAGTAATCAATTTATTAAAAGTAAAAATGAAAATGATTCAAGTTGAGTCAAATTTATTCACTTCGATTTGATTACATGAAAACAGATTCAGTTCAAAATTTGACTTGAATTCATCAGGAACATTTTTTTTAATTCAAATCAACTAACAATTTGATTCTACTCGATGACTCGAATCAAATGATTCAAGGAAAGTGCGAGATTTTTTAAAAACTAAATCAATAATAATATTGAGTGTGTTAAAAGGAGTGTGACTATAAGATTCTACAGTTGTGTTTGAACAATTTTTAGTTAATATAGTTTTGATGTGCTTTATTTGATTCTCATTGATTTTCTGATTGTTTTGTTGATACAGGTAAAACAGAAGCAAGTGAAGCATATCAAAGCAAATGTGTTTGTGTTATATTATAGTATCTATGATTAATATAAGATGCCATCTTTTTAGGTGGTTCAAATTCACATTTGTATTCATACTTATCACAAAAATTTTATGGCTTTCAAATGTTTCCTCACACACAAGTTCTTTGGTTGTACACCTTAGTTTCTTACACACAATTTTCATAGATCATTTTTTTTTCTCTTGCCACATTGTAGTTGTTGATTGAAATGAATTCTATCTACTAGTTTTACATAATGTCCTTGATTTCCATTTTAAAATTATTCATGTCTTTGCTTGATGCAAAATGCTTCAAGAGTTAAACTTGTACACCAATTGAGGCAATAGTGGATTAACTACTAGTACCTAAATTGCTTATAAAGTGGTAGTAACTCTGTTGTTAATTTTAATTAATGTTATTAATAAGAGGATTTTTATTGTGCATATGTCAATTCATACAGTTGTTCTTTAAATTAGTAACATCTAAATAATGAATGTTCAATATTTTTTAAGACATAATGTAATAGAATAATAATATAGTAATAATGATTAATTAATTAATTTTTAAATTTATATTTAGTTTAATAAAAAATATTTAAATGACTAAAACATTATTTACATTATTATTACATTCATTTTCATTGATTATAGAATCAAAATCTCCATTGACTATAAATCATTACCCTAACATTATTACACATTCTTTTCAATATATAAAAACTGATTTTTTTTATAAAAATCACAATTTCAATAAAAAATGATTATTTCATAAAAGTGTAAAAATCTACTCCAACAAAATCAAATTGATAAAAATAATAAATAGTACAAAATATAAAATCGATTTGAAAAAACAATAAGAATAATTTTGAAATGAAATTAAAAAAATGAAAATGAAAATGAAAAATAAAAAATAAAAAATAAAAAATATCCATTAAAGAAGTGGCCACGTGTGTGAAGGAGTAGTTACTTAAGTTAGTGTACTGTGCACCAAGCGTAGCGTACCCTCTTCACTCTCTCACCACGTCGGAGTTTCCGTTCTCCGATGATGCCTTCTACGTCGTCGTTTTCGACTCTCATGCTAAACCACTCCGTTCCTATTTTCCGCAACCTAAACTCTTTTCAATTCGCTCCGTTTCACTTCTCCGTTGCCTCTTCCGTAAAATCCAATTCCCTTAAGACGTTAAATTCACTCCCGTTCAACAATAAAGAACCTTTTTCTAATGGCTATTTGAGAATTAGAAGAAACCCTAAACAATTCACTGTTCGCTGCACCGATTCAACTGGAAAGGTAATTACATTATTATTAGGATACCATACAATTTCTGCATTCATTCATTACAATCCATTATCAAGACAAGTATTATTGATACTACACACTTTAAAATTCTAGTGTTGTTGTAATTTCCTTTGTTCTTGTCATATAGTGGCTATAGCATCCCTATAGCGCTATGTAGCACCGACACTTCCGATCGAGAGTGTGTTACGGTGTCAGACACATTTTAGGGTCTACACGACACCAACACATAGATTACATTCAGGGAAAAATGTATTGAAAGTTGCGTTTTTAAGTTTTTGAAAGTTTAAAATTTGTTTTTTTCAATACAAAACTTCCTTTTTTGGTTCCTTGACAAGTGCCCTTGTTAGACCCTTACATTTAGTTAGTTTATTTTTTCAAATTATTTCTGGTGTCGACGTGTCTGTGTCACTATTGTGCTTCATAGCTATAGCGTAGTGGAATTTTAACAAACTGATATTGTTCTGCGATACATGATTTAGTATGAAGTGTTTTCAAATAGCGGTAATAGTGGCACTATATATAACGCAGCAAAAGTTGAACAAACTACTATTTTTTGCAAGTGTGATTTAGTAAAAGTGTTATCGAATAGTAGTTATAACAGCGCTATATTACTATAGTGTAGAGGAAGTTTAACAAATTGGTATTTTATGTGATTGGCATCGGACATATATTTGTGTGTTTGACTCTTCAGTCTTATTTTATTGTATTGTCATCATCTCATAATATCGATTATGGAAGTGTTTGGAAGAGGTTTATTGGTTAATTTTATGACATAAAGGATGTGTTTTGATTGACTTATGAATTTATTTTAGGTTATCTACTCAATCACTTGAGACTTGAGAGAGTTTATAAATGTAGTTTATGACATATCTATAAGTCAATTTCTGCTTATTTTAATAACTTATTATACGAATGTCATTTTCTGGTTGGATCTTGAAAGTGTAGTAGTTTATATTGGGTTTTGATGCAATGACAGGTTACACAGCAGGAATTCACAGAAATGGCATGGCAAGCAATCGTGTCATCGCCAGAAGTGGCAAAGCAGAACAAGCATCAGATTGTGGAGACAGAGCACTTAATGAAAGCTTTATTAGAGCAAAAGAATGGGCTTGCTCGCCGCATCTTTTCCAAGGCTGGGGTCGATAACACCCGGCTTCTAGAAGCTACCGATAAGCACATTCAACGCCAGCCCAAGGTGATTTATTGACCAAGTCAAATATGCTTTGGTGTTTATCATTATATCTTTAGCTTAGGGAGCAAACACATGGATACTTATTGTATCATTTTATATGCTCAATCGTTTTAGGTTCTAGGGGAATCAGCCGGTGCAATGCTGGGGCGTGATTTGGAGGCATTGATTCAGAGAGCCAGGGATTTCAAGAAAGAATATGGAGACTCATTTGTATCAGTTGAGCACTTGGTTCTTGGTTTTGCCCAAGATCGACGATTTGGGAAGATATTGTTTAGAGATTTTCAAATATCTCAGCAAGCTCTAAAAGCTGCTATAGAATCCATAAGGGGAAAACAGTCAGTTATTGATCAAGGTCATTTACTATTTGCCTTCTTTTTATAGTTACTAGTGCAAAGACCGGCTGGCACTAACGTGTCTATCTGTCCGCTTTCTCTATCGTGTTTTGTTGTATATATATAATGTTATTATGTAAAATTTGTTTTAATTTAATTTGTTTTTTTGTTTCAGTTTTAAAATGGAACCGTTTGTTACAGATTTTTTTTAAAAATTATTTTTATAGTATTCTATCTTTTTGTTATAACTTTTTTAAAAAAGAATTTTAAAAATAAAGCTTCAAATGTAAAATTGTTTTAAATGGTTTATCACAAAATATCATTTTAAGTATTTTATCTATTTGTTACAACTTTTTTTAGATAACGAAATTTCAAAAATTGATTAAAATGAAAAAGTTATTTTGAGAAGCTCTTCATAAACATCATTTTTGAGAGATACCTTTTTTTTTTTAAAATGTGATTTTTATCATGTTAAAATCTCCAATAATGAATATCTAAGTTATTGATTGTCAAAATTATTTTTTTTAATCGGTAACAAATGAGTCCAAAATAATTTCTACAATTTTTAAGTTATCATAAAAATCATTTTTAAAAATATAAAGTAAAAATCACTTTTTTTAAAATCTAAAACAAATGGGCCCAATATCTTATCTAAATTTCAGTTTCAATATTTATGTTGTATGTTTATTTATAAATTTTAATTCGAAAAATATTGTGTTGTTAAAGGTAAGTTTATATTAGAAGTTGCAATTCATTCTAAATATCTTGTAGTACTTAAGCTCAACTTAAATTTGTTATAGATCCTGAAGGAAAATATGAAGCCTTGGAAAAATATGGGAAAGATTTGACAGCAATGGCCAAAGCAGGAAAACTTGACCCTGTCATAGGAAGAGACGATGAAATACGCAGGTGCATTCAAATTCTCTCCAGGAGAACAAAGAATAATCCTGTGCTAATTGGTGAGCCTGGTGTTGGAAAGACTGCAATTTCTGAAGGGTAAGTTCTTAGGTCTTCCTTCCTCCCTCCGAAAGTACAGTTTATTTTCATTTTGAACATAAGTAGGTTAGATACTTGCTTGTATCTTATATGGATGCTTTTGTCAAAAAAAAATTCATTAATATGTTCTTCACATTGACCTAACTCTGTCTTTCAAACAGACTTGCTCAGAGAATTGTTCAAGGAGATGTCCCTCAAGCTTTGATGAATCGAAGGGTATATGCTTTATCCAATTAGGCTATTCTAATATTCTTGATAACACTGTCAATAGAAGAAAAAGAGACAATCACTGGCTTTTTAAGTTTTTATCTCATTTGCCCCATGTTCAAAAAACTATATTATACCCTCTACAAATTCTACTCTCAATTCCATATACTATTTGTTCATAAAGAATGTAATATTTGTCTTATTTTTTTCCGATGTTGTTAAATAGCAGCGGCGCTATAGTGCTATACTGTAGTGGAATTTGAACAAATTGCTATTGTTCTACGATATACTATTTAGTACAAAATGTCAAATAGCGACAATGGCGGCAGTATAGCACTGTTGCGTAGCGGAGTTTGAACAAACCGCTATTTTTGGCAATTGACAACATAATTTTATTCTCCTTTTTGAATTGTGTTCTTGGCCAAAGTGGATGTAAATTTGATCTGATACTCTGACTTTTCAGCTTATATCTCTTGATATGGGTGCACTTATTGCTGGAGCAAAATATCGGGGAGAATTTGAGGACAGGCTAAAAGCTGTTCTCAAAGAAGTTACTGAATCTGATGGTCAGACTATATTATTCATTGATGAGATCCATACGGTTGTTGGGGCAGGTAACAAACTTCAAAATTCTCTACTTTTAGATAGTTGGTTTTATTGGTATTGTATAAGTTGTTTGAAGGGTCTAGGTGATGGTCCTCAATTTCTCTTAACCCCATGGCTCCCTAGAAAGTGCAGACAAACCCATTGTTGTTTGCAATAAACCCAATAAGGCTAACTATGTGAGTGAATCCAACTCAAATAAGCTGAAACCTAGCTCTACCGAGCCAAACCCAGCTCCAACAAGGGATACCTAGTCCTACCAATCTTCACTCTTTTGTTATTTTGAACCTCGTGATTGATTGATTTGACCAACGATTTTGAACCTGTTGTGTCCTTTTTGTGTGCTTAGTTGTGTACCTATCGTGATTTGTGAATGTCCATAAATTTTGAATTGTGATGGTTTGGCCACTTAGAGAATATTTATTAGAATGTCGAATATGATAGATGTTATAAACAGTATATTCATATTAAGTAACTTTACATGTTTACTAGTTGAGTCTAAGTTTACAGACTCTCTCGAGTATGACAACCTTACTCTAACACAATTGGTCACAATAGTATATGATTACCCTTCAGATCAATAGATGCTCAGATCTTGGATGAGACATTTTAATTCATGTATTTTTTTCCTTAAAGTATAGCATCTGTTATTCTGTGTGTAGCTGATGCCTGTAAACGGTGATTTAGAATTAACATGTGGATGTTGAATTTGATTGCAACTATAATCTATCATATGCTAGGTGCTACAAATGGTGCTATGGATGCTGGTAATCTCTTAAAGCCTATGCTTGGTCGAGGGGAGCTTCGATGTATTGGTGCAACAACATTAGATGAGTATCGGAAGTATATCGAGAAGGATCCTGCACTAGAACGTCGCTTTCAACAGGTTTATGTTGACCAACCTTCTGTTGAAAATACGATTTCAATACTAAGAGGCCTGCGGGAAAGATATGAGTTGCATCATGGAGTTCGAATTTCTGACAGTGCACTTGTAGATGCTGCTATTCTCTCAGATCGATACATAAGTGGGAGGTTTTTGCCAGACAAAGGTAGTAATTACTCTTTGAAAATAAAAACTCTTGGTTGGTGAATATATAAAGCAAATATTAGGAAGTTTCATTAGCATTTATGTTTTTTTTTTCTAGTAAATAATTACGATTAAATTGTGAGAATACATCACGTATAAGTTTCCTTCTGTTAATTGATTAAGTAAGTTGTTTAATCGATTAAATTAAGTAGTTTAATAAGAATGAGGTATGGATTTTGGGTTAGCACATTTGCTGACTGATTTAAGCATTCGTATTGCTCATAAAGGGCTAACTTCTAGATATTTACAAATTGCAGCTATTGATCTGGTCGACGAAGCGGCTGCTAAACTAAAAATGGAAATCACTTCTAAGCCTACTGCACTTGATGAGATTAATAGGTCAGTTTTGAAACTAGAGATGGAGAGACTGTCTCTCATGAATGATACAGACAAAGCTTCTAAAGATAGATTAAACCGTCTTGAGACAGAGCTCTCTCTCTTAAAAGAGAAACAAGATGAGCTGACTCAACAATGGGAGCATGAAAAGTCCGTAATGACTCGCCTTCAGTCAATCAAAGAAGAGGTGTGTTATCCAATTTTGATTACTTTTGCTTAATGTACTCTTCTTTTGTTATTTAAATAGCTGAACTTTTAAAGGATAATTAGAGTTTGTTTGGATTGACTTATTTAAGCTTATGTACTGCTTATGTACTGGCATAAGCACTTGTGAGATTGTTTGGAAGAGCTTATGGAAATAGTTTTTGACATGTCCATAAAGTGTTTTTAGTTTATTTCCATAAGCTCTCCAGAATAGTTTATAAAAACTGTTTATAGCCTTTATGAAAACAGTTTGACTTCATTTTATGTTTGGTTAGAGAAATAGCTTAAAAGATTAATTAAGTTGTTTATCCAAACAATTGCCTTAGTGTTGGTAGCTTTTTGCTCGTTTTGTCTCACTGAACGACTAGTGCCAGTGTACAGGCTAATTATTCGTTGGCATCAACAATTCACTTATACAAAATCATGATTTTTCTTAATTGAAAGGCGGATAATCTTTATTCTGATCATTTCCATATATCTATATTTGCAGATAGACAGGGTAAACCTTGAGATCCAACAGGCCGAGCGGGAGTATGATCTTAATCGTGCTGCTGAATTAAAGTATGGCAGTTTAAATTCTTTGCAACGACAACTCGAGGGTGCAGAGAAGGAGTTACATGAATATATGAGCTCTGGTAAGTCTATGTTGAGAGAGGAAGTTACTGGGAACGATATTGCTGAAATTGTGAGCAAGTGGACCGGTATCCCAATCTCTAAACTTCAACAATCAGAGAGAGAGAAGTTGTTATATTTAGAGGACGAACTCCATAAGCGTGTGGTAGGTCAAGATCCTGCTGTCAAGGCAGTAGCTGAGGCGATCCAACGTTCGAGAGCAGGTCTTTCAGATCCTCATCGCCCGATCGCAAGCTTCATGTTCATGGGCCCCACAGGTGTAGGAAAGACTGAGCTAGCCAAGGCCCTTGCTTCCTACATGTTCAATACCGAAGAAGCACTTGTGCGGATTGATATGAGCGAGTACATGGAAAAGCATACAGTATCAAGACTGATCGGAGCTCCACCTGGATATGTTGGGTACGAAGAGGGAGGGCAACTAACGGAGACAGTTCGTCGAAGACCTTATGCAGTTATTTTGTTCGATGAGATTGAGAAGGCACATTCTGATGTTTTCAATGTATTCCTTCAAATTTTGGATGACGGAAGAGTAACCGATTCACAGGGCCGCACGATAAGTTTTACCAACACTGTTATCATTATGACCTCAAACGTTGGATCACAGTACATTCTCAACCCAGATGATGACACTGTACCAAAAGACTCAGCATACGAAACCATGAAGAACCGGGTAATGGACGCTGCAAGATCCATTTTTCGCCCTGAGTTCATGAATAGAGTTGATGAGTATATTGTTTTCCGACCTCTTGACCGTGACCAAATAAGTAGCATTGTCAGGTTACAGGTAATTTTTTGTCCTCACTAATTTGATTTTAGTCCTTGTTTTTATAGTCCCTATAGTATACTTTTTTTTGGCGTTAGTCCATTTAATATTTGAGTTATGTTCAATTAGTCTATGTATATTATAGTCTATGTATGATTGGGATTCAAACAGAAAAAATAAGTATATTATAGTAACTAAATCGAAAAAAAGTACATTAAAATGTAGAGAAATATGTCAAATTGGTTAAGTCTTTGTCATTCAAGATTTGCTGTAAACTTTTGCTTTGCATAGTATTTTACATCCCAAGACTCACTTTTGATGTTCGATATTATAGATGGAGCGCGTGCAGAAGAGAATTGCGGACCGCAAAATGAAAATCCGCGTAACTGAAGCTGCTATCCAACTTCTTGGAAGTTTAGGGTATGATCCAAACTATGGTGCTAGGCCAGTGAAGCGAGTGATTCAGCAAAATGTGGAGAATGAACTTGCAAAGGGTATTCTTAGAGGAGAATTTAAGGATGAGGACACCATTTTAGTAGACACAGAAGTCACAGTACTTGCCAATGGTCAAATTCCTCAGCAAAAGTTAGTTTTTAAAAGGGTTGAAGCTGGTTCAGGGTCTAATAGTACTAAAGACAGCCGGGAAGGTTTTCCACAGATGCTATGAAGACATTGATTGAAAATGTTTCTTACATTTACATGCTAAGTTTACACAAATTTTGAGGATAGATTGTTTTGTTATTATAGAATTGAACTCTGGTCCTGTGTATAGCTTGCATATAATTTATAGTTATTCATATAATAATACTTTTTATTGGTCAATATTTATATAGTAAAAGGCACATCAATGTCAGACACGACGCATATAGTTATGGTCAATTATTTTTATTTTTTAAAATTATTATTGGTGTCTAAGTATTGGTCTCGTGTTTGTGTTTGTGTTTGTGTCTGTAAATGCTTCATAGGTCAATACAAATATTATAGTTAAGTGCTTCATAATACAAATATTATAGCTGAGAAAGTATAGGTACAAGCTACATTATCTTTAATTTCCTGAAAACAGTATGTAAAGTGACATGTTTTGATATGCTAGCTGGAAACACAAACTATGCCAGCCCCTAAAGTTTGATGTTTGCTGAATCACTCGAATTTTATTTGACTAGGAGTAATTTAAAATGAAATGTAGGGTGATTGTATTCTGTCTGGTCATTTGTATGAATGAGTGTGTACAATGGTTCCTATGCTTTTTTTTTTTGTCTCAAGAATATTGTTAAATCATTGCTAGAAATCATGTTAAATCACATTTTTTCTGTTCTAGTTAAATAGATCTACTTAAGTGGATGAAACTTTCTTAGCATCTGCTTTTTAATTCATAAGACTTAAATCCTAAGTCAATTAACTAATCCAACACTAAAACTATCCTTTTATCATCTCGTAGGTTTCTTTCTGCTTAAGTAAGCATGCCATCTCTTGTTAACAGATACATAAAACTAAGGAAATTAAATATAAATTTTATTGTTCAATTTGATGTTGAAAAAGAAAATTGTCTTGCTTATAAATTATAATCCATATCATGAGGGTGTGATAGTTATTAACGATCATTTAATTCGAGAAATATTTAATATCACAAAAAAATGAACACATATATAATCTCATGAACACATCATGAACCACTTAGGATATATAACATATATATTGAAAATATATATGCTCATTTAATCTGTATTGAAAATATAACATATATAAAGAGACAACTCATTTTGGTGTAGCCTAATTTTTGTTTACAAATATAACCTTTTATAGTTATTTTCTTCAAATTCTTAACTTCTCAATTACTAACTTCTAATTTCAAAATTTCTTATTACTACTAAGCAATATTCGGTGGCAATTGCAAATCGAGAAACAAAACACAAATTATAAACTACAATGGTTATGCACTGACAACGAATGTCTAAATCTGTCAAATATATTATATAGAGAAATATTCAAATTCAAACCAAGTACTAAATAACAGCATTCTAGAACTATATTCTCTTCCTCAGCTTCTTCTTCTTCGCAATTGGCAAAACCAAAACAAACACATGGGTCTGTGTTTTTTCCCCATTACTTCATAATTGATTTCCCATTTGTTTTTCACTTACTCATTTTCATTTCCTCTGTAACAGATCAAATTGAAGAAGAAAATAACACAATGGAAGGAGTAGCATCAATAGCATTACTTCCAAATGGTTCAATCTCAGGACACTTCATTCATCTTCCTCATTCAACCTGTTACGGCCTTCATGCCTCTGGTAACTAACTCATTACTCATTTTATGCAATTTTTTTAATTTTAATTTGGTTAAGGTTCTCTTTGGATTAATATTTTATTCATGATATCAAAATTGAGTTTTTCAATGTAAAATCGCACGATCTTTCTCGGAAACTCGTGGAATCGTGAATTTCAGTAAAATCGCTGCGTTTATTTGCGATAAAAAAACAGGTTTTTGGGCTGGATTTTTTCGACCCGGTTACTGAAAATAACCATTTTTGTTGGTTTAAATAGAAACCCTAACCCTATTTGGCGATTTAGCTTCATTCCGTTCAGTTTCCCCCATTCTCTCTCTCTGCCCTAAACATGACTTCAAATCCATCCTCTGCTGCTAATGGTTCCTTTTCTGGAAATGAAAGTGTGGGTTCTAAGATAATGCCAAAGAATGTTGCTGATGATTGGAGAGACAAGGTTATGGAGCATGGCATTTCACTTGATGGAGATGATTTAATCCAGTGTAAGTTTGTGATGACATAATGACCGGTGGGGTTTGCCGATATTTCTGTCACTTGGTTGGACCTGAACATGATGTTGAAGCTTGTGAATGTCAATGTGATTGTGAGGATGTTGGTGATAAGGAATGGTGTGACTTGGATGAAACTGTAGATGTTGTTTTTGCGCCTTGTGGTTGTGAGGTTGATATTGTACCTTGTGACTGTGATTCTGTTGGTGATGAGGAGGAGTATAACTTGGATAGAGTGGAAAATGATTATGTAACTTGTGACTGTGACGATAAGATTGTATCTTGTGAAAGTGAGGATGTTGGTGATAAGGAGGGGTGTGACTTGGATGGAATGGAACATGTTGTGTTTGCACCTTGTGGCTGTGTGGTTGATATTGTACCTTGTGAATGTGAGACTGCTTATGATAAGGAGGGTTGTCACTTGGATGGAATGGAAAATGATTATGAAGCTTGTGACTATGAGGATGAGATTGTAGCTTGTGAAAGTAAGGCTGTTGATGATAAGGAGGGGTGTCACTCGGATGAAACCGAAGATGTTGTTTTTGCACCTTGTGGCTGTGTGGTTGATATTGTAGGTTGCGAATGTGAGGCTGCTTATTATAAGGAGGGTTGTGTTGGAGTTGGCGAAAAAAGAAAAGGCAAAGAAGTGGTAGTTGAGAGCACTAGAGATGTTTTCAAGAGGAGAAGAGGTGGATCGTGGGCACCCGACAATGACAAGATTAAGAAGACTTTGAAAGAGGAAGCTTGTAAAGCGATTGCAAGGTTTTTCTACCACAATGCAATACCGCTCAAAGCGGTGAAGAGTGATGAGTTTAAAACTATGTGCGATTTGGTTTCAAGACATGGCGTAGGATTTGAGCCACCGTCTTTTGATGAGATTAAAGGGAAATATTTGACGGAAGAAATTAAGTTGACAAAAGAAGCTTTGGAAGAACATAGAGATGAATGAAAGATTACAGGGTGCACAATAATGGTTGATGGATGGACCGAAAAGAAGCAAGCTAGAGGGTCAGTTGAGCTAAATCTTGATGATAATGGAGACAATCAAGGTTTAGATGTAGACGACTAGGATTTGGATACTGCATCTCTGATCTAGATGATGTGGGGATTGCTGATTAGCATGATGAATATGCTAATGAAGGTGGAGATGAAGATTATGACTTAATTTGAAATATTTTCTACTCTATTAAATATCTAGAATTTGGCTAGTTATTGGTGTTTATGTCTTGGCACTTGTTAAAAGCTTAATATTATAGTAGTAGTTGTTATGACTTATGAATTGCGTATGACTTTCTTATGGGTTTTGAATTTAAGTTTAATGAAGTGTTTGTAGTGATTTTCTTATTTATGTTATTTTATATATGATTATATAAATTGGTATGCATGTACATATGGGGTATTATGAATTTTGAAGGATCTGCGATCCTTGCTAAAATCCAACTCTTTACATTCTTGACTTCCCTTCCCAAACCCAAGTAAAATCTTCATTTTGACTCTCTTCTTAATCCGCGTTAAAGTATGCTAGGGAGTTCAATTAAGAGCCTTATTCATAGAATTATAAACTATTATCGGAAGTTTATAGATTTCAACTGAAAATAGTTTATAGATATGTCACTAGCTATTTTATAAGTGAATTCAAATATTAAAGTGTTGTTCATCTTTTGATTTAAGTCTATGGGAATTATTCTTTCACCATGGACCTTAGGCATAAGGGATAGCTAGTTTGTGCAGCACCATTTTTCTTTATCTGTCTAAAGCTTTACAACCACTAACCAAACTGGGTGTTAAATATTTGTTTTTGGTTTAATTTTATGTATTCCTGTGTGTTGCTGCCCGGTATAAGAATTTAAAAAAGTGCAGCATGTTGCCCTTAGGTTCCCATGGTATATTGAACTTTTAATCTATGAAGTACTAACATAGATCAAACACTGACATATAGACACAGGTAACAATTTTAGAAAATGATGGTATTTGAATGTAACCACATGCGTCGATGTTAAAAACCGGATACATCTTCAATTTGAAGTGCCGGTGTCATAGCTTTTAAGTCAATTATTAAACAAATATATTTTTTAGTTGGGTTTAATGACCATGCACTGTCAGTGTAAAAAGTTTTAATACTGACAGTCAACCATACACCGTTGATTGGGTGGTTATTTATTGATGACAATTATAAATTTTTAGTGAGATAATAAAATCAAAGTTTCATATTCACTGTAAAATTTGTTTACACTCCTTTTTCTCTTTTTAGTTAGTCTTTCAGCTAGAGATTATAGCTGTGACTACCATCTTGCAAGGTAGTCAATATCCTTTAGTACATTACCTTGTTGATTTATCTTTATGTTTGTTACTTTCTCATGGTTCTACTATCTGAGCTCATTCTCTGTACAATTATTTTGATAGTCTATCATCTCTATTGAATAATTACTTATGTATGTTTTCCTTTCAATCTTTTTTCATGGCCAAAAGAATTGGAATGTGAAAGGGAATGCAGTAGGGGTGAGGACTATCGCCTCATCAAACTCACAATCACAGATTTCAATGTAGTAACTGTGACATTTGTGTTGTTTATCTTTTCCTGTCCATCATACACTTAATGTCTATTTGTTTTTGATAAAACAGACGAAGAAAGAACAGGTCACTGTTGCGGAGTGCAAAGGCCACGATGCTGCTCGGTTCAATAGCATTGATCGTGTTCATGGGTAAAGCATAGTTATCTAAATATGATATTCTTGCACATGAAATGTCTTTTTCAGTGCATCTATGCTTTTTTTATTTTGTTTTAATTTATTCTTAATCTGTATAATTTTCATGGTAAATAAAGGGAATAATGTTACTAAGATGAAACTGAATTTCTATCAGGCCACCACCGTTGTCTTGACAGACCGGAGAGTCGAAATGAATAACAATGAAGGGACCAATATCCAAACTATAGGAGTCAAAATCAAAATCTGGCAAAACTAGAGAGACTAATTGTTCATTATAACATATATTGTACATAAAGTGGTCATCAGGAATCGTCTGCATCAGATTGAGTTTCTCTATTTGTATCTATTTCATTGTCCCCGTTATCTGGTTTTCCAAATTGAAATCTCTATGAGGACATAACTTCTCCTTAAAAATTGTTAATTTCTCATTCATTTTTACTTCTTTCTTCATTTTGATGACCATTATTGTCGATGGCGTGTCCATTCATCTTTGAACAGTTGGGATAAGGAGATCACGGGTATGGTTGAACAAAAGGATGGGAAGAAAAGAATATCGGTTTCATTTGAGTGTGAGACACTGAAAGCGGAGGATGCAGCTGAAGACCACATCAGACAGTTCATGCCAAAATTAGCTGGGATGGATGCTGTTGGTATATGTCTATTTTAGAGATGTTTTTCAGTCTACCAATCTTTTTTTATGTTTCTATTTCATAACTCTATTGGACTTGCTGTTACTGTTTCATGCTTGTATTTGGGTTTGTGGAGTTCGGCCGGAAAATAAGTAAAGTTTGCTCAATTGATTGTTTCAAGCTAAATTCATCAATAGCATATTGGAAATTTTCTTCACCTCAGGCTCAAATTGGCTGTTTCCTTTCGTTTACATTTTATACATGCATGTGCGCTTGCATTGAATTATAAACAGCTTAATCTGTTTAATACATTTATATATTTGAATCATCGTTTCTTACCCTGTATCCTGTGACTGTTTGGTAGATAACTGATCTTTTTGATTCTTTTTTGTTTAAATGTTTCTCTTTCTCTTAACTCTTGTATTTTGCTTGGTGGTTTTCAATTATGCAGTTAACATTGGAAAGATGACAATTTCTGGGTTGGACTTTGGAGCAGATGAAGAAGAAACTGAGTTAAAAATTTGATATTGTAATTAAACTACTGAGAGAAAGACTAAATTGCATGATTTGAACAAGTCCTGCATTAAACTATTCGGTAGAAAGGTAGGAGGAACCTGATGTTTGCCCAAAAAATCTTCCTTAATTAGTAACATGTGCCTATCACTTCTAAAGGATTTTGGGTTTTATTCTACTTTTTCCTTTAAAATCAGTTGGATGATTTAGGTTGAAGAATAAGACTGATTTGCATTCCTTGCAGTAAGAAAATCCAAATTGTCCAATCTTGGTCGAACAGCACTCCTGCCTGCCTTTAGTGGTGATTAACCTCTATCGGAAAATTTGAGGCACACAAGATGGATTGTTTCCTTTCAAATATTTTTCATTCTTTTGCTATCATACATAAGAGATAAGATTTGATTGAACCTCGTGTCTGAATGTTTTATCACTCAATTTAAAACCGAGTATAATAAACTTTGTAACATTGTTTTGTAAACAAACACTTGACATTAAAAAACAAAAGTGTATGGTCTGTATTTTTAATTGATAAATATTATAAAATGTTTTTCATGTTTTTATGTTAAGCTTTAAAAGTGAATTCCTTAATTGGTCAAAAGTTTTTAATTGTTTAAGTTTTATCTTAATTAGATACCATTTTGTAATAAGCTTTTTAAAATTTGTCATAAATAGATACTCTTTTTAAAGATTGGTCATTGTTAGTATAAGATACTTTTTAAACAATGGATCAAAACTTACTCTATAACAATATGATGGCAAAAAAAATTGGTCTATAACAATTTTGTCAGCTTTTAAAACTCTCAGTATTAGCAGAACTCATTTCCCAGGTGAAAAAAAGTAAAATCAAATAGGATAATTTTTTCTGGCATGCAAGGAAAGTAATAATAAACTGAATGTTAAATGGATCATGTTAATGGAATAAGGACCGCTGGAAAGGCAAAGGAGAGAGTGACAATTGTGTAATTGGATACTTTTCAACTCCGCCAACCAAATTTCAATCTTTTGGCTGTTAGACTAATTCAACTGATTCTAGCTGACAATTGCCTTTAAAACACTAGTTCAAAAAACATTATTTTTAGAAAAAATAAACACTATACTTTACTGAATTAACTATGTTTTTAATAAATGTTTTTCATTTCATGATTCCTTAACAAGTGCTTTAAATCCTTCACAAAAAAAAGTACTTCAAAAGTATTCTTTACTCAAGTGTATTTTGGAGTGACGTGCATAGTGTGCTCTTGAAATGAATCTGAATGAGAACATGCAACTGAATCAAAATCATTCTTAACAAGTATGAATTATTGCACTACCAAATGGATCACTCACTCAGGTTCAGATATCAAGACATCAATATACATCATATAACCACATAGTTCACAGTAACATCCTTGTATCTGATTCATTAACAAAAATTGTTGGTAAAATTTTGCCCTTTTGAAGAAAATGCTAGCATGTGTTGAGATAGCAACATCAGGCATAATGGTTTGAATAAAATCACAATGGTACTTCTGAGTTGTCCCTAGGAAGAAATATAACCATGAGCAATTCAACCAAACTTCTTGTGAGGATAAGATGCCAATCTGTCCAAGGAAATGTCACAATTTCACATCTTCAGCAAAAAGTAGGTAATGCAAGTGCTTAAGTTTCTATCATTTCTGTCCTTAATATTAATTTTGGAACTTGTTAAAAGGTACCTTAGAGTATTACTACTCTCTCTCTGTTCCTTTTTATGCGCTACTTTTGTTAAAGAATTTTATTTGTTGATTTTAAAGGTCAAGGCAATATTAGCTATTGTTTTGTCAATAACACCCTTAACTATTTATTGCAGAGAAAAGCATGTGCAATAAGATCATAGGTAGTCAAGGTATCATAGGAAAAAGACAATTATATATCAAAAATAATAAATTCTATTGATTTTTTTAGTTTGTGTAAAATATCCTTAAACAACACATAAAGAGGAACGGAGATAGTATATTAAATAATCAAGAAATAGAAAGTTTTTGTTAAAAAGTATAGCAATACATAAAATGGTAACATCAAAGGTTACAAATTTCAATAAAAAAATTCCATTTGGAATCTTTAACCTGTGTCCTTAAGGCTCATATTAGCATTTGCCATTAATTTAACCATTTTCAATTTTGATATAAATTTAACAGGACATATAATTTTCTATCAAATGGTAAGCTGTGTTCTGAGAGTGAACTTAAAATATCATTAATAGCTTATGTTGTATTGACAAAAGATTAAGCTAAGACTCAAATGGGTCACTTATTAATCAACTAATGGGGCGGAGGGAGTAAGTTTTTTTAATCAACTAAAACACCAACAAAGAAGAATAAGGTGTTGGATGTCAACATAAATTTCTTGAAAATGATTATAGTTCTCAACAAAAACCTATTGCCATATCTACCACATATAGCCTCAACACTTCACATTAAAGATGTGTCTGGTGTTCGACTTGTGTCGGTGTCGGAATCCGACATGACAAATATCAAACTAAAAATGGGGAGAAAAAACAGGGAGGAAGTTATGATTTTTCATGTACAACAAAATACCTGAGAATCATCAATATCTTACTCCTTCTCAGATGCCTCTTCTGAATCAGACAAAGGTAACAGGGTGCAGATCCCAACCATGTGACCATTAAGGCACACATGATAATCGACGCATTCTTCATACGAACCCAACCTGCAACTAGCAGTTTGCGGGATCATATTAGCCTGCAGCATGCTCCACAACCTCGCTTTACAATAAGGACAAACTTCTGTTGGATGGAGCTGAGCACCTTTGTTAATAAGCATCCTCCGAACATTCGTAGTAGCAAACGACTTGAAAACGCCGCGGAAGAATCCTATATCTCCTTCTTCACCTTGGTCAAGATGCTCACAAGGATCTGACACATACAAAACATCGTTTATACATTGCGGCAAAAGAAAGCTCTTTCCCGACGTTTTAGAAAATCTAGTCCGGTAAACAAAATGACCGGGGATGTGTACGTTCTTGAACAAACCGCCTTTCTTGCAACCCGAACAGTATATAAGCAGCTTCCCTAGGGCTCTCCAGTTTCCATCAATACTATGAGTTCCACTAGATTGTAGATCAAGCATCATCTTAGGAACTCTTGTTCGACAAAACTCTTTCCATAGAACTCGCTTCGCAAGGTCATCGAACCATTTGCACACACATGACAAAGTAGCTATTAGCTTAGGGTTCCAATTCAAATTGTTAAACACCAAGAATATCACATCTTCACTTAAATGACCTTTAGTGCATTGGCAAGAAGAAGAGTGTACGCATCGGTACTGCTTTGTGAGAATCATTTCCTTCGCCTGAAAAAACACGCAGAAAAATTATCAGTTCATAACAACTTTCTGTTGACATACTTCAATATTTTATACACTGACAAAACATATATACCTCATTGTAAACAAATGATAAACATCGAGAGAACAGAAGAAACCAATACAAAACTATGCAAACAAGAAAAGGAAAAAAGAAAATCTTCTCCGGCCGGTGAACTGGTAAATGGTGGACTTTCTATTAATTGTTACTCTAATTACTTGCTCCCGTCTTCTAATTCATAAATACCAGCTTTGTCTTCAAAGTTCAAAATGATAATAAAGGATGCAAATTTCAATACTTAGTTACTAAAACCTAAACCATAAAGTACCCATGCTAGACACTTTAGATACTCCTAAAAACGTTTAATACTTTTTTAACTATTATGTAATGAATTTCATCATATCATATCATATCATATCATATTCAAACAAAAATACTTTGTTAACTAATACTAACTTTTAAAAAACCAAGTGGTGGGGCTCAAGTGATTAATGAACTTCAATAAAGGTTGAATCGATCCGGAGTACCCAATTCGAACTCTGACTGAAACAATTCTTGGCCAAGTTTACTTACCTCTTGGCTGAACTCAAGATTATCAAGACCTCTTTTCCTCAAGATTATCAAGACCTCTTTTCCCCGGGAACCAACCGGCGGGTTAAGACCAAAAAATACTAACTTGCAGAATGTTGATTATTTCTTTTGACTACACATTTGTGTTTCAATACTAATTCTAGACTATATGTTTTACCATCTATGTGTTGTGTCCTATAATTTCTAAAAATTATCCATACCATATCTTAGCCATGTCTCATGTCAAATTCTAGCTTCCTAATACTAATTGACAGAAAGAACAACAAATTTTATGAACAACATACAAACATAATTAGGCAAGAGACTTTGGCAACGGTGCGTAAAAGGAAACTCAAATGCAGTAGACAAGTTCCATAAAGAGAGTGATGTACAATTCAAGCAATAACACTTAACAGTTAACACGTCTCTTAGTCAGGATTCGAACTGTGGCTCGCCATACCTGTTGATAGACCAAACTAAATTTCTTCAAAGCTCAACAAGCACCATAAGTTCAGAATTTCCCAAATTCCACATGCACAAAGATAAAGCAAATGTAGCAGAAAAAAAGCTAAGTATTCAAAGCAATTAAAATTCCAAAATCCCAAAAACAACACAATCTACAGCACAGTGAGTTAAGATGAAACCCTTCTCTTTCAACAGAGACAAATCCAAAATGACCCATCACTAGAATTCACAGAATCACAAATCAAAATTAGAAATTTATTGAAAAACATCCACTCCAATGAAGAAAATCAATCAAATTCAAACCCCACCCCTTCATGATTGGATCATATAAGCTTGCAATTAGATTAAAAACAAACAAAACAAAACCCATATTGTGTCTTATCTCAGCTAAAGTAACCAGCTTTATGATCCATATAGAAACCCCAGAAAACCCTAAGGGAATAAAAAAAGAAATTGAAGAGCTCAACATGCAATTGGAAAAAGAAAAGGGTAAGTGAGAAAACAGTAAAATCAACAACAAACAACAAGAAAGTGAGTAACTTGGTTGCAAAAGTTACATAATTACTTTAGGTAATTTTCACCTCTGAGAAGGGGCAATTTGGTCCACGAAAAGTGCAGAAACGAACATACACGCTTGAAAGCTGAGAAATGCAGAGAGAGAGAGTGTGGTGGGAAAGGAGGAAGAAGGAGAAGAAAAAGGAACACAATCAAAGTTTTACAAGAGGAAGTGAAATAATATTAATGTATTTATATCTTATTTGATTGGTAGGATAGAAAATTGAGGTTGAAAGATATTTGAAAATTGTTAGGAAAAATAAAAATATCCACCACCATTGATGTTGTCACCTCTATTAATTTATTACAAATTGAATCAATATTACTATTGTTGCATAAACAATTGGTTTAGACAACCATTTTGGTATGGATTCTACTATTAATATAAGTTAAATATTATTTTATCATATGATTATCACTTTATCATATGTATATTTAGAAAGACATCGTTTTAAAATTTGTATCTGTTTTAAGTTAATATTAATTTAAATTTTGTAGTTTATGTACACTTCACCGTCAAAAATTATCTAATACATAAATTTTAATTAAATGATAAACTCAACGATTATTTTCTCTCACTTATTCTGAATCATTATAAAATCATTTATCTTTTTTAATAAATATGAGTTTCGTACGGATTATTTTTCCTATTTAAAGCCACTTATATTAATATATAGGTTGATCTAATTCATAAATAATCAATTCACATCTAATAATATGTTAGGACTTAGATTAAGAGAGATAGTTGATAAAAGTTAGTTAATTGATTATGAGGTAGTTAGGATTATGGTACATTATTAGATATATTTTAATTGATTATTTAGTTAAATTAGTTAGTTAATTATATTAATTTATTTAGATAATTTTACTAATTAATTATTTATTTAATTAACTATATAATTTTGATTTTAATAGTCCTCCAGAATTAATAGGATAAATGAAGAATTTGTAATACGTAAAAAGCTATAAATAGAGAGTTAGGTAGTTAGTTTAGAAGAATCTAGTGTATCCCATCTCATGTAACATAAGAGTAGACTTTGGTGTGAAAATGTGCTATCGAGGAGTATTGAGACACGTGTCATGTGACGTCATCTTGGTCCTACAGAATGCTTACGTGTCATTGGGGCAATGGAAGTGTTTTACAGTTCCTTAAAAATATCAAATAACTATAATTCTGCTTTTTTATTTTCTTTGTTCAGTTTAATTTGATTTAAAGTGGAAGATATGATTCTTTCAGTTTTGGTCCAAGCCACCCACGTGTTAGGTTTTTAATTTCTGGTCTTTCATTTTCTTGTTGAGTATGCATGTGTGTATTGGTAAATGCAGAATCTTTCTAAAGCAACATAAATGTATGTTTTTAACTTTTAAGTAAGCTTTGAAATATTAAGTTGGGTTTTGGTGATGCAGTTTTCATTAGTTATGAGATGAAAAATTATTTAATTTAAAGATTCAAATTATTGTCGTTCGGTTTAGTTGAACGATTTCTTTTGAATTTTTTTTTAATAATATTACTAATATTAAAAGATCATGATAAATTAATAGGTTTTATATAATATATTAAAATTAACATTATAAAATTAAAATAAATGATTATGTTTAAAAGATATTAAATAGTACAAAAATTAAGTTAAATTATTAAATATCATTAAAAAATAAAAACCAACAAATAATATATTAATGCAATATATACTAATAAAACATAAATAATTATTAAAATTTACCAGCGTCTGATCTGATACAAGTGTTTTCACAAAAAAAAACAGATCTAAAGACAAATTATAATATTC
>JBBPBP010009778.1:2388775-2435432 GCA_037974735.1 Cicer chorassanicum | reverse complement strand
TCATTTTTAAAAAGATTAATCTAAGTTTGGAGATATATAACTTTTTTTCATCCATTTGAGCCATATTGAATTCATATGGTATATTTTATCATACATTTTTGTCTTTTTAGTTTTAATAAAAAAAATTACAAACTTATTTAGTTTTAATTATTTGATTATATCAAATGCAAACTAAGAATTGTTAGATAAAAAGAGACTTTTTGAACATGTTTAGTTAAGTAATCTCCTGATTAATTAGATGAATATAAATAGTATTTTGCTCTTTGACTCCTAAAAAGTTTTAATCTAACCAAATGTGAACACTCCTTCATTTATAATTCATAGTTAGTTTATAGTTAGTTTGTATGAAGTGGAACCATTGGAAGAGTTGTTGAGTTTAACTTTATTTTTAAGTTGGTGTTTTTCTCTTGAGTCTTGACTATATATGGATTGATTTGGCCGATATTAGATAATTTTTAGAATCTAAGACAAATTTTATAAAGAGACTTAATAAAATCTAAGTTTTTATCTATATCAAGCACATTTTAAAAATTTTAACTCTATTTTACTGTACAAGTAAAAATTTATTACAATTACTAATGTTAAAAATTATAAATAAATATAAACATAAACATCTCAAGGAAAAATAAATCAACAAAAAGAAAAGTGACATAAGTACATTGTGGGTTTATACAGTAAAATAAGAAGTAAAATGTTTTTTTTAAGTAGAAATAGGAAGTAAAACTATATCAAATATTTTACTCAAAGGCTTTGTCAAATATAAAGATAGAAATGACGTGTGGGAAATTGGATATGGTTTAGTTTTCTTTATTCAATCAAGATGCACTTTCACAATAGTAAATTAATTTTTTTGACTGAATAATAAGCTATTTATTATAACATCTGTTAATAATATTTTAGTTTATTAAAAAATATTTATTGTTGTGAGTCAAATAGAGACCATATAAATAAATAAATTGAGCCTGTGATTATAAGTTCCCTGGTTGATTTTTTAATTTTTTGCGGACAAATTTGTTGTGAAGGAAAAATATGTTAGCACCAAAATGGAATTTTTTTATAAACAAAATGCATTAATTAGGAGTACAAAGAGTACAATCTACTATTACATGGTAACAACAATATTACAAAACAAGCAGGGTATACAGCTAGAGGATTAAAAATGACTCAATATACTATTATTATTATTATTATTATTATTATTATTATTATTATTATTATTATTATTATTATTATTATTATTCCTTTAAGGCATTCATTTTTGTCATAATATACAAAGGAAAGTAGTAACTTTAATTATTACAAAAGTAATTAGAAATTATGGCTATGTGTATTTTTAGCTCTAAATAACTAATAGGAGACATAAAAGTCAAAAGAAAATATTTATTAAGTATATACAATTAATTTGTTGTAAATAAAAGTCTATATCCAAATTCACCCAACAATATAATGTTAACATAAATAATATAATTTGATTTTCATGAAATTGAAGGCTTACTTTGTGGCAGGCTAATTAATAAGGTAATTAAAAAGTATATGGATTGTCTTTAATTAAGATTAAAATGGAAGACCACACGTCTTGTCTTGCTTCCATTACCTATATGCATTTTCATGATGACATGTAACGTAAATATGCAAACATTCATTCTGCAACTCATAAATGCAATTAAGAAGATTAATAAGTCTATCACCCTATTCCTCTAAAAATAAGAGTCTATCAACCTATTATTCCATTAGTTACTTTTTAGATAAAATAATTTATAAGGTTAATTTTTAATGAATTTATTTGTCTTTTTTTATAATACTTTTATTTATTTATTTATTGAAAAAATTAATTATTTATTTATCTGCAATATATAAATTAACTATATTATTAATAAAATAATAATTAATTTTGCAATCAACTTTAAAAAGACAAATAAGTATAAACAATTTTTAAAAAATCACAATTAAAAAGAAGGAGATTAAAAAATATTTTTAATTTTGCAGTGCAGAAAGTCTATATTTACTATTAATATCTGAACTTTTGTCTTTTGATGATCTTTATCGACACGTTTAGATGGAAGACTTTTTTTAAAATAAATAAAACGTAGGAAAGGAACTTATATATTAATCTGGTTTTGGTGGGCCATAAAGTTTTGGAAAATTAGATGCTCGTTTTTACATAACATATATAAAGCCAAATAGTATTCTAAATTGTGTACGTACCCTTGTGCTATGTGGTTATCTGGATTGAGATGTTCTCTATTTCAATTTTGTTATTGTAGTTTTGCAAATATTTTAAAACACGTGATATATATTATATATATTTATTAATTTTATACACATAAAATAGTAATTGTGTTTTTTTTTTCTTGAAATGAAGAGAATTAAACTCGGATATCTTGGTCCAAGTATATATATATAACTTATCTATGAGTTTGATAATCATTTAATGTCACAAAGAGTAGGTCAGCAACTGAAAATTTATGTTTGTGTTTTCTTTAAATATGCTAACAACATTAGTAATTGTTTTAAATTGGATTCATCTTTCTTCATTTTAAATTAGACACAAATTCAATATCTCTTATTTGTCGATTATACAAGTCTCTCACTAAAACTATTTAAGGTATACTTCAAACTATAACATCCACCTCAAATACATACTAATGTTGAGCGTCGGAGTTTTTGCAAGTACACCTCCACCATCTATTCTAAATTAGGTACAAACTCAATATATCTTCTTTGTTGACTATATAAGCCTCTTACTAACACCACTCAAGGTATGTTTCAAACTCAAGCCTCTCCCTCAAAGAGATACTAATATTAAAGGTCAGAGTGTTTGCAAACACCTCTCATCCACTTTAAATTAGACACAAGCTCAACCTCAAACACATACTAATATTGAACATTAGAGTGTTTGCGAGTACACCTTCACCATCGAATCTTCGGTGTTGATTCTGATCACACACTTCGAATTTTAACAAAACACCACCATCCGAGACTATTTCTTCCGACCATCTGCCATCACCAATGTGAGTAAGAGTGATGATGTTGGATTATGGATGAGGATGTACAAGAGAACCATGAAGTCATAATGATTTTAAAATTATCGATCAAAAGTACATTCGTAGTTTTTAAAAGAGTATATTTAGAATTTGTTTGAGTTTATCTCATAATGTAAGCACTTATGTAATATTTAAATATGCATATACACAATTAATCTATTTTAATTCATTTTAATAATTTCGTGTCGCTATAATTTATGATTATAATCAAGCTTTCTAATATAAGTCAATTACCAAATAATTTTACTTAATATAATGAGATAAAATTACTTGATTTCTGCAAACTATACTTTTGTAAGAGTTTAATATCCAAGCATTGATACTATAAAAAAAATTATGCCTTATTTTATCATTGCCATCTCATAATATTAATTATAAAATATTGCATAAATACTTACATACAATCTAATATGTGATATGAATGTCATTAGTTGTAATTTTTTTATATTATATACTAGTGTATAATAATAAAAATATATTTTTTATCATTATTATTGTATTTCAATCTGCGTTTCCTTGGTTTCCGAGCATAGACTTATGCTCAAAATGTATGGCATACATTATTTTATTGGATCATTGAATAATTAAAATTACAATTTTTTTTTTTATATTTCTTTCATTCTAGTTAATCTTATTTAAATCACGTCCAACTCTAAAGATTATAAAAGTCTAACTCTTCTAGTAACCTCCGTTAGTATAAAGATCAATAATTAAATAATTAACCTTTCTCTAGATGTTCATTCACACAAGAACCATGTTGAAAGACAATATTATATGTACATTGTACCATACGAAGTTGGTATTACAACCTTAATATAAAAGCTTATATATCTCACTATGCATACTAGTAATTAAATTAAACAAATTATACAATGGATCAATTTCGATTAACAAAAGCTAGCTTCCGATTCATAGTACTAGAAGCCATGGCAATAATTAGGATCGTTATATTTATAAAGTCACTTTTATACAATCCTCCATTGTTTGGTGCCTGCTCCACTTCAATGAAATTAAGCATATATGCACCTTAATGTGAAAATGACTCTTCTAGGTCCCATTCAACCTTTTAATTATGTCACAAACTTTTCCTTACATTTATATCCCAACCGATTAATTAAAGGGTCCCATAAAAATTCATATTTTTATCACAAACTTGGACAATCATCAAGTGGGGTTAAAGATCTAGACTCTAGTATATGAACAACTAAAATAAAGTTGCTATGCTTTTTAAATTATTTTTTTATGGAAGGAGAATGGAAATAATTAGTTGGATGCATCAATGTAGGGAAGAATGCATGCCTTTATGCACTAACAAAGTTGTGGTTGGTATATTGAGGCACCCAAAAAATAAGAAGAAGAAAAAAAAGAGAAAAAGGCACAAAAAATCTCCCTTGGATTCCCTCATCTCAACCTAGCACTTTTAATTAGTAGATTTTTTTTTTTTGTGTGTATAATTTCCCAATACTTAATCATATAAAATAAAATTGACTTAATATGAGTTGGTAGCTCAACTGTCAAGTAGGGTGAACCTCCAACTAGGAGCATTAAGTTTGTCATGAACAAGAAATGTCAACATTCTAATTTCTTCTTGGTATATACCATTTTATAGAGAAATTATTTATCAAAACAAATTTAGATAGTATTTCGATTTTTGATTTTTATATATATATTTTTTTAAATGTTTTTTTCTCTTACCTCGAAATCCACGTCTACATTCGTTAATATATGGTGTCATTGTGTCAAGATATAATGTTGGTTTAATATGTTCAAATAATATAATTCTTTTGTAAAATACAAATGTTAAATAAATGTTAAATAGGTTGAGTGAGCACAATATTAAGTTGTTAGTAATTGTTATGTATTGATGGTATAATTTTTTTTATGCATGTATGTATTTTTTAGAATAATTCTAAAACAGTTATTTATATTTTAATTATTTCTAGAAATATAGACAATTATTTCCTTCAAAAGTTTTTTATTACTATATTAAAAAATTAACAAATATATATTTTCATAAAATAAACTTAAGCATTAGTTTATAAACAAATGCATTGGGCTTCTAAGACCACCAATTATTTGAGCCTAAAATAAGGCACGCCGAAAGCCATTGCTCTTTCTTATGAGAGCGAACTCTTATTTATTTTTTATTTTTCATTTTTTTATGCATAGACTAAAGTTCCTCAAAAATGAAAATGACGCTTAATTTTGTCTCATATAAAAACTCAACTTATAATCATTTAGAATTTAAAAGCAGGACACGTTAGTCCTTTGTTTATTTTCATTTAGTGAACATGCTAACATGTATTGTTAACCTACTATAATTAAGTTAACTATGTTTCTTTTTAATAAAGGATACTAATTTTAATATATATATATATATATTAATGTTAATATTTTTATAAAAAAAATTATTATGTCAGGGGGTTACATGAATTTATAAATGTTGTTGTGCTATTTAATTTTCAATGAAAGACAAACTCTTTTGTTTAAATAATTTTTTTTCCCTTCAATTTTGTAAATAAATCATTATTTGGCTTTTGGTGGCCATTACAGCCAAATCACAATTAAAAAAAAAATAAAATCACCTCCATCAATTGCAATTTTATGCAATTTTTTATCATAGCAAACAATTGCTACCATTTTATCAAGACTAATCCCTTGAGATGCTATCAGACATAATAGGTAGAAAAAATTGTATAGTTCTGTATATCCCCTGAACTTCTCTATAATTTCACAAATAAATATATATATGTGTGTGTGAGTGAAATTATAGGGAAAGTGAAACACTTATATCTTATCTTATGAGTCACATAGCAACTTTGCCTAATATGAAATACACAAAATATGTATGCCTATTCCATTGTGAAACATTTACATTTTGCTTAAGAAGAATCATGCTCCTCATGTAACAAAACTATAGGTAATTTATCATTTGCAAATTTGACATGTAATTTCAATTTGCAAGTGATATTGCCACACTCTCGCCGTCACCGCTTCCTTCCCGCAACGGTTTTCTTGACGGCTCCAACTGAGACCAAAAACTGATCAAGGGAGGATAAGGTCCTCATGTCATCAGGAGGAAAATAGCTGGCTGCTTTTCCCTTGATTGATGAGAACAGAAGGGAAAGCGAAGGCCAAGTATCGTATCGGTCGCCCAAAAACTCGTCCAAAAATGCAAATGCAGCCCGGAAATCAGACCTACTTGCGTTTATTGGTGCGGCAAAGTGAGCTGGGATGATTCTTCTGAACCTCCAATCTCGCGAAATGCTATCAACCCAGTCTCTAACCTGAATCATAATAAAAATGTTAATTGAGATGTTTGTCGCCTCAATATTATGACTTTGTGGATTTTGATTCTTAGAATGCCTTGAGTTTTATTTTCTTTTCATAGAAAATCCAGTTCTAAAGTAAGAAGTTAAAGGCACAAGAGCATAGTTATTGATGACGAAGTTCGGCCAATTGTGACTAGTCTCTGCCAACATAGTGATTGTCGTACCTTTTCTATTTACATTACGAGTTAGGGTTATAGGGTACAAAACTTTGTTTAATTACTACATTCCAGTTTACAAGTTTACTCATGTTGCACCCTCAACTCTCATAGTCCTAATCCAACAAACGAATAGGTCGAGCCCAAAGGGCAAGCACTCTCACTACAAGAACAAAGTAAACACAAGTTTTAATTGCTAGTTGGTGTTTAACTCACTAACTAATGACCGCACTGTTAATTAACAACACTATATCAGCTATAACTAGATTAAAATTTGATTGATTAAAATAAAGAAGATTACCTTTTCAGGAACTTTGCTGAAGACCAAAGTCTTGACAATAGGTGAAACAATCAACTTCTCTGACATTTGTTCAAAGCTAGCATTAGGTTCCAGAAGATTAGATGGACCAAGAAACAAGATTTGTAGAACCATTCTTTCCCATCCTGCACAATACAACCAGCAAATTTAATTTCATTTTCAACTCAAATGCAAAGGTTGTATCTCCACTAAAGTGGACAACTGACTTTAGAGTGAAAAGTGAGCAATATCAATCATCTATAAACAGTGTTGTCAAATAGTGGCTATAGCGGTGTTACTCCTATAGCGATATAATGTAGCAGAATTTTAACAAACTACTATTGTTCCCTCCTGCAAACTACCATTGTTCCCTCCCGCAATACGCAATTTAGTGCAAAGTATTGTCAAATAGTAGCTATAGCAGCGCTGAACCACTACTACAATGTAGCGCAATTTAAACAAACCTCTATTTTCCGCAATCTATGATGGACAAGATTGTTTTTGATTAAATTTGGGTTGATATTGCATGCGTATGCATGACAAGTCATGTATGTATTCAAATATCAACCATAATTTTTTTTTTTTTAATTTTACTTTCTACTCACTTTAGAGGAGCCAAATCAACAAATGAAAAGTAAATACTTTGTGAAAGTTGAAAAGGAAAATAAATAGAAATAGAAAAACCAACCTTTTTTCAGGTTCTTTTTGTTGTCAATTACAGGTTCGTCAGGCACATCCTTTCCTTTGCTAAGAATCTTTACAGCCAAACCATTTTTTGCAGATGCTAAGAGGGATTCTTTGTTAATACACTCAGGTGGCTGTCTTGGAACAAAAATAACAGCATCCGTCACCAATAGTGTTCTTGAAGGCTTGTGATAAAAAGCTACTTCCACATATGGCCCAATTCCTAGACAATAGGCAAATGAGACTTTTCATTGTTTATTTACAAAAACTAAGGCACTATTTAGATAGACAACTTAACTAAGTGTTTAAAGCATAAAAGCTTATGATATCATTGCTTATGTATAAGCTATTTCTAAAGTCAAACGGTTTTCATTCATACTATAAGTTGTTTTCATAAACTATCCTAAAGAGCTTATGAAATTAAGTTGAAAACACCTTATGGACATGTCATGAGATGTTTTCATAAGCTTTCTGAAATAGTTTCCCAAGTTTTTATTCCAATATATAAGCTTAAATAAGCCAATCCAAACAGGCCTTGAGTATGAAAGTATGCAGAAACTAATGATCATTACCAACTTCTGGTGAGCTTAGAACCTTTTGCTCTATTTCGCCGGCCCAAGGAGTGGATAAATCCTCGTCTTTCAAAGTTTTAGAGCGAAAAATGCCAAAGAATTCTAAAGGTAAATTCAATGGCCAACTCCATTGCCTCGGTGCCACCCATACCTGAGCACGCGGAAATTTTCTTGAAAACGGACCGACAAATATTTTGTGCTCGTAAGCAAAAGTAGGGAGGACAATGTATTCAACTGGAGCCCCTAATTCCTTGATAAGCTGTAAGACAAAAAAAATGTTTTTATGTTTGTTAAGAAAGCATAATAAAATCACCCTATCAATAATATGCATTTTATAAATTGATCTATGGAGCATCATTACAGACAACGGATACCAGACACGACATTGACACGTAGACATCCATAATAATTTAAGGAAATAGAACTGATTGAATGGAACCACATGTGTATGTGTGTTAAACACCAAACACACCTTCGATCTTAAGTGTCAGTACTACAAAGTTCTTAATATAGAAATTGCCTTGCAGCATGTACTAAGGAATGAATGTTTGCATAGTGAAACAATCCAATCAATAAATTCAAAATCAAATATGAAAATGGGGCCACCCCTTGAATCAAAAGAACTAAGCTAGCTCCAATGGAACTAGAGAATTCCAATAAAAAAGGAACAACCTTGGGCTATAAAGCTCCTGCCATGGAAGAGTTTGGGAAAGAATCAAACTCATATTATTAAAGTGAAACTAATGATTACTTTACAATTGTTTCCGAGGGTAGTTGAACTTCGTTTCCTGAGGTTATAAGGTCAAACTCTTATCACTAAGTTGACACCTCATGGACGAGTTGAACTCATTATAGATCTATTGTTGACCACATTATCTTGCATTTACAAGAAATCGATTCTACAACTTGAAAAAACTATTCCAATTCACTACCAAAAATGTGAAAGAGAAGAAAATCATAACATCTACTAGCAGTTTTTTATTTCAATAAAAGATCATTACATGCAAGTTTGCACACTCAGATATTGGTAATCAAAATGGAACCTGAATACACTCATCAGTTGGAGCGATAGGTGCATGAACCCATAAGCCACCAGATTTGAGTTTGATAACTGTCATTCTAATGTTTGTTGAAACACTACTGAAGCCTAATGCCTGCTCTTGTTCGAATAGCCATATACAACCCTTCACAGCCTACAACATGATTAAAACCAAAAGAAGCAGTAAGTGTCTCAAAAACAGAATTCTAGCTCAAAATTACAGTGAAATGTTACAAAAAATAATAGGATTTCCATTTACTAGAAAATATCAACATGCCATTAAGCACTATTACATGCAATGCCAAAACAAAACTAAATAACCAACACTTCAGATTGAAGATGTGTCCGATATCCAATACATGTGAATATGTGATTACATTTAATCCTATTCCTTCGCATTGTTGCTTAAAAAAGTGAAAAACTTGGAGGAAAATAAATCTATGTACCCTTTGACAAATCAAATTGAAGGCATGTCTAGTATCCTATTCACAAGACCACCGCATGTGGTTACACTTCCATTTTTTCAAATTATTATCCGCGGCTACATTCAATTACATACATTTCCTCATTATTTTTATGTCTTCGTGTCAGTGTCGTGTCCAGTGTCAACATTTCAAATAAATAAACACATAAGAAGGTATATCATATAAGCATCATATCATGGATAACAAATTCAATGAACAGAAATTCCAATAACCAAAATCAATTGAGTGAATAAAAAAAAACAAAATATAAGACAAATGAATATGATAAACCAAACCTCATTCCTAATAGTGCTCCTATTGAGGAAAGGACCAAGTGGAAAAGGAAAACCAGTGAAATTGAAGTAAAATCTTCCACTAGCATTATTTGTTGTAGCTGAAGCAACAACCAAATTGACTGAATCTCTTCTTTGTTGTCTTGGTTTAAGATTCAAGCAAAGACCCTTTAATGAACCACCAACAAAATTTGAACTTGAGTCTCTTAAATTGATGGGGTTCTTCAAAAGTGTGGATTTTGGTGAATAAACAGAAATTGCTGCTACCATTTTATTGTTTTTACTTTGTTGTTGTCTTCATAAACTATTGCAGTGGTTTTGTTGTTGGAACATAACATTGGTGTTTCTAGTGAAACTTGTTATTGGCTGTGGTTTTGACACGTGGAATTTTTGTCTTAGGATTATACAACACGTATGTTTATGAACCTCAGCTTAATTGTGGAAGTAGTGAAATGATCATGCTACTACTTGAGTCTTGCACCTATTAAAGAAAATTGAAGTAATGTATTTAATATGTATATTCTGTGCATAGAAATTATTAAAATATATTTTAATTGTATAAATATGCTTTATCTCTCATTTCTTAAATTTAAGATACTTAAGAATATTAATTAAGAATATATTTAGAAAATAAATAGAGGAAATATTAAGTTACTTTAGGTGTAACTTTGATTAGAGTTGTCTTGTTTAATAATTTATTATTAACTTCAAGTTTAATCAATTCAACTGTTAAATTAGTTGTTTTTATAGATAAGATTAACTAAAAAAATTTATAAAATTTTAAAACTATTTCGAATAACTTCAAATAAATATATAAACTTCAAATAAATATATAATTTGTTTTTTCAAATATAGGTATATTTTGATTGTTTGACTATAAAATCCAGATTTATATAAATTATTATGTGTTTGATGATTAATATCATCAGTAAAAAAAAATGAATTGGTGCTAATAATGAATAGTTAAGCAAAGTTACTCTTGAAAAAACTTGATTCCTCTTCAAGTAAAAAGGACAGAATTTTAAAATCACTACTAGAAGAAGTTGTCTAAGTCACAACGATATTTTGTCATGGACTGACTATAAATATCAGTGCATATTATAGATTCATTCAAGAAGCATAATCCACGTAAAAATTTCTCAAGCTTTCATTGCAAATTATTTCAACTAAAAGGTTAATGTTTTTCACTTGAAATGTTAAGTTCATTAATCACTTGTGTTGAGGTCCAAGTTCTTTTGAAAGCAAATATTTTCAAACTATTTGTCATGTTACTCGTATAAGTATTGTTCCTTACAAGCAAAAAGTTGTGTCGTTTAAGGTGTTGTGTAGTCATAGTTGGCAATGATATACACACAAATTCGTAATAGGAGTACTTTTATTAGAACTGAAACGAAAGAAACAACATCTTGCAAAAAAAATAGACATAATATAGACGGTAGATAATTTATTCAATTAAATTTATATTTTGTGGATAAATAATTAAATTGCAAGGCCATGGTTATCTTCAAAGTTGGAAAGAAATACAAATTTTTCCTGATATTGCAGATATGTAAAAATGAAAAAAGAAAATAAAGCCTGTTGAATATTGGTTAAAAATGATAAGACATAGTATAAAAAAATTTCACTCTAACGCAAAAGTTACTTTCTCACTTTCACTCAAACATGGTTTTAGCAGTAGTAAAAGCAATTTTAATTTAAAACAATCAAACATTATTTTTTTTACACAGCCACATTTTCCTCCACCAAACTTGATTATTAAAACATGTTGTAAATGTTGACCAGTTCATTTTGGATTGCAGAGAACAAAAACATGGAATGAATCAACTTTCAAATTAAGCAGATTGTCCTTCAAATGTGGGCCAGACAAACAACACAATCGTTATATACATTTTACAAAGTTACAAACATAGAAGTATAAGCTATATTTAAAGAAATATTCATACCATACAAAACATGACATTGATAAATGTAGTTTACTGTGATTGTCCCCCAAGTGAAAGTGGAATTAAGCCAAACAAATATTTGCCTCCAGCAAAATGACACGAGCATTATTGCCGTCGCCCTATTCCACAGCCTTGGTTGACATCAACGATATTAATGCCTGAAAAACTGAGTTTGAACATACCAACCAGCCAAGCTCTACAAGAGCTGAATTCGAGACCGAGAAACTATATAAAATTCAGTGCTGCTGTATGTTGGAAGAGAATTGACACAACTTGTAAAGGACTAAAGCAGAAGCCGGCTAATCACCGAAAGAAAATTAGAAGTCTTAATACTTGCAAAGTTTGAGCATAAACTAGCTTACGATCTCAGGCAACTATTTCCCTGATAAGCCAATCTAAACTAGGATATGAGAAGTACAAGATGAGAAATGATGGGAGAGCAAAGAGAATTGTAACAAGTATATACAGAGCCAAAATAGCTGCACTGGCTGGTATTGCATACAAGACAATCAAAAGAAATATAAGGATCAATGGGAACTTAGCTGTCAACTGGACAAAGAAAATCAGCGACTTTCGAATAGATATATTCACTCTTTCCATATCGAGGTGACTACCGGTGTTACCACGATGCTGGCTGGAGCTCGATGTATCTGAATGGTGAACTTGTCCCCTCTGATGGTTGCCATGGTTTACTTGGCCTCCTAAGGTTAAATTGCCTCTGCTTTGACATTGTTGTTGATTATCCGCACAGCAAGTTGAATGTGATTTTACTCGATCACCATTCATGCCCTCAACCATCCAAAGAAGAAAGTAGTTCTTGCGAGGGAATTTAAGGTTTCCCCGATAAACTAAACGGAATGATAGAAGGTTGCACCATGGGCAGGAGATGAAAAGTGGAAGTTGAACCGGCAGGGTTGGAAATTTCACAACAGCCCATTGAAGTCCCAAGATACAGTTTTTACAGAGGGTATGACCACACCATAAAACATAAGGCACATTTTCAACGATATTGAAAGATTCCCAGCATACCGGGCATTCAAGCCCTTCCTCTCTTCCTATGACAGAGGTCTCATCATCAGAACATTCTGAAGCAGAATGAGTTGGGTTTGGAGAATCATTTTTCAGTCCCACATTTCCAGCAATACAATTTGATGCAAAGTTCCACATTCTAAATCACAATAAGTAAATAACAAATCAGAACGTATCATTCAGTCCTCAATCTGATTAATTAATGACTGACTCAATGCATAAAAATATGAAACAAGCAAATAGGAAAGAACCGCAAAGTAGTAACAAGGAACAACAACAACCAAAATCTTTTCCCGCTAGTTACAAAATCTGCTACAGGGATTAAACAACACCATAATTTTCTTTCACGAACTACTACATATCTATAAATAAGCCATTTATTTCTAGTTCTTTCTTGATAGTTTGACCTATAGTTTTCTTTGGTGTTCCTCTTCCTCTAACTATTTTACTATCCTTCATCGGGTCTACCCTTCAGTCAGTGCTTCTAACATGTCTAAGTCACCTAAGACGTTATTTTACCATTTTTGCCACAATGGGAGTTACCCCAACTTTTCCTCTACTGACTTCACTCCTAATTCTATTTTGTCTTGTGTAACAAAGATAAACCTAAAACTAAGATAAAATGCCATCGTTACATCTTCACATAATCCATATTAGAATGCCTACCATGCATGCTTTATTCTGCTTTTATTTTTAATATGAAGACTATCATTTCAGGGTATGTTGAAGAAAGGAAGTTCTCAAGTTTTCAAACAAAATCTCTAGATAGCATAGAATTTAGTAAGTTTTGCTACAGACAGGTTTCTTCTAGTCCAAACAAGAATTATCCAACCACTGTTTTTAAGAAAGATGCTAGACATCAAGAATAATAAAGTAGGGCATGGGTGGATGTATTTGCCATTCAGACACACATATAATCACAGAGCTTGCACAAAATAGTTCATCAAGTTCATGGTACAGACTAAAGATAGCTCAATCCAGTTAACAATGAGAAATCAAATACGACTCAAGTTGGATGAACTTCTCAAGAAGCCTTATAGAAAAAAAATAAAAATAAAAATAAAATATATTTAAAGAATTTAGAAATAATTTTGAATTTATTAACAATAGCTTTCCATATAAATTGAAATTAATTTCTACATCCCAATTTCTGTATCAACTGACTCATCTGCAGATCCAGATTCACTGCATTTAAACAAACACGCATTAATTGATCTCGGTCATTGATTTGAGATCAGTAGACTTACATTCCACCTTCACCAAATCATCTTTAAACAATTTTCACCATTGATTTGAAATCAGACAACCAAGATCAATAACTTCATCACACAGTTACTGTGTGAAATCCGAATCCCTCATCCACATAGCATAACATAACTAGAGATCTATATAAGCATCACAAGTCACCACTTAACAATCAAACACAAGTTTTGGCTATGTACTTTTGTACCAGCTGTGAAGAATTGGAATTTGAATGATTCCTGATCTGGAATAAGAGAATATACTCTTATTGGATATAATATAAAAAATATACTACAATCTTTTTAATATAACTAATCATGATCATCATTGCAACTTTTTATAAACAAATAAATAAATTGGGGACGGGAAATTTTTTTATTATTCAAAGTGGCACTAATGGTCATTTTACATATGTCCCCAAAGAGATTTGAACTCGGTACCTTGATCATATCGTCATATAATTGTAGTAGAAAAAAACACAAGGATATGATATTTTCCCCTTCTTACAAGATCAAATCAAAGTTCACTAATTTAGCATCATACCCCAAAATTCAAACAATTCCTCTTCAAATTTAGCTTATCGAAAACACGCTAAGCTAAAATACCCATAAAATACAGCATTCAGATCATAAAACTAGAAGAAGAAAAAAAAGAATTTGAATGTGAAAAATGAACTGGTCAATTGAAAAACAACGGAAAATTGTAATCATGAATATAATAATTATAAGAAAAAAACAGAAACCCTAATAAAAAGGAAAGAGTTAGTAGAAGATACCGATTAGTCGGAAAAGTGGAGAAATGATGAGGCGAGTGAGAGTAGCAATGGGACGAACAAGAGAGAAGCTTGTTGGTAGTTGGTACCGCTCAATTTCGATCACAGAGATGTAACTCAAAACGACGTCGTTTTCGTCACTCACCTCACCTCGCCCACTCCATGCTCAGATAATTTTTTTAATAATAATTATACCTATTCATGGACCAACGATATCATGCACTTTCACGATCTAAACTTTCTAAATTTTTTAATAAGTTAGAAGAAAAAAAAATTAATTTTGTCAATAAAAATTGTCACATCAGCATTCTCAAAAAAAAAAAATTAATGTAAAGTGTTTTGAAGTAATAAAGATTAGATTAAAAAAAAAATTTAATAAAAATTAACCTCTATTTGTAGAACTATTTTGTATATTTAACTTTAAAATAATAAATATTATTTTATTAACCACATTATAATGAATGCATGTTTGGTCGAACAATGGAACGTTGTAATCTTATTCTTATGATTCTTTTGATCATTATGATTTAAGTGTTTTTCAAACATATATAAATTATGTTCAGATAAACAATTTAGTTGAACAATTATCGTATAAGTATTTGTACATAAACTATTTATATAACAAAAATTAAATTCAAGTTGTGTCCATATAAGCAATTTTTATAAGTTATTACCATTTTTTTATAGTCTTAGACTTCTATGAAATGAAAGTTTACTAAAAGACCTTAAAAGCTTTGGATCACTAAGCCAACATAATTCCTATATATCTTTCTTCCTTTTGCCCCAACACAGTGGGATCATTATCCATTTCTAAACCACTTTTTTAAGCAAAGATATACCGCAAATTGCAACCTTATGTCAGTCTCAATGTATTATTCAAGATTTGCGTCATTTAGGCAAAGGAGGCATATCAAGGGGTTTGTGACAGACATTCAAACATGAGATTTTTATTCAAAAACCTCTTTGTGTCAAGCCATCCATATATTGTAAATCTTAGTAGCTATGATCTTCTTTGCCTCCCGATGAGCTTTGTTCACGACTTCCTAAATTTAATTTAAGCAAAAGTGTGGTGATTGTCCTAAAATCTTACTTATAAAGATGAATAAAATCATATTTGTAGGGGATTTTTTTACCAATATTTCCCACTTTTTTAAAAAACTAACCAAAATATGTACTCTCAAATTATAAAGATGATTCTCCTATTTTTTAGCATTAGTTGCTGATCGCAACTTGGGGATGCGACTAGGTGAAGAGGTTTTTTTTCGTTGTAGTAGAAGGTCGCATCCTGGGGATGCGACCATGTACTAAGACATGCTTTTTTTGTTATATTTTATTTATGGGTATAATTATTATTTAATTAATTAAAAATAATTAAAATATTTTAAAAATCAAAATAATAATAATAAATAAAATACATTATTAAATAATAATAATAATTTTAATAATAAATAAATAAATAAAATACTTTAATAATAATAATATTATAAATTTTAATAATAATAATAATAAAATAAATTATATTAATAAAAAAAATTAATTAAATTGAACAAAAAAAATACGTTAAATTAAAGAAAAAATACTACAAATTGAAGAAAAATTATTAAAATTATTATTATTATTTAATAATGTATTTTATTTTATTATTATTATTTTGGTTTTTCAAATATTTTAATTATTTATAATTAATTAAATTAACAATAAGTCACTAATATTAATAATATTATTAAAATTATTATTATTATTATTTAATAATGTATTTTATTTATTATTATTATTTTGATTTTTAAAATATTTTAATTATTTTTAATTAATTAAATAATAATTATACCCATAAAAAAATGTAACAAAAAAAAAACATGTCTTAGTACATGGTCCCATCCCCAGGATGCGACCTACTACAACGAAAAAAAAACCTCTTCAACTAGTCGCATCCCCAGGTTGCGATCAGCAACTGGGGCTAAAAAGTAGGACAATCTCGTATTTTAATTTGGGAGTAGAGCATTTTAGTTAGTTTTTTGGAAAAGTGGGATATATTGGTAAAAAAGTCTTTGTAGGGTCCAATTATATTCCACAATTGTATGGTCAGTAGATGCATCTTGCATCTAGGACAAAGAGAAAAAACATGGAACCTCTCTTCTATTTAGGTTTAGGCCAATAGGAATTACTTTATTGATTATCTACCAAATGAGGTGTGGGAAATTAGATGAAGTATAGATTTTTCATAGAATTTTCCAAACTAAGTTGGTAAAATTATCTCACTCCATTATTTTGTGGTTATCAAACCTAACATCATAAATATCATAATATTCTGGTTTTTAAATAAAAGAATCATGTGAGACTTTATCACAAATAGGGATAATTAGGATCTGATTAGTTTCAAATACGGTTAAGAGATTCTGAATAACCTTATTATTCGAGCTCATGTTATCTATTATCAATAATTGAATTACAAAGTCACTTCATTACATTAGTTACTAAAATGTATCCATAAATACCCACATGATGAACTGTAACTGAATGAATGTGATAAAAGTGATAATGTATACATATTATATCTATTATTATATATTTTAATAAAAAGTATGGTTTGGTTGCCATAGATTATAAAGGAAGTAGAATAGGTTTTGTGTCTTGTTCAAACTCTTATTCTAGAAGACCATTCATCATATAAGTGCTACAAATCAAACACACTTAACTATGGAGTTTTTTATGTTTTAGACTTAAAAAAAAAATGATGCATCATGTTGTTATGAGTGATGCTAGTGAATTATTTCAAGTCATTATGGAATATGTGCTCTCATACATGCAAAACATTTAAATCTTCATCATTATGAACTAGTGTATATTTGATTCGATCATTTCTCCATTTTTAATAATCTTGTCAAGAGATGTTCTTTGATCATACTTATCACACTAGTAATGTTCCTTGCCATTGTCATTACACACTGTCACGTGTTCACCTACTTTGTCATCTTTTGCTATTATACCACTTGTAATGTCTCGAGTTTGCTGACAAGATTGATTAAGGTGCCCACTAACCAAAATGAGTCTTTTTATTATCTTTTGTTCTCAACCACATGCACCGTAAGAAACTTCTCAAAATGTTATCATTGCACAAGTGATACAAGCCAAACATGTTTAATTATGAAATTCTTATGTTCTATGCTCTCGAAAAGAAGACGTTCCTTGTGGATATTAATGGTGATAGTTAATTAATGTTAAATTATTCTCAACTATGCAGTCTCATTATTGCAAAATCTTTGAATCACTCTTATTTTGGTGCATATTTAGTATAATTTTGTGTCACTTCACCTAAAGTTTGCTAATAAATTCTCTTTACCAGTGTCTTTTGCAATGATGAGATATTCCACCCTTATAGACCCTATGTGTCACAAGTTTTAGACTAAATTATATATTTAGTCCCTTTAACTTATTTTGTGTTTTCACTTTGAACCCTTAATTATTTTTTGTTCCATTTAAATGTCTTCATTTTACTTTTGTTAGTCATATTAGTCTTTTCTGTTAGTTTTCAGCCAAAACATTTACTTTAGCTTATGTGTAATGGTGGATGTAGTGGGACCAAAATGAAATCAAAAAATAAATTTTGAGATTTAAAGTGAAAAATATATTTCTCTTTTCTTTTCTCTCTCCTCCTCCTCCTCCTTCAAAGTTTATGGTTCATTGTCATGTTATTGGTTTGGAGATTTAAGATTAATAAAAACCGGAGATTTAGGATTCATAAAAAACAACAAACAAATAGATGAATTGAAAGGCACGAATAAAGAATGGTTGCTTATATGTGCCATGGGGTGAAGTAGCTCATAATATTGCAGAGTATTAGGTTCGTTGTTATTGTGAACAAACCACAATCTTCTAAAACCTATGAACTATTCTTATAATTTTGTTAATTTTCCTAACAACAAAAGACAAGTACAAATGGAGGCTTTTTAGTGAATGATACAAAGTAACATCCCAATTACCATTTGATTTATCCAAATCTTAGATCCGAGTAAAAAAACATAAGCCAATGGTTCTAATCAAAACAGGGATTTAGGGTTCATAAAAACTACAAATCCATACATGCCTTATTTTTTAATCATGAATCCATTGAATATGTTGCAATTTTTTAACTTCTATGTTGTTTTTGGAGTATTTCAATTTCAAATTGTGTTTATATGCTCCACTCAAAACCTATACGAACTAAATTATTTTTCGTTTCATCTAGTTTCTCAAAAAAATAAATCTCGACGACATATCAATCCACAAACTACTTCGTTCTTTTTTAAAGATATTAAAGCCGCTATTTCTCCCTCGGCTACCACCGTTTCATTCTTTTAAAAAAGTATTGAAACCACCGTTTTAAATTTTTAGATTCTCAATTCGTCGTACATTCTCTTTTATTTAAAGAGGCGATCACAACTTTTTTTATTAAGTAAGTTTCATGCATAAGATAATAGACATATGTTCCATGCATCTATATTTTTTATTTACCAAGATCATGTGCTTAATTAAACTAAATTGATAAGTTTTAGTTATAATATTTAAAGACAAATCTTTTTAAATCTCTATAGAGAAGTTAAAACAATATTACTAATGAGATAGTATTTAAAAATCTTATATCTACATTCTATTTGAAAAGATATAGTATTTTTATTTAATCGATTTAGTTAAAAAGAAATATTCAAAAGAATCGAGTTTCGAAACCTGGTAAGTTCACCTCTCTTCAACTACGTTCTCCAAATTCTATTGAAGTGAGTTTTCCCCGAAAGAAGAAGAAGCATCTTCTTTCTCTCACTCTAAACAAGATCCGTTTTCCCTTTGTTTCTCGGGAAATTTTCTCGAGAAAATAAAATTATTCCACAATCCATTAAAAACTCAAAATCAAAATCACACAGAGAAACGAATTTCGATCACTCTCATCATGGCGGCGGCGACAAAACCCCAACGAACTCCACAGGAAGTGGAAGACATCATCATCCGCAAAATCTTCCACGTCACCATCACCGGAGAATCAACCACCGATTCGAGATTCGTCTATCTCGAACTAACCGCCGCCGAGATTCTCAGCGAAGGGAAAGACCTTCTCCTAAACCGCGATTTAATGGAAAGAGTCCTAATCGATCGTCTCTCCGGCGATTTCACCACCTCCAGTACTGGAGACTCGCCGTTTCAGTATCTAATCGATTGTTACAACCGCGCACACGACGAAGGGAAGAAAATCGCTAACATGAAGGATAAAAACCTTAGGTCGGAGATGGAAACGGTTGTGAAGCAAGCTAAGAAACTCTGCGTTTCGTATTGCAGGATTCATCTCGCGAATCCTGAACTCTTCGCGAGTAAGAATTCAAATTCCAACGCCGGGGCGCTACTTCCGTTGATCATATCGGAGTGTGGCGGCGGCGGTGGAATGGGAGTTTTTGGTGGTGGCGGTGTCGGAGTTAAAAGTCCTCCAGGGTTTTTAGATGAGTTTTTTAGGGATCCTGATTTTGAAAGTTTAGATAGAATTTTGAAAGGGTTGTATGAAGAGTTGAGGGGGAGTGTGATGAAAGTTTCTGTGCTTGGAAATTTTCAGGATTCACTTAGGGCTTTGTTGTTTTTGGTTAGATTACCTGTTGGTGCAAAGTCTCTTGTGAGTCATGAATGGTGGATTCCTAAAGGTGTTTACATGAATGGTCGTGCTATTGAAATGACTAGCATTTTGGGTCCCTTTTTTCATATCAGTGCTCTTCCTGATCAAACTTTCTTCAGGAGTCAGCCTGATGTTGGGTGAGTTTTGAAGTTTTCATTTATTTCGATTATTTGATTGTGTTTAGTTCATTTGAAATAAGTTCTAGAGAAGGTATTCCAAATGCCACATGGTTAAGCTAGCACTAGGAGTTTTATATTTTATTTATAAAACAATGTCAACGGTATAATTTTGATGTGCTTATTGATTCTATCCTTTGGATTCGTGGAAATAAATAGTTTGTGTTCAATATGTTGGCCTTTCGGTAATTGGTTGATAGCAATGAAGTGAACCCTAGGGATATTGCTTTTTCTATTGTACATTACAGTATTGCATTCATTTGTCCCTTTATTACTTCCTTTAATTTCAACCTATTCTTTCTTACACTTGCTGATTTTTTCCTATTTCTGTACTTTAGTCCATGAACCTTAGTGGTGATTTAGTAGTAAGTAAACACACCGAAACTAAATCACCACTAAGGAAGTAAAGAAGGGACAAATGAACACAAGTGTATAATGCACAATGTCTAGAAGCAAGAGAAATATCCTTAGGGTTCACTTCATTACTATCAACCAATTACATGTTGAAAGACCAATATATTGGTCACAAACCATTTGACGAGACCAATATATTGATCACAAACCATTTGACGAATCCAAAGGATAGAACCAATAAGCACATCAAAATTATACCCTTGACATTGTTTCATAAATAAACTAAAACTACTTGTCCTTCCTTAACCATTTGGAATACCTTTTCAAGAACTTACCTTACAACATCAATAATTTCTTCGGAACTGATTTCCTCACACTTCCATACAACGATAAAAGCAAGACCAAAACATAACCAACAATTGAATGATTGAATCCCAAAAAATTAATTATTATTTTTTAACATATTTTCTCATTTAAATCCAGGCAGCAGTGCTTTTCTGATGCATCAACTCGGAGACCATCCGATTTATTATCTTCATTTACTACCATCAAAACTGTCATGAATACCTTATATGATGGCCTATCTGAAGTACTCCGCAACCTCCTTAGAAGTACTGATACTCGTGAAAATGTACTTGAGTATCTTGCAGAGGTGATCAATTTAAATGCATCCAGGGCTCACATACAGGTAAATTTATTTCTTATCTGCATTTTTTCTAAAAAACATGAAGCATGAAGAAATAAGAGAAATTGTATTAATAACTTATATCTTCATCATTTTCCCCATTACTAATTATACTCAGGCTGAGATTTATCGTTTTCTTTTTGAACTTATGCCCACTCTTTTTATATGTCTTATGAGGCTACATATTACATTTTTGTAACAGGTTGACCCAATTACTTGTGCAAGTTCAGGCATGTTTGTAAATCTCAGTGCTGTCATGCTTCGCCTCTGTGAACCATTTTTAGATGCAAATTTAACAAAAAGGGATAAAATTGATGCTAAATATGTACACCACTCAAACCGTTTGAAGCTAAGGTGAGGAGCTTTGTGTATTAAATTTTAAACCTTCTGATTGAAGTTTCATGTATCTCTCTATAGGTAACTTTTTGTTATGATCTTGTTTTAGTGGGTTGACTGCCCTTCATGCATCATCAGAAGAAGTTGCTGAGTGGCTTAATAGTAAAAACCCAGCTGGGGAAATGAATCAGAAACGTCTGCAACAATCTCAAGAGGCCAGTAGTTCTGGTAGTAATAATGCTAGTGAGCTTTCAAATGAAAATTATGCACGTGCAAAATATTCATTTATATGTGAATGCTTCTTTATGACTGCAAGAGTGCTCAACTTGGGGCTTTTAAAAGCATTTTCTGACTTCAAGCACTTAGTTCAGGTAATGACATGCATGTTTGGGTAGAATTAAAGGTTTAGTATTCTTATTTTATGGGGACTAAATTTTAATTTTGTCTTATTTATTATATGGTTTGAATTTGGGGCATGTTATTTTCAGGATATTTCTAGAAGCGAAGATACTCTTTCCACTCTTAAAACCATGCAGGGGCAGTCACCCTCTCCTCAGTTGGAATTGGATATATCTCGACTTGAGAAAGAACTGGAGTTGTACTCGCAGGAAAAGCTTTGTTGCGAAGCTCAGATATTGAGAGTAAGTCATATTTCCTCTCTCATTGTTATAAATATATGTCTTTATATTTACGTAGCGTTTGACACAGACATAATGGAATGGAGTAACATGTACTGTTTTGTTCTCTTTGGTTCATATGGAACCTAAATTTAAATGTACCACTTTTTCTGCGTATGGTCCTGTTCTGTAGAACAGAACTCGTCACAGTCTCACAGAACAGTATTGTCGTATTCTAACCTGTATTGTATTCTAAACGCCACCTTATACTACAACCAGATTCTTGTACCATGATAGGTCCATTAATATTGATAGGCCCATTAAGGGAAAATCAAGAGAGGTGGTTATAAAGGAGATGAGGGGGTACTGATTTGTGACAATCATAAGCCTTGCACTTTACCTCCAGACCAGTCTTTTATGGAAACACTGGTAGACTGTCAGTTCTCAAGGGGGAAGATCTTCTGTTTTGTTTTAATGCTACTAATTTGATCAACTTTAATGACCTTCTAGCATATGTATTTACTATAGCCTCTCAAGGGTCTTTGTATTAGCTACATCTGTAACAAGCCAAGTACTTATGATTATAGTCTCTACTTTGAAGGGGGAGTTTAAGTAGCTGTAGTAATGTTATTGTATACAGTGTGCTACATAATGTTGTATTTTACAGCTGCACTCTACCACTCTTGTACTACAAGCTTTACATAGATTTATATTTTACTATAGTATAAATAAAACTAGTTAATTACAGTGTTCTTTATTTCGCCTTGTCACAAATGGGTTCTCTTTCTAATAGTAGTGCTATCATTCCTAGTTTTCTTTTCTGACATTAGCACATTGATAGAACCTAGAGGTATATTTTATTTCTTAATAAAGAGAAGTCTCATCAGTGTGGCTGCTTTAAGGGATAAGAGTGTCATAATATAATCCTATTGTATATCTGTTAAAGACTATATTTTCTTCTTAGTCTAATGCTTGTTAAAGTTTGATGCTTGAGTCATCTTTCATATTATGTAGATATGTTTTTGTTACTGTTTAGTGTTTTTTCTAGCTTAAATATTCAATTTCTCATTTTGACTTTTTCGGTGTCACATTTTCTTTAGGATAACACACTTATTCAGAATGCACTTTCCTTCTACCGCTTGATGATTGTCTGGTTGGTTGGCTTGGTTGGTGGATTTAAGATGCCTCTACCGCCAACATGCCCAATGGAATTTTCTGCCATGCCTGAACATTTTGTAGAAGATGCCATGGAACTTCTAATATTTGCTTCCCGAATTCCAAAGGCCTTAGATGGAGTCGTGCTGGTAGACTTTATCTCAAATTGTTATTTTTTATTAATCCTTTCTCTCTCAAATTCTTCTTAATTAGGATGATGCATTTATTTTCTTGTTCTGCAGGATGAGTTTATGAATTTCATAATTATGTTCATGGGTAGCCCTGATTTTATCAAAAACCCATATCTGAGAGCCAAGATGGTCGAAGTTCTGAACAACTGGATGCCTCGTAGAAGGTAATTTTGTGTCTTCCTTTTCTATAAAATTGGAAGTCTGGCTGTTAAATTTACATCGCTGAATTTTGTTCTGAAGTCTTCAAGCTCAATAAATTGATATATGTTTTCCCTTCCCTATTCCTTTTATGCAGTGGCTCATCTGCTACAGCTACTCTCTTTGAAGGGCACCAACTGTCTCTTGAGTATCTTGTCAGAAATCTTCTGAAACTTTATGTTGACATTGAGTTCACTGGCTCTCACACACAGGTTAGTATACAGTACAAGACTATCTTGGTGGAATGACTGACTTTTTTTCTTCATGCTGTAAAATTATAGATTAATATCAGGAATATATTTTAAATGTTTGGAAAACCTATATTGATTATTATTTTCGAACTCATTCTGGAGCTTTCAACAAGAAAGTCCATCTTCCTGTTTACTGAATGATGAGATAAGATGGTTAAATAAATATTTCATTATAATCCTAAAGTTGTGTTCACTAGCAATGCCAGGTGAACTTACATGTTTTATGTCAATCTGTTTCAGTAATTTTCTATAGCTCATAGATAATGCTCTCATAATCGTTGTGTTGTACACACATATTGACTATTGAGAAACATGACTTTCAGTATTTGAAATCATTAATCTCTGTGTGTTGTGGAGTACAAGAGTTCCTAGCTAATTATCTTATCTTTTACTTGTGAACTACAGTTCTACGACAAGTTTAACATTCGCCATAATATTGCCGAACTCCTTGAATACCTGTGGAATGTCCCTAGTCATCGTAATGCTTGGAGACAGGTAATACATGAAAGACATTTGAGTTTGTTTATCGCTCACGATACCCAACTGCATTTGGTTTTTGCTGAACCTGATTTTGTTACAGATTGCTAAAGAGGAGGAAAAGGGTGTCTATCTCAATTTCTTAAACTTTCTGATTAATGATAGTATTTATCTTCTTGACGAAAGTCTGAACAAAATTCTTGAGCTAAAAGAATTGGAAGCTGAGATGTCAAATACTGCTGAATGGGAGCGTCGGCCAGTTCAAGAGAGGCAGGAAAGGACCCGGTTATTCCACTCTCAAGAAAATGTATGTCCATCTTTGGTCTGTTAAGTAATTATGTTTCTGCGTACGTTTTTAAATTAATCTAATAAAACAAATAATTGTGGAAAATTTTGTAGATTGTCCGGATAGATATGAAATTGGCAAATGAAGATGTCAGTATGCTTGCATTTACTTCAGAGCAGATTACTGCTCCATTCCTGCTTCCTGAGATGGTAATTTCTCTCTGTTGAACCTTAGCATGTTATTCATTTTGTCATCCCATAAAACAGTTTTTGTTACAAACTGTAATGTTCCTCTGAAATTTGTTTTCTCCTTGTTAGCTTAATATTATTTTTCTACTTTTGTAAGGTTGATAGAGTGGCCAGCATGCTTAATTACTTTCTGCTGCAATTGGTGGGCCCACAAAGAAAATCGCTTAGTCTGAAAGATCCTGAAAAATACGAATTTCGTCCAAAGCATTTGCTAAAACAGGTTGGCTTCAACTTTGGTAAACTCATAGGCAAATACAAAAGAGTGTTGTTATCCTCCACCTTTATTTCCTCTGTTTTATTGTTAAATGCCATGTTTATTACTTTTTTGCTTTGCAAGCTTAATTTCCTTCACGATGGGATGGGTTGTTTGCTCGGCTGAAAATATATTGCCAAAACCATTGTAGTTTTCAACCTCTATTATGGTGCCAAAATCGTCTGTCCTATGCTGGCTCACATTCATTTCTTGTGCATTCCTTGTTGCTCTGAGCTTAAATCCTAGTTTGCTGTGAAACTTTTTCCAACATCAGTAACCTCAGAATTATTTCACGATAAGTTGTTGTTTGCTCTAGCCTTTCATAATACCAAAATCCTTTTCTTATTTATTATTCATTTTATATTGAATATTAATTATTATTTTTCTCTGCATTTTTCTTAAAAGGATATATAGTTAGTTACTATTGAAGCTCCACATTAACCTCTTTGGCACTTGAATCTTGTGTGCCATTTAGTGGTGAATCTTCTTTAGGACAAAGGGTGGCCATGGCCACCCTAAAATTTTCTAATTCTTAATAAATAGATATATAAATTATAATATTTATTTACTTGGTATATTATATATATCAAATATTTCATTCTATGTCATAAAAAATGAATTAGCGCAGTGGTAATGGTTGTTTTGGCGAACCAATGGTCTGCAGTTCGAGTTTGGCAGTGCGCTTTTTATTTTTTTCTTTTGTTAATTATGGTAATTTATTTGACTAAAGCGGAATAACCCAGTAGATTATATATATCAAATATTTCATTCTATGTCATAAACAATGAATTAGCGCAGTGGTAATGGTTGTTTTGGCAAACCAATGGTCTGCGGTTCGAGTTTGGCAGTGCGCTTTTTATTTTTTTCTTTTGTTAATTATGGTAATTTATTTGACTAAAGCGGAATAACCCAGTATATTATATATATCAAATATTTCATTCTATATCATAAACAATGAATTAGCGCAGTGGTAATGGTTGTTTTGGCAAACCAATGGTCTGCGGTTCGAGTTTGCCAGTGCGCTTTTTATTTATTTCTTTTGTTAATTATGGTAATTTATTTGACTAAAGCAGAATAATCCAGATTCGCACATAGCGACATAAATTACGGCTAAGATAAAATTACCACTGCTCCTCCATAACATTTATGTCATGTTATTGAAAAGGTTTGTTATATGTTGTATTTGTTATTGGTCGCCTCAATAAAACTTGGGAAGCTCCGCCACTGTTGCCATTTATGTTACATGACACATTAACTTTATTTATAACTGACTAAACTTCAATTTATTCATTTGAAGATTGTGCAAGTATATGTTCATCTGGCTCGAGGTGACACAAATTCCATCTTCCCATCTGCCATTTCAAAGGATGGCCGATCATACAATGATCAGGTTAGCTTCGTGAGCTTTTTAGTATACTGCTATTGTTCTCAAGTAGTTTCTGATCTGTAGCACCACAAACCAATAAGCGAATGCAATTTAACTGCGAATTTGCTGCAGTTGTTTAGCTCTGCTGCAGACGTCCTTCGTAGAATTGGTGAGGATGGAAGATTAATACAGGAATTTATTCAGCTCGGTGCTAAAGCCAAAGTTGCTGCTTCAGAGGCCATGGATGCCGAAGCTACTCTAGGAGAAATACCAGATGAATTCCTTGATCCAATTCAAGTATGCTTTACACTTTTTTTCTGTGTGCTCACGCGTCTATGTTTGTGGCAAGAGCCACCAGTTATCTTAATTTGGTTATGACTAGTTGCATTTTGCTTTTCACTATCTTAGGAAAAGTTGCTTTTGATTTGCAGAAGCTGTCAATTTTATTTTGCTGTTATTTTGAGATGTTTTAAATACAGAATAAGCTAATTCAAATACAAACCAAGAATAAATGAACTTTTTGTTTGTTTGAATTGTAGTACACTTTGATGAAGGATCCAGTTATCTTGCCTTCTTCAAGGATCACGGTTGATCGTCCTGTCATTCAGAGGCATCTTCTCAGTGATAGCGTAACACCTTTGACCTATTGTTGCTTATTACTTATGTTCATTCTTAAAAGAGGTTCCCTATTTTATGCTTTTCTATTTGGTTATTTGTGCAGACTGATCCATTCAACCGTTCTCATCTTACTGCCGATATGCTGATTCCTGATGATGAACTCAAAGCAAAAATTGAAGATTTTATCAGGTCTCAGGAAATGAAGAAACATGGCGAAGGCCTAAGCTTACAAAGTACCAAGGCCACCATTCAAACCACAAATGGTGGGGAAATGTTGATTGATTAGGAAAAATCTTAGTTTCCTAACTTCTCATATGAAATATGGAGTATTACCATGCATATAAAGTTAGATGTGGAACTTTACTTAATTTAATATTATTCAATTTTTTTTTTTAATTTAAATTTAAAGTATTCTTTAGAAATTTAAGGCTGTAAAGATATTTGAAACTGCCAATGTATAGAAGTCATCAGATTGATCTTGAATATCTTACACCAGACCATGCTTTTCTATAGCTCATCTTGATTAGTTTTTTTATAATAATGGCAGCAGAGATACTTGAATTTATGGCTATCTCACTTAAAATGGTTTTGGTCCTAGTCCTAGAACAAATCTGAGAAATCAGAAGCATTCACCATGCAAAATTATAGACATTTCCACCAAGCATATTCTGCATCTGCTTGACATAAAAGACTGAAACATAAACCTTCAACATATGCTCATGAATAATAAAATGATTTAATATTTGTCCAAATAATTGCTCTTCCAGTTCTAATTGATACCAAAATAATATAGGGTAAAATAAGCCCCCCTTTTTTTTAAAGGTGTTAAATAAGATTAGTCCTTATAAAATTTTATTTTTAGTCTTAAAAAATTCTTAATTTTTAGTCTCTCTTTTTTAAGTCCTTATAAAAACAATTTAACCTTTAAGTCTAAATTTATTTATTTATTTACATTTAGTTTTTATTTTGAAAAGTTTTTTAAAAAATTGATATTTTTAGTCCCAAAAAGTTCCTATAAAATCAAAATAAGGATTTAAAATAAATAAAATATTTTTAGAGACTAAACTTAAAAGGACATAATTTTATAAGTACTAAAAATATATTTTGTAACTTACTAATGATGCACTGAACACAAATAAGTATGATTTCTAATGTCATTATTTACAATTTTCAAGTGTATATTTAAATACAAATTATAGTTAATGAATATTAACGTTTGTATATTTGAACTTGTATGGTTAATTAATGAACATTCACATATTAGAATACTTAATTATGATTAATAATATTCAAAATTGCAGTTAATTGTGTTTGATGGATAATGCATGAATTGGGACAATTTATATTTGAAATGCATCAAGCAATCAACCATCCAAATTGATGTAAAACTTTGGTATCAAAATATTATTTCTTCATAATAACAACAGCTCTAGGATCCATTTTATCAGGTTACAACAATACTATCCTTACAAAATGTAAACAAATAATACAAAAAATGGTTGCTCACTTTCTCTCCCTATTTGATCACAAAAATGACTATTCTCACAAGACACAAGCTCATTTTTATTCTCTTCCAATCAATAATGACCTAAGAAGATAATGTGCTTTTTGAGATAACATCAAAAGATATTCCATTTTGCTGAAGTCTTTCCTGCAAATCAGTTGGACCAAAAACAATGCCAGGAGTGTAAACTCCACCCTTTGGCAGATTATTTCTTTGGCTAAGAAGTATAAGAGCACACTGAATCATAATTATCGGCGTCGTTACATAGCCCATTTCAGGTCCAGTTATTCTCGTTATAATTTCCATGTCAGGTTTTGAGTTTCCCTTTTCGGCGAGACTTTTGTCGCTATAACCATGTCCAACAAACCACATCTTGAATGAAGCACTTTCAACCTCTTCTTCAGAAGGACCCTTCTTGCTGAAACCACCTAGGGTAAAAATGGAAGGATATTTCAAAAGAAGCCGTCTTCCAAACGAGGTACTTCCTAATACACCTAGGATTATTCCGAAAGCGATGTATCCGAAAATGGCTAACAAAGATTTTGAGCCTAACTTCACGCCGAAATGTACCGGCTTTACTGACGACCAGAAGGCTTGCCTTTTCTCAACATTCTCGGAACTCTCGTTCAATCCGGGGAGACCGTGCGGGTTTTCTGTAAGAATTGAAAATGTTTTTCCAACAACAGTTGCATCTGCTGAAGGTAGTGTTACTCCCCAAAGACCAATTTTCTTCTGGTGTTCTATTGTTTTTCCTTTAGGAAGAGGCCCTGGAATCTACAATACATGCATGATTAATTAAAATTGGCAAAATTAGACAGAGTATATGAAATATATTAGAATGAGAAAAGAAAAAAAAGTAATACAAGGTCAGTAACACAAGATTAAATCATGTTATAGATGATAGATCCACCATGACAATTAAAAGAGGAGTCAATATTTTAACATTCAAAATGACTTAAAATCAACAAGTTGCACCAGAAACTTGCAGATCAAAATATGATGCTCAGCTGAAGAGATCGTTGTTAAGTGTCAAGAATGAGGATCACAGACACAATCACACATTTACAAAGTACACTAAAAAGATTAAATTTATGCACTAACAATATAAAACTCTATCACACATACATTGAATCAAATCATATCATAAAACCACTTTAAAATATGTCTACAGATATCCACAAGGTGAAATAAAATTGGATGTATCAGTAAAAAAGAGTTTTACAACAAATTAAATTCTTACACTAAATTTAATTAAGAAAACCTCATTTACTATCTATATAGCACTAACACTTCATATTAAAAGTCGTTCGACACGTGAGTGTTCACATCGACACATATCAACAACAACAACAAGCTTTATCCACTAAGTAGGGTTGACTACATGGATCAAACGACGCTATTATATTCTATAATAAAATATATCTATTTTCAGCTCATTAATCTCTAGGTCTTTTCTAATAATTTCTCTTATAGTTTTTCTAGGTTTTCCCTCACCTTCAGTGATTTGACTATCCTTCATTTAATTTATTCTCCTCACTACATAATCTACATAACTCATCTCTCCATATGATTACATTCAATCACTTCTATTTTCTCAAATTATTATCCGTGTCAACATATGACTATCAGGTCGTGTCAGTGTCAAAATATTGATTTCATACCATAGGCTTAGCTCTTTTGATTGCTTGTGCATCCCTCCTCAATCTCATCTCCTTCAAATCACCAACAGCCAAAACAGCAGACTCAAAAGTTCCAAAATTCCCAACAACCTTCTTCTCAGACTCCACATTCAAAAAACCCTCAACCCTATTCACCAAACATCCACCAACCCACGTTTTCAAATGAAACAACAAACCAATCTCAGCAGGAACAGAATCAAACCCACAAGCCGAAACAACCAAAGAACCATTCTTTACACTCTTCTCATGGTACCCAATTTCAACCCGGTCCATAAATTCAGACTCTCCCGTTATATCCAAGTAATCGGTGCCCGTTTCGACGCATGCGGCGACGACGGGTTCGCCGTGGCGTCGAAAGGGACCGACGCAATTGAGGATGAGGCGGGTTTGAAGGCAGAGTGAACGGAGGGAAATTGGGTCGGCAGTGTTTGCGGTTAGGATGGGGATTGAAGGTGGTGGATCGGGTCGGGTCGCCCAATTGAGGGTTTGGGTTAATTTTGATGGGTTTCTACCAGCTATTGCTATGGAGTTGAAATTGAGAGTGTTGTTTTTGTTTTTGAGGAATTTGAGAGCTTCTTTGAGAACATATTTTCCTGTGAAACCTGATGCTCCTAAGATTATTATGTCGAATGTTTTTACTGATGATGCCATTGTTCTTCAGATTTCTTGCTTCAACGATAGTTCTGAGTTCAGTGTGTAAATGTCTCAACTTTCGAAGATTCTGATGAATGTAAAAGCTTTTGTTTTCTTTCTAAACTAGTCTGGAAAGTATAAAACATTGGTTGCTAACTACAAAATTTAAATTAATTTTTCAATGACTACAAAGCTTATTTAGTTATAATTGTTACGAATTATTTTGACATTAAATTATATTTTTAAAGAGATTTTATAATAATAAATTTAATTTTTTTAATATTATTTTGATTATTTTATATTAAGTTTTTTCTTTTTTTTAGTAATAACTAAAATAACCTCCACTTATATTTTCAAAGATTAAGATAATAATTTTTTTTTTATATTGTAGTATATTTTGAAAATTACCTAAGTGGAAAATCATGGCAATGTATTTAAAAATCACTTAAAATAACAATGACAATAGAATAGACTATGTTGTTTAGAAATATAAATTGATAATCTGAATTAATTCCGTAAATAAATTGAGTTTTAACAAATATATTTATTTATTTTTATCAAATTATTATCTTAGCCGTAATAATTAAAATGATATTTTCAATTGACTTTAAACGAAGGTTTATAGTCTAAACATACGCTTTACATATATTTCAATTGTAAAAGTTGAAAAAATGTTTATTTTATACTAGCGTTTGATGTTAGTTAATGGTCAAGATTTTTTTAGTGGTCGTGAAATCTTAACCATTTGATTTAAAATCAATTATTATAATTGTGTGTAATCACTTTATATTATTAATATTGGGATTCAGGTCCATAAAAGGTTGAACCATTTTGATTTTAATAATTTACAAAATTATAAATTAATAGTAAAAATACGTCTAGATTTTGACTCATTTCTTATATTGATTTTCTAAGTATTTTTTACTGCAAATTGGTACTTTATGCTAACATTACAAATAGAGTATATAACATTAATAAAGATAAATACAAATTTAGTGTAACCTATTTTTTTTTATTATAAATGTGTTCTTTTGCAGTTTTTTCTTAAAAAAAAGTTTAACTTCTAAAATCTAATTCATTTTAATTTTTCTTTTATCACTACAAGAAAAATTCATTTTAGTTGTCATATTTAACGTCGATCTCCGACTCCGACACTAGTTAGCGCCGGTCAAGCGCATGCTAATATGCTATTTTTTTGTGATTTTATTAATCATTAGCGTCGGCATAGCTGACACTAAGTAAAATATGTCACCATTTTAGCGTCGGATTGAGCGACGCTACATTGTCTGATTTGTAAAATTAAATTTTTTAATCTTATTTGAAAAATTAAAATTATTTTTTCCTATTATTCCTCACCCTTACATGATTAATTTTTCCCTAATCCTTGCCCTCGACTCTGTCCGTCACTCTCACCCTCTCGCTACCACGTCACCGTTTTCCTCGCCTCACACTCACTCTCGCGGCCTCACCCTCACTCTCGTCTCTCAAACTCATGCTCACTCTCACCGTCGTCCATTCTCGATGTAAGTGTAACCTTAACCATCTTTGTCGTTTGTGTTCACTTTTGGTTTAGGGTTTGGTTTTGATACTAAAATTTGATTTTCTTTTACTCATTGTCAGTTTGTATTTTATTTTATTTTATTTTGGTACCATAATTGTTGAGGATTCACCTGAGAAGCTTACAATAGGGTTGGACTCGACAAAAAGTAAGTGCATTTTTCAAGCTACTATATGTCTAATTGCTACTATGACTTAAATGTTCAGTTTAATTCTTCTTATTTTCATCAATTTAGGTTTTCTTGCATTTCCTTTGTGTATTTGTTTGGAGAGAATGTGAGATGGATAGATAAGAAACTAGGTGTGGAAAATGTGTTTGAATTTTACAGAATCAATTCAGATTGTCAATTTTATTACTGTTTCTTCCTTATTGACAATTTTAATCGTGTGATGTGTATTTGCGGTTTATAGTGATTTTTTAATGCCCTAATGACTTTGACAAACCGAAGAATTGGAACTCTTCTTTAGTTAAAATTTCATTTCTAACAAATATTTGATTAAAGACTTTCTATAAATACAATTTCAGTAAGGAATGATTAGAGCATGGAAAAACAAGCATGTTATGTTGAATTAGTAGTGCTTTGTGTTGGAGCATGGAAAAACAAGTATGTTATGTTGAATTAGTAGTGCTTTGTGTTGGAGCATGGAAAAACAAGTATGTTATGTTGAATTAGTAGTGTTTTGTGTTGGCATGGCGAAATTGTGAAGCTTGGTTAATTAATTTAATCTTAATTTTACTTCCACTTGAGTTCTCTAGTTGAACTTGATTGTTATTCAGTTCAATAATCGAGTATTTGGGGTTGTATTTCATGATATTTGACTTTGAGAAATTGATATTTGAGCTCCTTGTGTTGTAGTGTGAATTATTGATGTTCTTTTCTTTTACTCATTATCAGTTTTTTATTTTATTTTGGTACCACAGTTGCGAGGATTCACCTGAGAAGCTTACAACAAGATTGGACTCGACAAAAAGTAAGTGCGTTTTTCAAGTTACTATCAATCTAATTGCTACTATGATTTGATATTTTCTGAATTGATGAACTTGTTTAGTTTGTAAATGTAATAACTAATAATTGATACGTGACTAGCCATAACTTACTGATCGATACTTTAGTCTCTCACACTAAATATGGCTGTGTTGTTCGAATAGTTACAATGTCACCATAGTTGCTATATAAACAACATGGATATGACATAGATATGCTAATAATGCTTTTTCTTTCTATTACTTTCAACAATGTGATTTCTCTTTAGATTTATGTTAAAAACACTATTTTATTCATCTTGTTTGTTGTTGATTTTTGGTGTTTAAAATTTTTAGCCAGTTTGCAAGTTGCATTTGACCTCAAAGGTTCATCAGTTTTCCTTAAAACATTTTGGTATGATTCTATTTTGGGATGAATTATAAGGGCTGCTGGGTTGGGCAGATGTTTCTTAAGTATCAATTATTTTATAAGACGTTAAAATATAATTGAACAGGTGCAAAAAAAAAAATCAATTTACAATTAGCGTTGGAGCTACTCGTTTGTTGTTTTTTCATTGTTGACTGTAGAGTCTGCCAGGACGCCGCTATACTATAAATAAAGTTAACTTTTATTTAATTGTTTCCTTTTTTATTTAACTGTAGAGTCGGCCTTTCGACGCAATTGATTTTTTCAATGCCATGGCAACCGATATAAACTAATGTTGGATGTTGTATTTTGGTTGGTAGCGTCGGCTTGGAGTAGATTTGACCGACGCTAATATAGCGTCGGATAGCATATAGCCGACGCTATGTATTAGCTTCGACCGTTTTAATTTGGGTCCAACATCGACGCTAATCGGATGCTAAATCAATATTAGCGTTAGCCTATTAGCGTGGGCTTTTTGCCGACACTATAATCAATTTTTCTAGTAGTGTATTGTTTATAAAATTATTATCACCTTCTACCATTTCTTTCTTTCTATCCATTATTATTACCTTTTATAATTATATATTTAGCTAATATCTCTTGTTTTATTTAAAATAAAAATAATACAAAACTTTTCATTCAAGATTAATATACATTCGTATAATAAAAAATAGAAATACAAACACTGAAACAAACCCACATTCGTCTAGATATTAACATAACATAAAGAATAAATTACGAAAAAAATTTAAATAATCAATCTAAAAGATAAATAAAATTGTTTTCCTTTTTGCAAAGGTAAATGAATTTTATATTAAAATCGTAAATGCATTTTTAGTTATTATTATTATTTTATTTTTTATATGTCTTTTTTTTTTCATAATTTTTGTCGGTTTGGAAAATTAGGCACTTTAAGTGTTGATATTTTACTATTATATTCTTTTTTTATTTAAAATTTTCAATTATACTCTATATTAAAATTTAAATATCAAAATGTTCTATTTTTTTACTTTTAAGAAGTTGCATCCCCTGCGATCATCTGATAATTTGTTTTTCTTCAATAAATTATTATTATTTTTATTAAATATATTTTATTTGATTTTATTAATATAATTTATTTTTTAGTTATTTTTTATTTATTAAATTAACAATTATTCATTTATAAAAAAAAAAATAAATAATTATAGACATTTTTATTTATAAATTTAAATGTAGAATATAATAAAAAAAATTAAATAAAAAAGAGACATAAAAGTAAAATATTTATTTAAGTGTCTCCATTGTTTTTATATAATATTTAATGAATAATATTGTCGTGGAAATGATATAATGAGGTGCCTATCACACTTGGAGTTGATGTGTAAGTTGATGATGACATACAAGTTGAGATGTAATAGAAAACAAATTTTACATAACACATGTTTCAACTGAATGAAAAATTGAATAGACATAACTAAGATGATTTTGACACCATCAAATACAATTTTATTATTTTCATAAAGATTAGATAATATTTTGTGGATATATAGTATTATAATAAAATAAACAATTTAAAGATAACATTTATTATAAAAAAAATTGAAGATAAACCATAAAAATTATTTTAATTTTTTGTATAGTAATGACTTGTATATGTATTAGTTGAATTTGAAAATTAAATTTTTTTCTCTCTTTAATTTGTAGTTTTATTTTTACTTTTAATCTCTATAATTATTTTTTTTTATAATCATCTTTAATTTTATTTTTTGTCAATGCTAACACTAAACATTGAGAATTTTAAATTATAAAGATAAATTTATTTTGTGGAAAGAAATCATATTTCAAGGGCAGACTTCCTCTAGATCATAGAATTACCATGGTACCCCAAATTTTGTTATTTTAACGACCACTCTAACCAACTATCAAAAGCCTAAGAAAGGGAAACAAACTAAGAGAAATACAATAAGGAAAGACCATATAACCAAAGACACAAAATAATACAAAGTTTAACTATAATGATTTTCACATGTTGATCAAATATGTTTGATCACTTACGTATGAATCATTTAAAAGAGTCCGAATTTAAATCATAACTGAAATAATTCTTAATCATATTTTATTTATGTTTGAGTTGAACTATAAATTACTAATGTCTCATTCTCTTAAGAACCAAATGGTTAGAAAATAATTCACGCAATGTTTTGAACAATATATATGCCAGTTAAATGAAACCATGATTCATCATAACAAGTAGTCAATCATAATCTATTCACACAATTGTGAGTTATTGAGTTCAAACTAAAGACTAAACGTCCAATTTAATAATATCAATATTTGTCAATTAAAATAAATTTTAAGAATACTAAATTATTGTTCTTAATCCCTAGTTCAACTGACAAATACTGATATTGTTAGGTTGAACGTCTTATTCTGAGTTAGAACCCGAAATCTCACAGTTATATGAGTTAATTATGAAAGAATTTACCATCTCTTCTAAAATAAAATAAAAAACCCATAAATTACTGTTTGTATATCATAAAAGAAAGTTATTATTTATATCAAATATCTATATATTATAGATTACATTATACACACCCTCAAAAATTTCATCTTAGATCTACCTATGATCATATTACACATTACAAAGACTAAAAACGTAAATTATCGTTATTTTGCCCTTAAGCCTAAGGCAGGAAATTAATTCAAATTCACTTTGGAGTTGAAAAGTGAAGGAGAAGGAAAAGTTATTATAGTGTAGCTAGCTTATTTGGTTATGTTGATTTTTCAATTAAAAAAATTATTTGGAATTTGACTTTAATATATTAAAATAAAGAATATTACTTTGAATTAAAAAAATAGTACTCCGTATAAGACTCGTGGATGACATAAAAGAAAATTGAGTAGTGGACTTTTAAATTTTAGGCAATTAGGTAACAAACTTCTCTCATTATAATAAAAGTCGTTTGTTCTTAATTTATTAAAAACTTTTCTTGACAAATTAATTTCATACCAATTACTATACACTCATTAACATTTGCATAAAGTTATGACATAATATAAAAAATTATTTCGTTTAAAAACATAAACTTATTCATCTATAATTTACTAAAAGTTAACTAATTAATTATTTTTTAGTAAAAAAAACTAGTTAATTATTTTGACCAATAAAATGTAATATTTAAGATAAATTTGTTAATTTATAAAATTTAGAAGCTATTTTGTGCTACTCTCGTAATATGTTCACTCAATTTATAAAACTCTAAATATAATAGATAAATAAATAAAATATAAAAACAACATGTTTCCGGTTTCCATCATTGATGAAAGCAGACCAGTTTTAAGATAAGTGTGGGAAGAATTTGGATGGTTTGGTAACAGATAGCAACCTCCACCTAAAAGTTAATGGTTTAAAAAAAGAGTAAAGTACTAGTATTTAATTATATTAAATATGGTATTTGAATAAAGTTAATAATTTTTTATACTAAATACTACCCTCATTAACATTTACATAAAGTTATTATAACCTAATCTAAGAAATATTTTTGGTTTATAGTCTCTAAAAACACAAATTAACGGATATATCATTTTGACTAATTCATTATTATTTTGAAGATATATTTATCAATTTATAAGATTTATAAATATTTTAATCGACACTTATAATTTTAAATATCTATTTACCAACTCACTCAGTTTTTTTAAAATGTAACTAAAAGTTTTAATTTTTTTATAACAAATTTCATTTTTTTTTGGGTGATCAATAAAAATTACATCTAATTAAATAAATTAATTAAAAAGAATATGTTGCTTTTAGTTTACTTGACCCATTCCTAATCATAAGACTTCTTTGACATATTTGTTTGTTTTTAAACATAAGATTATGTACAAATTTTTATATACATTTATTATTTTTTTTCAAATATATTCTTTATTAATACCACCAATTTTTTTTACAATACATTAAGTTAGTATTAAATCATCTCTATACAAAAAGTGATTTAATAATTGTAATATACAATATATTAATTGCACTATCAATTTTATTTTAATAAGCATAAAAAGTATAATAGAATCTTATAAATAAATAATAAAATGCCTCACTCCGAAAAAAATGCCTCACTCCGAAAAAAAAATACCAAAATGCCCTATTTTGATCCCTTCATGAGGTCGCAACTCCAGGATGCGACTTGCTCAAGACATTTTTTTTAACATTCAATAGAAGGTCGCATCCCGTGATGCGACCATGTATTGTCTTGAAATTTTTTTTCCTCATTTTACTATTTGAATTAATAAATTAAAAATAATTATAATATTTAAAAAAACAAATGACTATTAGTGAAATACATTACATTGAAGAAAAAAATGCAATGTGCTTGAACAGATAACGTGTTATATTATTTTAACAACTTCATCCTATTTTGTAGATAAATTTAAATTATTTTAACAACTTCATTCTGTTTTGCAGATAAATTGACAACTTAATTATATTTTGTTCACAACTTCCTCCTATTTTTTCTCGGATCTAATAAATAAAAATTAATAAATAATAATATTAATAATAATAATAAAAATAATTATAATTAAAAAAAGTGATTTTCTCATTAGATGTGATTTGGTAAAAAAAAGTAATGCAGATTCAATTTACCAATCACCCACAAGGTAATATATTTGTGATTTGGTAAATTGATTAATTGCTAAAACGAGAAATTTGATAAATCACATGTACTCAAGTGCTGAATGCTTACAATTTGGTAAGTAGTAGTAAGTATCAAATTGATTAATTACAAATTGCTAAAATTAATTTTCTCATTAAATGTGATTCGGTAAATGATTAATTTTCTCATTAATTTACAAATTGATTTAGCTGATTTTTTTTTACTTTTTTTTTAATAATAATAATAATTATTATTATTATTATTATTATTTATTAAATCCAGAGAAAAAATAGAAAGAAGTTGTGAACAAAATATAAAACAGGGGAGAGCTGTTAAAATAATTTAAATTTATCTACGAAATAGGAGGAAGTTGTTAAAATAATATAAGACGTTGTTTGTTTAGTCACATCTACTCAACCGTATTTTTTCTTCAATTTAATGTATTTTATTATTAGTATTTTGTTTTTTTAAATATTATAATTATTTTTAATTTATTAAATAAATAATTTTTTAATTAGTAAAATGGAGAGAGAAGAAAAGGATGCGATCTTCTATTAAATGTTAAAAAAAAATTATTCACCAAGTTGCATCATCGGGTTGCGACCTCATGAAGGGGTAAAAAAGTAGGGCATTTTAGTATTTTTTTTAGACTGTGGAACATTTTGGTTACTAAAAATAAAAAGAATATTCTAATAAAAAATCCTAATTTTTAAATTAAATATATTAATTTTATTTATATTGTATTACAAAAATTGATGAAATTAGACAAGTTTGAAGGTAAGTGTGAAAAGTGTTTGAATGGTTTGGTAAGTGATACTCTGATAGCACCCTCCACCTACTACAATTACAACCACTTATAAATTATAATAATCAGCACCATTTTTATTTACTAAAAACAAACAACACCATTTTTATTTTACTAAAAACAAACAACACCATTTTTACTTGTATATAATAAAGGTTTAATTGCATTCACATCTAAAAAATATTACACTCTTACTAGATCACATATATTTATAAATATGAATTTAGAAATAATTATTATAAATATTAAATATATTTATTAATTTAATATTGCCCGTTATATAAAAACTATTTCCAATGAGATTTTATATAAATTAAATCTTAATTTATAAATAAAGAAAAAGTTTTAATTAATTACTATCATTGAATGTTAGATATGAAAACTACATAAATCAGAACACCTAATTGCATTCTAATAAAAAAATGAACACCTAATGAGTTTTTGAGTTTTGAGTTGAATTGTTCAGTCACCAACAACCGTTAACCACACAACACAACAAACAAACTCCAAACCAAACACAACCCTCTTACGTTTCACTTTTTGTTCATTTTTATTTGTTTCAATTCTTGTTCTTGTTCTTGTTGTTGTTACTTTCCCAATTTTTGTTTCTCTAATGGAGTCTAAGATTCTTAGAGCTACCATTACCTACAAACCTTCAACACCCTTTTCTTCTTTTCATCTAACAACTCGACCCTATTCTTTTTCTTTCAAACCCATTTCATTTTTCCCCCAAAAATTCAATCTTTCTGTTAAGGCACATGCTGCTTCTTCTATTGGGTGAGTACTCCACACTTTCAATTTTTCTATTTTTGGTGTTATTGTCACTATTTCAATTCTTCATTTATCAAGTTTGTAAATTTTATTTATGTAATTGCAATATTAGCATTTTAGTTATCAGGGTTAGTTCCATTTGTTCTTAGTTTTATTGTAAATCTTTTTAAACAGTGATTATAATCATGGTTTTAAATTGCGGTCGCGTTGCGATTCTCGATAGTGGAGAATTGCGGGCGAATGCAGCCGATGCAGCCTCAATCACGGTGGTGTTTAATCATGGTTTCAAATAACAGCCGCGTCGTGATTTTTGATATTGTGGAGAATCACAGTCAATTTTGATATTGTGGAGAATCACAGTCAAATGCGGCCGATGGATCCTCGATCACGGTCGTGTTTATAATCGTGGTTTAAATTTATAATCATGGTTTTAAATAATAGTAATAGTTGATGTCATGTCGCGATCTTTGATATTGCAGATAGTTGCAGTAATAACTAATAAGCAGCCTCAATCGCGACCGGTTTTGGCAATATAAAAAGCTGTTATGTTGTGTCCCAGATCGACATTTATTTTTAAAACTCAGATTATAATCACTATCACTGTTTAAAATTGTGATTACGATTCTTGATATTGACCAGAATCACAGTCAAATGGTGTGGTTGATTAGCCTCAATCATGGTTTGTGGTGGCATCACGGTTGAGTTACAATCATCAAGAATTGTGGTCAAATGTTGCGATGGCAGAGACATAAACACCTTGATGTTGTCCGATTGATCTTCCTTTAATTTTCGCTTTTTTTTAGTTCTTTCCCAATTTAGTAACATTATGTTCTGCCTTCAAATTTTGCCTATTTTTCTGATAGATTTATACTCCTTCCGTTCCTCTTTACATTTGTAGGAAAAATTTGTTCTTATTTAACTGTCGTTTTCAAAGTCCAATGCAACATTAATTATTGATTTGTCAATAATAGCCTTAGTTATTTATTATAAAGAGAGAAATATATGAGATAAGATAAATGATTAAGGATATTATAGGAAAAAGATAAATAATATCATCAAAAGTAGTTAACTTTATTGATTGTCTTGGTATGTGTAAAAAGTCAGAAAATGACAATTAAAATGGAATGGAGGGAGTAACATATTCATATGTAGAGATTTCTTTCTTTAATTGTTTATACTATTTCAGCTATACTTAATGTTTTGTTCATACTTGAGTACCTAGACTCTACTTTTATAGTACTTGATATATTTAAACTAAATGTGACAATACTTAACAGATTAAGACAAGCTATTCACAATTTTAAATGATTCAATCAGTTTTCACCCTCACGCCATATGTTTTCGCATTCGCAGTTTTCTGTACTTGCGTGTTTTGTCCTCTTAAATTTACAATTGCAAAATTTGTGTGTATTGTATATTGGTCTATTCAAATTTTCTAATTACCTTTTTTTCTTTCTCTTGTGTAGATCAGTGCCAATAAAGAAAAGGATTGATGGAAGTGATAACTTGACACTTGATCATATAAGACATTCATTGATTCGTCAAGAGGATAGCATAATCTTTTGCCTTTTGGAGCGAGCGCAATATTGTTACAACGAAGATACTTATGACCCTGACGCCTTCTCCATGGATGGATTTCATGGCTCTTTGGTTGAATACATGGTTAGGGAAACTGAGAAGCTTCATGCTAAGGTATGTACATAAATCTGAAAATCAATTATCAAAATGAAATTTTTGTAATGCTAAGTTTTAATTTCGTTGATTGGTTTTCATTACATTGAAGGTTGGTAGATACAAGAGCCCTGATGAACATCCATTCTTTCCTGCTGGTCTACCCGAACCGTTGCTACCGCCTTTGCAATACCCTCAGGTAAATTATATATCTTTTTTATGAGTAGGAATCGACTTGGTATTTCGGTGTTTACAACACTCACAAATGATATTTCTCAACAATAATCAAAGTTGTTCTGTGAGGGTTTTGTTTTGCCGCAAAAATATTAGTCACATGTGCAGAACTATGCTTTCTGATTCAACTGAAATGATTGCTTCATCTTTTCAATTATTTCTATGACAGTATAGTTTTATTAAACTATTTCAACCCATTTCATACAGTAAAAATAACAGTAAGAAACAATTATAGAAACAGCTTATGATACATTGACATTTCTATAAGCTGTTTTCAGCTTATTTCACTAGTTCTCAAGGATAGCTTATGAAAACAGTTTATATGAAAATAATTTGTACATAAGCACTTATATGATAAGTGTTTATGATGTAAGCGGTTAATTCAGTTGTTTATCCAAATAGAGCCTAAAACAAAGTGAAAAGAGAAACAGTCTGGAAAACAGCACTTAATTCGGGAATAACTTAGTCCTATCATATGATTTTTTGATTCTCTGCTGATAGCTTTTTCGCGCAGTGAATTGGTGTTGTACTAATTGCTTCTTCATTGAATTTGTATGTAATGTGTGAATAGGTGTTGCACCCTATTGCTGAATCAATAAATATAAATGATAAAGTGTGGAGTGTATACTTCAGAGTTCTTATTCCACAATTAGTCAAAGAAGGAGATGATGGTAACTCGGGATCCTCTTCTGTTTGTGATGTAATGTGTTTGCAGGTAGATATTATTAGTTTCCTTTAATTAAATTCATGTCGAAGAGTCTATTTGAATTGACTTATTTCATTTGAGCCTATATGATTCAAGTGTTTGTGAGACTGTTTGGGAGTGCTTACGGAAAAAACTTATGACACGTCCATAAGTTATTTTCATCTTAGTTCCATAAGCTCTCGAGAATAGCTTATGAAAATAGCTTGTAGCTTGTATGAAAAGAGTTTGACTTTATTTTACCTTTTGTTATAGAAATAGTTTATATATAAACACTTAATTAATCTGTTTATCCAAACAAAGTCTAAACTGAAATGATAATCGGGGGACTTACTCAATATTTAGGTATCTCAAAGCATAAAATGTCATTAGTATTTTCTCTTTTGCCAAAGTTTGAACCTTGGTCCCATCCTTTAACTCCTCCAACCTTTAGCTCAAATCAGCTGAGCTATAACAGGATATATCATGTTAAGGGGTTGTTTCTTAAAAGAAAAATGAAAATATGTGCCATGTGGCGATTTTGTCTTTCATTGCTGAAGATGGTAATAATTGCAAATTTTGGTTCTTATATTGATGAAAACTTGTGATTTCTTTTGTGACTGCAGGCTCTCTCAAAGAGAATCCATTATGGAAAGTTTGTAGCTGAGGCAAAATTTCAAGCTGCTCCAGATTCATATAAAGCTGCTATTATAGCACAGGTACAGATACCTCTCAGAAGGCCATGCTTCAATATAATTCTTTTTTATTTTTCCATATCCTACAAATTTCACTATATTATTATCAAAGGGCGAATCCACATCTAACGTGATCAAAGTAGCAATCGACTCATCGTGCTATTTTTTGTGCCATAAGTTGTTTTGTATAATTTATAAATGATCTGTGATATTTTGACACCTAATCCAACTATAATTTGGATGATTATTGCAATTCAAATACATGATTAATTACATTTAGTAGATGGTTAATAAATATAACAAGATGTCAAAATTCATTAACTGTCCACAAAACATAATTAACCACGATTTTGAATGTCATTAACTACAATTTCAGGTGTATATTTGAGCACAAGTTGTGGTTAATTAATAGATATCATGTATATTTGAAAACCTGAAAATCATGTCTATTTGAACATAATTTGAATGGTTATAATGGATATCATGTACATTTCAACACCTGAAAATCATTGTTATATTAATTAACCACTCTACTAAACATAATTAACAACATATTTAAACAGCATTAACCATTCAACTTGTTGTAGATTTTTGTTGTTAAATTTGTGTTAAAATATCATTTATGTTTGTAAATAGACAAAATATAGTACCCTAGGTGCTATTTTCCACTAAGAATGTTCATAACTGCCTTTTGCAAAAATGTCTTTAGAATCTTAACTTTCATGCTATTTTTAGTGGAAAACAGCACATAAAGCACTTATGGTACTGTAGGTATGTTTTGTCCTTTATAAATCATTAAATCTATTTAGTTACTGTCACAGTTCTAAGTTGCGGTCCAAACCACAATTGCATCTGCAGTTGCGGCCAAAATATAAAAGTTTTAGAGATCACTGCAACGGCTTCGCAACCGCAACTGCGGCTGCATTTGCAACAATATTAAGTTTTATAGCGTAACTGCAACGACAACAATTTAGAACCATGAAAATGGTTACTGATTTTGATGAACATTTTTCAAGTTTGAGGAGTTTCCAACCATTGTAAATTGCAAAGAGACACATTATGATTTCATTTTCATTTTTGTGATATAATGTTGTAAATTGAATTTTTTGCGCATTATAAATTTTCTTTTATCGCGATGAATTTGCAGGACAAGGATAAGTTGATGGAATTGCTAACATACCCTGAAGTTGAAGAAGCAATTAAAAGGAGAGTAGAAATGAAGGCCAAAACTTATGGACAAGAAGTGATTATAAATATGAAGGAACAAAGAACTGAGCCAGTGTACAAAATAAATCCAAGTTTAGTTGCTGATTTGTATAGTGATTGGATCATGCCATTGACAAAAGAAGTTCAAGTTGCATATTTATTAAGGAAGCTGGATTAACAGTACACCTACCTTTTTTTCTCCTTCCAATTACAATGTTCATATAGTGTTTATCTTTTCCAAAGCAATGATGCATGCAATGAATGTCTCTTAAGTATACAATGGTTGAATTTATTTGAATTATATGACTATAAATTCCATCTTATGTCATTAAGATATGAGGAAGTTGATATTGTTTTCTTATATACAATTCATGACTATATATTAAGGAGAAAATGATTTTAGGTGTGGTTGATTTGTTTATTTATTTATTTTTTGTTCATAATTATAAAAAATGAATAAACTTTCAGTTCATTTATCCAATTAAATATTTTTGGTGTCAAATTAGGTATTCATAAGGTTCACGGTCCACCGTAGGAGTTTGATTTTATAACCTTTTACACATTTGTAATATGATTTTAGAATGAGAACATGATTATTTTATTCTCACTTTATTAAAACTTCACTTTATTTTTATTTATTCTCTTCTCATCAAGAATTTTGTAATTCTTATTATTTTCTTTATAGATTTTTGAAAATAAAATAAGTAACTTTTAAGTAATAATGGCAAACATGATTATGGCCAAGCATGATCTAACATCATAATTATGGAATTCAAATTGTTCATCAATATAAAATTAAGCAATTCAACTACCCAAAGTTCATATATAGTAAGATCAAACTAATTATAAAATATCACTTGAATCGTTCACCAATATGACAAAAGAAACTAAAAGAAATAGGTACCCTATTAGCTTCTTTTTTTGTCAACTAGGTAGCTTATTAGCTTAATTTAGTTTAAAGGACCATGTCCTTTTTTTGTTGGGTCATTTAAAGGACCATGTCCTTAAATTATGTTTATTGACAAAATGTCCTTGAAGAACGTTATTATACTTCCTTGCTATCACAATCAATGTCACGTTAAAAAAAATTGTAAAAGAACGTTATTCATAGTCTATATACATTAGTTTAAAATCTTATTATATTTTATTATACTTTGTATTGATAATAGTGAAAATTTTATCAATAATTAAAACGAGTAATTTGGTAAAAATGACTTATATTTTTCTTTTAATTATTACATTTTTCAATATAGTGTAAAAACCTTAAACGATGATCATTGTTAGACAAGAGGATTACAAAATACTACTCCCTCCGGTCTTATATACAAAGAATTTTTGAATAATTTTTTGGTTCTATATATAAGAAAAAGTTATGATTTTTAATTACGACTTTCAAAATATATTTATTGTTTAAATTACTTTTATGCCTTTATTTAAGATGTTTATCTTTTTAATATTATTAACGAGTATTTAATAACTCACTATTTT
>JBBPBP010009778.1:2349229-2375583 GCA_037974735.1 Cicer chorassanicum | reverse complement strand
AAAAATCTTCAAAAATTCTTATATATATAAGAGAGAATAATGATAAAGACTAGAGGTATATACATTTATAGTCTTATAATTTAACGGTAGACACTCATCAATATTTTAAAAAATGTTATCATTACATAATATTCTAAGTCTTTTGCTTCTTTTGTGAGCTTAGGCGTATTAAGGAAAAATCACATAGCTAGTATGCATTATTTTAAAAAAAAAATGTTTCCTTAAACATTAAACAAATTGCTAGGGTGTGCCACAACTTGAAATTTAATTGAGCATAAGTAGAAAGTCAACGGAAAATTAAAAATAAGTTTCTTCCTACATTTCCTAAGAAGGTCAAAAGAATAGAACTATGCAATTATAGGAAGAAAAAAGAAATTGCACGTTGAAAGAATTTTTGCATAATAGTCTTGAAGGAGATAAGAGTGTTGATGATGCTTCTAGTTTGTATTGTGCTTGTTGTGTTGCCTGAGGCCTCTGCTACACAGTGGAGAGTAGGAGACAACAAGGGTTGGACTGCCAATTTTAATTTACTCTACATGGACTAAAGGCAAGCATTTCTACAATGGTGATTGGTTATGTAAGCACATTCTCTCTTTCTCTCCGTCTCTCTCTCTCCAATACACACTCACACAAATTGTATTTTTTCTCCTATGTTGAATTTGAGCAACTTTAACCCTAGATCAGGATTCGTATTTGTATTCCCTACAATCAAACAATCCTTATACTATAAATTTGTAACTCACCAACTTTGTAGAATCCAAATCCAAGCATGTCTTGAAATTGGCATGTTGTCAAATGGTAAATGATCACAAATAACATGGAAACATCTTTTATTCATTTTGTGTTTGGTTCCACAGTTGAAGGATTCTATCTTGAGTTTGTAACGGTCAAATGTGATTTGACTAGATGTAAAGATGTTTGACATCTTACGGTCACAAACTGATTCTAGAATCAAAATTATTTGAAGTTGAAGCTCTCATTTGCAACTTTTATAGAAGTGGTTTGAAATTGATTCTGAATTTTATTTTATTGTAACATGATAGTTACCTTAAACCTGATGACAACTCTTTCATTTGTTCAGTTTTTATGTATGATAGGTACCAGATGAACTGGCTGGAAGTGAACCAGACTAATTACAAAATTTGCAACTATGATCAACCACTTCAGAATTGGACCGTTGGAGCTGGAAGAGATGTGGTTCCACTGAATGTAACTCGCAGTTACTATTATGTTAGCGGCAAGGGGTTCTGCTATGGTGGCATGAAGATAGCTATTCATGTTGAAAGCACACCACCTACATCTGTAGCTGCTGCCCAAAGGAAAGATGGAGGAGCAGAAATCGATTCAACCTAATAACTGAAGTGAAATGTGGTTCTTGATTCAATCTGTTGAGGCAATCAAACAGAATGATCTCATAAATGCATTAAAAAGAAGTTACATAAATCAAGGCCTAAAGTGATTCTTATAATACTTCATAAACACAAAGAAAAAGGGGCAAATTATATAGTAGCATTTGCTAAATCAAAACAATATGGTGTTCTATTTAAAAGCTTATCAAGCAGTTAGTTTATCAACTTGACATTTCCCCAAATAAACATCTAAGGTCATCAAAAAAAGAATTTACACATACAGTCAAAGGAGTGTTAGATTTTAACCAGTACCAGGGTCAAGTACAGGAAGCCTGCAATGCAAGCTGATTGATTTATCAGTCTCACGAGAACCAGGGACGAAGAATTGGAATATCACTGTCAAACAACTTCCTTGGGGAGCAATCCCATAGAAAGCACAATCTGGTTTGGCCAAGTGATACTGCAGACTCTTGGCGAAGTGCTTCACACTCACCTGCACTGATTGAGCATCTCCTCTTAAAATTGACCTTGAGGACCGCGTTTGAGCACTGAGATTTTGATCCTCAGCTGGAGCATTTGCTTGATCTCCAATCACCAACAGCTTCCGAAACTCAGCTCCAAGGCTGATCAACGTGGTTGAAACCTGCACCGTCAAATCCCCATATTTACTTATGGACACATTCACCGCATCACCCACATGTTTCATCCGGTCCACTAGGTTTAGCAACTGATTCAAATCAGGCACCTGCATTGTTATAGTGAAAATTAAATGATTGAAATAACTGAAAGTGATTAAACTAACTAACAACTATAGCTAACAGTAGAATCTGAACAAATTAGTAACTAATGGCTAACATGAAAATCCAAAAAGTATCAAACTTGCTATCAATTGCTCACTCAGCAACTCTTTCTGCCTAAAATCCCTTACGAAGTTTTTAACCTTTAGCCATCTCACCATATCCATAATCACTTCACTCTTCTTTCAGCTATTCCACTATGTTTAGAAGTGTATTTGGTTGTTGGTTAATGTTGAATTCATGCTGTTCAAAAAATCTGCACATTCAATGTATTCTTGGTCTCAATCTGTTCTCAATGATTTGATCCTTCAACTACTTTTTCTATAAATATCTTGAAGCATTACATTCTTATAGTTTCTTTTCATTTTTCAGGTTCAGACAAAATTACTATTCCTAATCACATTTGACATTGATAAAATCAATTCCAACCCATGTGGTACCGACACTATAGATTGAAAGTGTGCCTAATGTCTGACATGGCACAAACATATGATTAGTTGATTACATTTGATCATTTCTCTTTTCTTAAATTAGTACCAATGTCTACATGTCAGTATCTTTGTCGTTTCTAGTATCCATGTCTGTGTTAGTGTTTCATAGATTCTAACACTTTCAATCTTGAAACCAAGTTTGATGCAAACATCAATGTCAATTTTTTAATTGAAAACAATAATACTATTCCTAAAATCACATTTGATTTATATAGCACTGACACTAAATTGAAGGCATGTATCAGTGTCTGATCGGCACTTCAAAATAATGACATGTTTGAGTGTCTAACGCTAACACGTGTACTTACATAAAATCACTTATATTTTCTCAAATTATTATCAGAGTCTACATATGTTAGTGTTGATGTCATGTCCAACTCTCTGTGTCTATATGTTAGTGCTTCATCACATTTGTTAGAGGTAAAGTCAATTCAAACACTTTCTATCATGAAACCAAGAACATATTTGGTGTTCAAACATCCTAATTTGTCCCAATTAAACTCTATAGCTATCTAGCATCAACACTTCAAATTGAAGACAAACATATCTATCTGGTGCAAACCAGCACGACATTAACTCGTGATGATATTCAATAACTTCCATTTTATCAAACTATTACAAGTGAATACATATCAGTGCCGTATCTGGTGTCTGCGTACATGCTTCATAGCTCTATACCTAATAGAGATATAAATTTTACCAACATTTGCAAAGCAAACACAAGATAAATAAATAAATTTAAAAAACAAACTCCAAAATTCAGTCTATTATTACCTGAATGAGCGTTGGAGGAATGTCCTGAGCCATATCAAGAGCACTCTGAAGCTCAACAACCTGAGCCCTAGACAACGGTTTCGAAATAGGAATATCCTGAATAACAGCAGATTTAAAACCACGCGTTTCAAAAGTAAGAAACGGCGTCGGAACACTACAATTACTGGGAAGTTTCTTAACAAGCTTAATCTGAAGACGATTAGGCACAGCACTGGAAGAATATTCATTACAAATAGCAACGGAACTACGAAGGGCGCGAAGTAAAAGAGAAAGATCGATAGTGAATGCGATGCGGTCGTCGTTTTGACTTGAGATTCGGTAATCGTCGAAGAGGACTTGTTTGGCGAATTGTGCAATGGATTGGATTCCGTCGCCGTTGAGGAGGTTGTGGAGGAAGAGTGTGTGGGTTTTAGTGAAGTATAGGTGGCAGGTTTTGGCGGTTTTTTCAAGGGAAGGGATGAATCGCTTTTCTAAGAGGTTAACTCCGGTTTCTGTTAGGAATGCTTTGAACTTCATTGTTGTGTGCTGAATGGATTGGACTCTCAGAATTGTGCAATAGAAATGAAGTTTTTATTTGGGTTAAGAGGGAAATTTATATGTGTTCACTATTTGAAAGAGGGAAAAACTCTATTTTCGCTCCTTTTCTTTCTTCCTTTCCGTCTCTCGTTTGTCTTTTTTTCTTTCCTTTTTCATATTCAATAATTTAAATAATTTATTTATTTGTTTATAAAAAAAATTATTTTATATTTGTTCATCGTAATAAAAATCAATTTTTATTTTTAGAAAACTGTTTATAAATTTTTTTTATGAGAGGTTAGTCAAAGTAATTTCTTATTTTAAGTATTTTTTTATTTTAGTTTTTTTTCTTTTCAAAAGTTGTAATAAATAGATTAAAACTATTAAAAGTAATTATTATTTTTTAAAAGAGAAAAAATACTATATATTATAATGTAAATCAATTTTATATAGTTAATTAATATAAGTCATTGATTGTATGATTATAATTTTCATCGATGATTAACCATAAAATCAATTATTCATATTTACTGACTATTGTTTACGACGTCAATGTATACTCATTAATTTATTTTTTTTAAGTTATTATTTGGAAAAAAAATATGGACCCTTAATAATTTTAATATTATGTTGAAAGTGATATCGAACTATTGACCTCGTTGTAACTCAATAATAAACTATATTTAAATTTGTCAAAATAGACTACTCCACCTGCATGAAGCTGACCCGATTGAGTAACAGACTTTCTTGGGCTGGGCCGAAAAACTCACATTAAATATAGATTAAAGAAAATTTTACCTTATCCCCTACATTTATACATATACTTCCACAAATTTTTAAAAATTTTAAATATACTTTATATTTTTTTTACTATTTTACAAACTACCAAATAATTCAAGTTTTCAAGTATATAAAAGATTTCCAAAAATTATCGGAAAACTCTTTATAAGATTTTCAGTATAGAAGATTAAAAAGGTGTCTATCGAAAATCTTTTTTAAAGTTTTTCAGTACAAAAGGTTAAAAAAGTGTTTACAACTTTTCCGGTACAGAAGATTAAAAATGTTAAAAAGTTGTGTATCAATAAACTCATGTAGCGGAAACTAGTGAAAAAGTTTCTGATACACATCTTTTTTAAAAAATGAGTTAAAAAAATAAATTCAATAAATAAAAAAGTAATAAAAAAATTAAAATTAAAAAGAACTTCCGAAAATCTTGTGGGTTGTAGTTTTCCGGTAACTTCCAGAAATATCCAAAAAAAAGTTTTTTGGTATTGTATATGTACCAGAAAGGTTGAAATAAGTTTTCTGGTATTACCAGAAAACTTCATAAAAGATTTTCGGAAATAGTCTTTTATACCGGAAAACTATTTTTCATATTTTTCGGAGTGCAACTTGTGTATCAGAATTTTTTTAAAAAAAAATCGGTAAAAATAAATTTTTTTTTTACTCACTTATGTGCCAGCAAACTCAAATGGTGGAATGATGAAAATCTGGAACTTTTAATATTTATATGAAGATATTTATATATTTTTTTTAGTTTGTGGGATACATAAATAATTTGGAATTACAGGGTAAAATTTTCTAGATTAAAAACATGTGCACAACCCTAACTCTATGCAGGTTACATATTGAATTGTCGATGTTTATAACTTTGATAGTCAAATTGTTGAGTTACAAAAACATATATAGGAAAAGGAGAAAACGTAGAAACTTAGAGTCGGTTTGATTTAGTTTTAAAAAACTGTTTTTTAATTTTTTTAAATTTGAAAAGAAAAAATTTGTTTGAAATATCTCTTTTCAAAAACAGTTTTTCAAAAACTATTTTCATTTTACCAGTTTTAAAAACAAAAAAACCAAACTTGCTTTTACATGTATTGGTTTTCAATTTTGCTTTTCTGCAATAAAAAAACCTCAGACAAAAAAGACAAAAACACAGGGGAAAATGTGTTTTTTCATTAATGGCACTTTAGTAATTATAACATTTGTTTATCTTTTTTCTCTAATTTATAACAATGGTAAAACTCATACCCTATCAATCTTTTTATCTTATTATTGGTGTTGCGTATGTATGAATTAACGAGTGATAGGGAATTTGTCAAATAAACCAAAATAAGTGATACTAGATTTATTTTTATATATTAGTATAATTATCATCATCGATGATAATAAAAATAATTTTATATTGTCATCCAATATCAAATAATCATTTTACTATATAGATATATATTTTAACAGCTTTTTTAAATTACCTCATACTTTATTTTTATTTTTCATTAATGTAAAACTAATTTATTCTGGTAATGCATATCCTTCTTTCTCTTTATATTATTATTATTATAATAATAATTATTATTATTACTACTACTAGATATAAAATGAATGCTTGTTTTGTGTTTTGAGATTAAGAGTTATTCACTAATGTAAAATTATTTTACACCGACAATTAATTACACAGTGACAACACAACAAATAAAAAAGGAAAGTTATACATGTATTTAATGAGTTGACAAATTGTTATTGATTATTAACTTTACATAGACACATCACCTTTAATCTCTTGTACTTTCCAATATAAATAATGTGTCTTTTTTAATAGAACCTGTGTATTTATTATTTTATTTTTTAACTAATATTTATTATTAATTTATTTTAAAATTATTTTTTGTAAAATTAATTAAAATTATATCAAGATATATTTTAACCTAATTTGATCTAAATCGAGGAAGATGGCTGACTTCATGAACTAGATGGAAGACATTGATCCTATTGAGGGGTGGTACATGCAAATAGTCTCACACTCGAGTTAGTATTGATTCCAGGAGAGTGGGAGGTATTAGGATGAGAAAGTGTGTACTTTTATTGATACTGAAAACACTGTTTATATAGACTTCAGTCCCAACATAGAGAGAGACAAAAACATTGAACGATCAACAATGTGGGTGGATTAGAGAGAGTAACAACCTTGGGCCTATTACAACTAGATTTAGTCGTATAGGGTAACAACCTTGGACCTGTTACAACTAGTTTCGGTTAATAATTCCAAGAATATATCTTATTTAAAAAACTATGTAAACTTCTTAAAACAAATTTATCAAACAATTTTTTTTTTATTTTCTGTTTTCAAAAACAATTTTAAAAAATAAGATTATCAAACAAGTTTTTATTTTGATTTCTTCTTAAAAATAGTTTTTAAAAATTGATTTATAAATTAATTTTGAAAAACTAAAAATGAAAACATAATCAAACATTATTCTATTCTTCAATATTTGTTCTAAAATTCATCCATTATTAGCCTCTATTCTTCAACGTCTAATTAACGATTTCTTTCTTCCATATTTTAAACCATGGGAGTTGCTAGTGAATATTGTCTCCATAATTTCCCTAATTTGCAGCATATACCCTTATTTTCATAATTTATTTTTTATGTTTAATTTAAACAAAACCCAACATGGAAATAAGTGTTGGTTGCTACATATATAATTTAGGCTTAATTGCAATTTTAATCATCTATTTATACTGATTCATGAAATTGGTTTCCCTATTTTAAAAGTCAACAATTTTGGTCCCTTTCTCATATTTTTTAGCTAACAAATGATGACTTAAGATGTTTTGAATAACATGACATATGATACGATGATGTAATGTGATTAACACCCATGAAATTGAGTTAAAACGTCGTAAAAACTTAACTTTCAACTTCGAAATTTGTTCGTATTTGTAATTTAATTAATGACATATGAATAATTAATGGATCTAGATGATTTTATATCATAGAATTGTATGTCACGTCATTTAAAATATATCAAATCGTCATTTTTTTAGTTTAAAAATCTGATGGAGGGACTAAAACTGTCGACTTTCAAAATAGGGGACAAATTTCGTGAATCAGTATAAATATGGAGACTAAAACTGCAATTAAGCCTATAATTTATTTTCCCCAAATAAAATTGGAGGTGGAAGTGGAGACTACCAGATTTCAAAGGGAGAGAAATCAAGCTGATGAACCAAAAAAACTCAAAAACAACTGAGATTAGAATAGCACAATCAAGATATTTGGGAACAAAAGGAATTAAGCTCACACTAAGCATAGATAAGGGGTTTAGGTTTTTTTTTGGGATAGGTCAAAAAGTCTACATTAAACATAGATACCAAAATTGGTGCACAACCTCAATTCTATGCATTTTTGAATCGACTCACACAATTTATTGATAATATAGTTAATTTAGTTTTTTTTTTCTCTTCAAACCCAATACCACGCTTTTAAAGGTTTTATGTTTATTTTGATATAGTGACAAACTAATCAGAATAACATATAAGTTTTTATTGGTTTTTAATCACAAATGTTTTCTAAAAAGATAATTTGGTATATGCATTAAATTGTCCAATATTCTTTAATTTAAAAGATTAAATTATTGATATGTATAATTTTGATTAAAAAAAAGTCAGATTTACTAGAAGAGTTAAAAGGCGTATAGAAAAAGGAGAAAGTGTAGAAACTTTTTCTCTTCTTCAATATTAATACTCAAATTCGTCTATTATTTGTCTCTATTCTTCACAATTGCTAATTTTCTTCTTCTATTTTACTTATTTTTATCGAAATTTTTTTCCCGTCTTCGTTATTTTAAACCATGAGAGATGCTAGCAAATATTGAAGTTCTTTTTGTTCTTACTTTTTAGTTTTTTCTTTCTCATCTTGTGATTTGAACAATAGGAGGCCACAATAAAAGTGTTGGTGCGATGTGGACGAATGAAAATGCAGAACGAATAAAAATTGTTTATAAGCTTTCTTTTATATATAACCCTTCTTTTAATTTAAACAAAATCCAATGTAGAAATAAGTGTTGGTTGCGACTTAATTTATTTTTGCCAAGTAACTTAGGAGGTGGAGTGGGGACTACCAAATTCCAAGGAAAATTAAGGGAATTAAAATTATTCAAAAAAATTTATTACAAAATTTGCACAATTTTTTTTGTTGTCAAGGAGAATTTAAGTCATTTTATTATTTAGAATTAAGAATTTTTTGATTAGATTTCTCTCTCTCACATTGTTAATGTTAAATGCATCGAATCACTTTATTTCTTACGATATTTTTCATGAATTCCTTTTACGGTGATAATTATTTTGAAACACATTTTTTTTTAGATTTATCTTATTTTCTCTATATTAGTAATAATATTATTTGAGACGCACTAAATGTTAGTATCTCTTTATAAAGATTCCAACTCAGGCTCATTGTTTTGTGAAATTCTAACTAGATCGACTTTTTCTTTTAATTATTTTATATTTTTCTTTATATTTTATGTTTTTTCATTTTTGTTAATTTTATCTTCTATTTAATGTTAATAAATTTTATATTTTAAAAACGTAAAAATTTAACATTAAATATACATGAAAAATAGATGTAAAAATATTCTATTTAATGTTAATAAATTCTATTTAACATTAAATTTTATATTTAATGTAAAAATTTAATAAATAATTTTTATCTTTACAAAAAATACAAATATATATATGACTAATATTAATCATGTTCCTTTTATTTTATCCTTTTCATCAATTTTTTTTTATTCTTCTCGAATAAAAAATTAATATTGATCATTTATAATTATTTTTATAAGCATTTATAAAATATTATGATATTACTTGATTCATTCATGTATTATTAATTTTGACTTGGAACAGATTGGACCATATTAAAAGTTGGGAAATACTAACAAATGCCCAAGAACACTTATTAAAAAACTATATAGAAAAAGACAATTAAAAATTTATTGAAATTTATATTTTCAACTATTTGAATGTTTTAATGTTGTTATTTCCAACACAAAATTTCTAACTTTTGATTTTCTTAAAAGTTTACCGTTAGACAGCTAAATACTTACATATATATATTTTATTTTATTTTGAGGAAATTTATATTACTACAAGTAATTTCTATGTACATGTAATTTGAGATTCTGTGGGGTCCCATTGTTCTAATATTGCAAGAATACCATGTTTGTTACCAAAAAACGTATTCAAATCTAGCTGTCCCTAATATTCTCACAATTTTACAAACTCCCATCACACTTTACACAACATCTTTAAATTTTTTTTTGAAAGGAACGCAACATCATTCTTTCATGCCCCCACATATTTATATTTATATATAGTATCTCCTATTTGTTCTTAAGGGTAGCTAGAAAGTTGTGTTTGGAAAAAATATAGAGAGAGAAATTTTATAAAGTGATGGAGAATTCAAGAGTGGTGTTAATGATGAGTGGTGTGGTGATTTTAGGGATGTTGATATTGTGGCCAATGGTGGTTATGGGAGGTCCAGTGCTTCATAAGGTTGGAGGTGGCAAAGGTTGGAATGAGCATGTCAACTATACTCTATGGTCTTCTCAAGAACATGTCTATGTTGGTGATTGGCTAAGTAAGTCTCTAAATTTCCATTTTACAATTTTCTTTTTAATTATCATGTCAAAACTTGCTACTATATGCATCAAATAATTCATATAATTGATAAAGTAAATAGTGTCTTTCGATAAAGATTAGACGATTCAAATTCTAGACTTCGCATTATGAATTCAAAATGTGTGAGTGGATCTGGGTAAATTTTTGTGTTCATTGTTTCAACTTATTGCGGTGTTTGTGCTATTTTTCATGTAAATTTGATTTTTTTTTTGTTAATTTCTTAGTTCATAAATAATTTTCATAATTTTTTTATATAATTTTACAAACTAACAGCAATATAATGTTGGTTCTCAACTATATTCGTATTTTGATACAACTTTAAGTATACTATAGCATGATAATATTAGATTTTTTTTATATCAGATGATATTGTATTTTTGAAGAAAGGAAATATTATTATTATTACTATATTCATCTTTATAAAAGTTTACATTTTAGGAATAGATAATTTGTTTATTTTTCAATCATACAGTATCATATATCCACAGTTAATTAAAAAAAAGTACAATAACTAGATATATTTTAGTAAAAAATAATTAATACAATTAAAAATTTAGAAAAAATCGTATAAAAAGGTACAAGAATGCCTTTTAACTAAGAGTTCAGCAAGTGTCACGAAAGATTTATTAATAAATTAATGACAGTTTTTTATTTATTTTTATTTTTATGTTTGTTGGAGTATTGGTTAAGTACGTGGTTCATCACATTTATAAAAGGGAGAAGAAAAGAGAAATTGGAAACCGTTTTTTCTTTTTGTTAAATGCAAAAGATTACTAATAGTAATAACTAATAACTCAATCCTTAATTATTCTAAAGAAAAAGTACTAGAAGAAATGAGAACTAATTTTCTTTTTAGTGATGAAACAAATTATAGTTATCCCCTAATTTAATCATGAATGTTTTTTTTACGTTGGTTGGAGTATTGGCCAAGTATACCATTCATCACATTTATAAAAGGGAGAAGAAAAGGGAAATTGAGAACCATTTTTCCTTTTTTTGTTAAATGCAAAACATTACTAATAGTAATAAACTAAAACTCAATCCTTAATTATTCAAAAGAAAAAGTACTAGAAGAAATCAGAACGTATTTTCCTTTTCAGTGATGAAACAAATTATAGTGATCCTCTAATTTAATCATGAAACAAATTAAGTTTTTTAATCATAAAAGGGAGAAGAAAAAAGGAGATTGAGAACCGTTTTTTTTTTAAATGCAAAACATTACTAATAGTAATAACTCAATCCTTAATTGTTCAAAAGAAAAAAGTATTAGAAGAAATATTTTCCTTTTCACTGATGAAACAAATTATAGTTATTCCCTAATAAATCTAATTACAGTCATAAGTTATATATATATGGTTAAAAAAAGTTGAAACAAAAAGAAAAAAGTTAAAGGCAAAGTCAAGAGAAGCAGAAATAGCAACACAAAAGAAAAAGAAAAAAAGAATCTTCCCTTCAAAACGTACTATGAGATAACGCTTTACCTTTTGAAGCAAAAAGAGTTTGCATGAATCACTCAATGATCAACCAATTAACAACACCCCCAACATATAATCTCATAAAAGGTACTTTAATTTACATAATCTAGTATTATTATTAATTTAAAAAATGTAAAACTTTGTGTAACCATCTTATTGTACACCATTTGTCATCTTAATTCATTTTAGTTTTTGATTTTTTTTTAAACAATTTGATCTTCAAAATTAACGAAATTTTAAATAGAATAAAACTTAAAAATCTCAATCGCAATAATTTGATCTACACTTTCTCACATCAATTTAATGATTCACTATTTTTTGCTCTCTTTTGAAACATATTCACTCGTATTTTTCAAATAAATTTGAATTCAAATGTTCAATATAATTGTCATGATATATATGTGGTTGATTTTGTTGATAAAAAATGTTGGTTTTGTGTGTAGTTTTTAGGTTTGATAAACGATACTACAATGTTTTGGAAGTGAACAAGACAAACTATGAGTATTGCATAGACACCAACTTTATAAAAAACGTGACACGAGGTGGTCGTGACGTGGTTCAATTGACAGAGGCAAGGACATACTACTTTCTCTCAAGTGGAGGTTATTGTTTTCATGGAATGAAAGTTGCCGTAGATGTTCAAGAACATCAATCAGCTGCACCATCTCCGTCTCCGTCTGCGGCGGCTAATTCCGGTGGCGACTCTTTTTTGCCATCAATGTACACATGCTTTGGAATTATTGTTGCTAATGTGGTTTATGTGACTTTAGTTTCAATGGCCATTTTGTAAGAGATTGGGTCAAATGTGAAAACAGCTTGAATAATACTAGTTCCTTTCTTTTTTAGGGTTGGGTACTTGTTACTTTAACTCATATTGAACATGGTTGCTTGCTTGTGGTAGAAGGAAAACAAAAGTAAATTTAGCTAAAGAATTGGTTCTTCTTTCTTCATGTACATTAATTTCAAAATCAAATGTTTAAGATTTTCAGCTTTTTATTTAGATAACTTGAATATTTATATTTTATTTAGATCAAAATAGATCACTTTATAAAATTTATTTTTTTAAAGAATTATGTTAATGCATAAGTGTAAGAAATGAAATGGACCAATGGAGGAATGAATGTTCTATAGCAATAATTCTCCTTGACTTAATAGTACTAATAAATAAATGTAGGAATCCATTTATTCAATAGGAAGAGTGCGATTGGAAAGTAAATGTCATGAGTTTTGTTTGGTAAAATATCACTTTTTTTTTTACTTAAGGATTATCACCTATTTGTATTCAATATTTTGTAGGTCAAAATCACCATTGTCAATAAGGAGAATTAACTCAATTAATATATATTAATATTGTTAAGTTACATATTTTTATTCGAATTTGAAATCTTATAATTATGTATGTGTTTTAGATGATACTCGTCACTTTATCTAGAGAAAAAAAAATCACACTAACCAACATAGATTGTGTAACATAGTGGATATAATAGAGTTGCTTATGATATTGTCATGAGTTCATATCTGAACACGATGCGTGTGGAAGGTCAATCTTGATAGTATCATGGGTGATCTAAAAAAATGACGCTCTTGTAATTATTTGAATATCATTCTCCTTGCATGTTTTATTGCAAAATTATCAATAATAATGATATTTTATAGTGTTAGAAAATTTTATTTCTAAGTTATTTCAGTCCTGTTTAATTAGTTACACATGTGACAGTAAGAGAGTGACACATTATATACTATATTAGTATCCACGTTATCAAGTTATGATAATCATTTTAATGATTTAACGATTAATTTAAATTTTTGACTTAAGAATCAAAGTAATAGTGTCCTATCATTTAAGGGACTAAAATAATGATTTATCCACTATTTTAACAAATTGGTTGCACCAACCATGTGCAATTTTGTTTTTTGGATGTTAAAACATAACATTCAATAAGAATCAGCTGCAGGGCACTAAACACACGAGGTCACAATATGAAGACTTAGCTGTAGCAACAGGCATATCCAAAATAGAGGGGCAGATCCCCAACCAGGTTCTGTTACCTACATATTTTGCTTGTGGCTAAGTTGTGAGATTCAGAGTTATATTACCTACATGTGCAATACAAACCAAACACAAAACACAATGTTACAAAAAGTAATACACCAGGTACGATTCAATTCAACATTTTGTTCATTTGGATTTGATTGTGTCGTAGCTCTATAATTCGGATCGGACTCTAGGAAAAGACAAATTATCCATCCTAGAATCCCCTTTCTCTCCATTTCTATTCCTACTTTACTTAATATTCTTAATACACCAAAGATCTTTTGTTACAACATTTAATATCCACTAATATTCATCATCATTTAAATACGAATGCCAATAACATATCTTTCAAGATCCTTTATGATATTAAGTGACATTTGTATTATTTGACGGAACATATTATATATAAGGGAAGATGACTGAGGTAAAATAAATTAGGCAGAAGAAGATGAAAGATTAGAGAAAATAAAAATTGTATCTTTAAAATTCACGAAAATTTAAAGAAGAAATTGGATAAGAAGAAGAACCATATAGATTTTTAGATTTTGTGTATTATTTTATTTATCTTAGCAATTTCAGCAAACAAGACATCAACCACACGAGAATAAAATTGAGACACATCGTCCTACCTCAAAGTCTATGTAATCCATTAACATTTCACTTCATAAATTAATTGATCGATATTTTAATATTTAAATAAATAATTTAAATTTTTAACTAAATCAAATTAACTTAAAAATTAACGTAACAAATTGGTACACTTTTTAAATCTTTTTATTTTTTTGTTTGAGATAAAAGTTTATCTACACTTTTACAATTAATATGGTGGTTTAACGTGGGTTTTGAGTAGATAAGGTAGAATAGTTGCAACGGTTTGTGTTGTGTTGTGTTTGTGATAATGGCTTCTTCCATTTCAATTCATTGCTCTGTTTCACTTCCCAAACTCACCAATTTCAAAACCAACAACTTCTTCTCATTCAATCCAACAAACCCTAACTCCATTCTCTCATCATCCCTCTCCACAATCAGATCCTCCGCTTCTTCCTCTTCCTTCTCAACAGCATTCGAAGAAACTGCTATGAGCATTGATAACCTACGCCGCTTCTTCAACATCAATATCGGAAAATGGAACGGCTCTTTCTATGTAACTTCAATAATTCTACTTTTTTTTTGTTTATTGAGGGGAAGGGTTCAATTCAATTCACACTTTTTTATTTTTGTTGTTGTAGCAATTTGATGCTGGTGGGAAGCTGTTGCAACGAGTGAGTACTAAGCTTTCTGTTAGTTCATATGGGGATGATGAACTCATGAGTCTCATTCAATCGTAAGTAAATTCATTCCCTTTTTTGTCATTCATCTATCTTTCTTTCCTCAAAATTATAAACGCCAATTCGGTGTTGATTCATGATCATCAATATCCTATAACTATTTTCGTTTGAGTTATAAGTATTAGAAAAAAAGTGCAAAAACAAAGTGAAAAAAAAAACTTGTTACTTCTTTTTATATACATAAATAAATTGTTTAAGAAGAAGGTGATATTTTTAAAATCATTATTACTTAAACGTTTATAAACTGAACAAATAACAACAAACCAGATGTATATGAAATTTTGCTAGCTTCTTGAATTTAAGATAGGTATGAATGATGTGATCCTTTATAAGGATTCAGACTGCCTGTGGTTGGGAAAACATGCAATTAATCCAATCAGGAAATTGAAACTTTTGGATGGAGTTCAGACGATTCACATTTCTACTATGCCAAATCATATTTGAAACACGTAGTTCAAATATAAGTCGTTTAATCTCCTCTCAACGGTTCCAAGCTCGTGACTGCGTTAATTGTGTGTTTTCCGGACTGCAGAGAATCCTTATTCAAGCAGAATGGATTGAATATGTCTGACTATAAGGTAACTATGTCAAATCATGGGAATCTGAGAAAAGTTTTCTCACCATCACCGAATTGGTGAAAAAGTTAAATTACAAGCTATTAAGGTCTTTCAATGCCAATTTTTGGCATCTTATCTATATGTAGTTCTCATAAAGGAAAAAAAGTTGTAAATTGTACAGATGTTGTGCTCTGCAGGCTGTATATTAAACAACCTTCATCGAACACTTCAGTTTCTGGAGACAATGATGATACGGAATGGGCAGAGTACAAAATTAAAGAAACCAACATGTTTACTGTTGACAAGTATCAACAAGTGAGACTTTCTTCTAATGCTGGAACGTTGAAGCGTAAACAATATATATATTTTTTATTTCTTGGTTCTTTCTTTGTGATTCCAATGCTTCTTTAAAGTATCCATTACAATTAGTTTGCAGATAGGCTTTTTTCCATCCGAGAAGGCATTTGCATTGAGGTATCAAACAGCTGGTATGTTGGAAACTGTATTAAGGCAAGGGGTTCTTGGAGAAGATGACACTGGTGAAGAATCGCCTAGGTAAGTGCTTCATTCTTGAGAAGAGATCGATTGGAACTTTTGATTGTTTTCTATGTAGGCAAAGTGTAATAAGTACTGTCCTACAAACATTTAATATTGCATTAGTAAATGAAACTAAGGCTGCAGCGGGTGTAAATAGTTACAGTATGTGATTTACCCGCTCATATAGCCCTTGTGAGGACAAAACTTGCTAATATTTTTTCATCAGAGTATTAAGGCAACATTTTTAATATCAACAACTTCTTTTGCCAAGACTTGACTAAGCTATTATTGCTCTCAAGTCTTTAAGTGGTTTGACATGTTTGCACCAACACGTAAAATAAAGGCGCACACAATATATTTTATACCTTTCTTAGACTTATTTTTACAATTCCTTATGTTGCAGAAATCTCAAGCTTCCCTCTCGTCGACCTTCTATTGTATGTGAGAATTGCCTGTACTCTCTGCAGAGAGATATGCGAGCAAGAGCCTTTCATATTTTGGAGCCAAAGGGCATGGTTGACATGCTTATCATCTTCCTAGAGGAAAGAAGTGAAGGGTCTCCTCCTCCTCTACTTGACACTTCTAGGGTGAGTAAACTGTGATATGTGCAGCTTTTGTGTGTGTATGTGATTACATCTACTGCAGATTTTCCTACCCACACACTTAACATATTCCACATTTATTATGAAGGAAATTTTACTTTAAGTTCTACTAATTTTTTGAATTGTATCTCATGACCTTTTCCCCTTTATCATTCATTTTGAATTCATTCAGGACTCGGAGAATAGGATTACACCCTTTCTTGGTAAATGGAAAGGTCATTCTGTTACAAAACGAAGTGGTGTCTATGGATCTACAATTGCTGAAGCTGATTCAGTTGTGTTACATGAGATGAATGACAATGGCCAACTTATTCAGGTATTTTCCATCCTAATAACCCTTGTTGCTGTGTAGGTATACTAAAATTGCAACTAAATAGAATTCTTATAGTATTGAATGATGCTAAATTTTTATGAACAAATCAAAATTCTATTGATGTAATCCTTATTTATGCACCTTGTTTAACTATGTTTTCAGTTTGGAGTTCTTTGTCAAGTTTTTAAAGTACTTTTGCCTTTTCAATTGGTCTATTATGCGAGCTGTGTATAGTATCTTCATTATGGAGTTTGAGTGATACAATCTTCTCTCCACTCCCTCTCCCCACCCTTTTGTGTTTTATTGGTATATATTTGATTATATGTTTGGCTTCACTTCTACACACACTCAACTTGTGTTCATATGCCAATCGATCATGATTTGACAGAAGCTACAAACTCTAGCTTTGATCCTACTGCGTGTTGGACACTGATCCACCGCAAAAACAAACAAGCACTTAATATTTAATGAACAAACACTGATCCACCGCAAAAACAAACAAGCACTTAATATTTAATGAACAAGTATTTTTTTTATATATGTCTCAAAGTCCTTTCCCTTAGCTTCAGATATTGTGGACAATAAGATAAACACCACTTTCTCAAAGTTTTTGTTGTTGATCAGGATGTTACTTGTACATCTGATGGGGCAAATGTTACCACCAATGTGCATTGGACTGGCACAATATCAGACAATTTAGTCACATTTGATGGTGGTTATCAGATGATACTATTACCTGGCGGCATGTACATGGGATGTCCTTATGATGTTGCAAAAAGTGTAGCACAATCAAAATCTTTCCATTTGGAGTTCTGTTGGTTGGAGACACCAGATAAGAGACAAAGACTGGTTCGCACGTATGATGTGGAAGGCTTGGCTGTCTCGTCTACCTATTTTTTTGAAACTAAATTGTGAACCCTCTTTATCTTATTCACACCTTATAGTTTTATTTGTGAAGATTGCCCATGTAACACTCATTTACATTTTGCATAACTTTCCTCCATTGATTGAATATGATTGGTTAATACATTTTTTGAGCTTTTGATGTGATGTAGTTTAGAGCTCAAGGAAATGTTTGTACTTGTAAGTTGTAGCTTTATTTGATTATCCTTCTCACCTTCTGAAAACATTACTTGTCGAAGATTCATCTGTAAATTGTAATCTGGTTCAACCAAATTTGTGGACCTATTTTACAGAAAATTTGCAATTCCTCAATGCTTGGTGCAAGCAACCGGTTGAACTGTGAATTGACACTGTCTATAGTTTGGTTACTTGATTGCAGTTTCGTACTAGTTCGAGTGGAGCGGTTTAAAGTAGTTGAACTATTATGACCCAAAAGTCTGTTGGTTCGACGTTTTATTTGGTTTTTAAAACATTGGATCAACATGATTTATTATTATGTGTGTATTATAGATCTAACTGTCATAAAAAATCTTAAGTATAAAAGTGGTATCTACTTCTGAAAAAAAAATCTGCAATAAGATTTATAAACCAATATAAGAACGTAAATATTTGCCTTTAAATTTCAATAAATTAACATCACAATGCAATTAAAGAATTGATATAATCATTGAAGGGGCAAGTTTATTTTACAGAACCATTTGTGAAGAACATCAACATCCCCATGAATGACATCTACTTTGATGGGAACTTTTTGTAACTTTTAAATATCACCTTTTTTTAAATAAAAAAAACAAAACAAGAAACACAGTATATTCCAAGGTTCCAACGGAGATGCCTATGTACACATGTCAACCAACACCAACATGTTTGCTTCAAACTCAAGTCTTTAGTACAAAATATCTACAACATCATCAGAAACAGTGAAAATCAAAAAGCATTTCATTCATTCTGATTCATTGTATGTCATCAAAGAATCCAATTCAAGCCAATGAAAATATGCACCTTTTGTTACATGTCACTTGCACTCATTTTGATGATGACAAACATCAACAACATGGCAGTGAGTAAGAGCCATATTCCGACCACCCTTGACGGCCCATTTGACCCGGTGACTCGCCGGTTCGACCCGTCACTGAGAAGGGGCAGTGATGACTTGCCCATGACTCATCCAAGACTCAGAATGAATGTCACAGCAAATTTTCCAGAACAGATTGCTCTTGCTATCTCTTCACCAACTTCTATGTGGGTTTCTTGGATTACTGGTACTTCAATACTTTTTCTCCTCAATTCATGATTTTCACAAATCAGATATTTTATTATTCAAAAATCCTAAACTATTTGAAGATTTTGAAATAGTTCGATGAATTAAAAAGTTTGTAAGTAGGTCCCAAATCTTATTAAATAGTTTTGGTGTGTTCAAAGTAGTTAAAAAAAATGTTTTTTTTTGTTTAATGTGTTCTAAAGCATTAAACTATTGGTGGGTTTGATTTATTTTGGATAAGGGAATGCACAGATTGGTGTGAATGTGACCCCACTTAATCCTGCATCTATTGGAAGTGAGGTTTGGTATGGGAAAGAGAGTGGCAAATACACAAATATAGGAAAAGGTGATTCACTTGTTTACTCTCAGTTGTATCCCTTTGAAGGCCTCTTGAATTACACCTCTGGTATTATTCACCATGTCCAACTTGAAGGTATGTTTTTGAGTTACTTTTTGGTTTAACCAGTTGAACCGGCCAGTTTGTTTGTTTGTTTAATCTCGGTTGTACTGCACTTTGTTTGAATCTAATTTGAATTGAATCATGGTTAGTTCAATTGGTTTTTAAACCAATTGAACTATGATTCATAGGTCTCATCAGTTGATCTCTAGTTTGGTTTTTAAAACATCGATAAAAAAATGTTTTATGGGTTTATTTTATAGAACTTAAGTCAGATGTGTACCTAATGGCTGGTTTCAGCTCTATAACAAGGTGCAATGTTGCTTAGTTTAGAAGTTTTGAATATCCTAATTCTAGCGGTGGTATGATATTATTAGGGTTTTATATTGGCCTACTTACCTTACAAAACCGACTTATAAGGTAAAGATGTCTTCTATTTATAAAAATAATTTTATGTCATATCTCATCTGATGTGAGACTCTCAATACCACCTTCACGTCCAAAATTGAACATCTAGCGTGTGATCCGATAACGGCGGCCCAACAGATCTTGAATAGACTGTGATACCATACTAAATTTTTATATTTGGTCTAATTCATTCTTAAAAAATCAGATTGTAAAGTAAATCTCCTCTTACTTAGTAATACATTTTTAGGTCATATCTCATTTGCGAGGTAGGACTTCAAGCAAATATGAAATTTTGATTTTTATTTTGAAGAAAGTTGTGAGATATTTCTTTCCAGTGTAGGTCTTGAACCTGGAACAAGATATTACTACAAATGTGGAGATAGTTCTGTTCCAGCCATGAGCCAAGAGAATATTTTTGAGACTTTTCCAACACCTAGTCCTAAGAATTATCCTACTAGAATAGCAGTTATTGGAGATTTGGGCCTCACAAGCAATTCTTCAACAACTATTGATCATCTAATTTACAATGATCCTTCAATGATTCTAATGATTGGAGATTTAACTTATGCAAATCAGTATGTTACAACCGGTGGAAAGGGTGTTCCATGTTTTTCATGCGCGTTTCCAGATGCACCAATCAGAGAGACCTATCAACCTCGATGGGATGGGTGGGGAAGGTAACCTACATTTACGGTTGTTTGAATTGAATTTTTTGAGCTTATCCTTTAGCATAAGTACTTGTGAGACTGTTTAACAGAGTTTATGGAAATATCTTGACATGTCCATAAGTTGTTTTCAGCTTATTGGCTTATTTGAGCTTCTTATTCAGCATAAACACTTGTGAGACTATTTGAGAAAGTTTATGAAAATATCTTGACATGACCATAAGCTGTTTTCAACTTATTTCCATAAGCTGTCCAAGATAGTTTATATGAAAACAGTTTGACTTTATTTTATATTTTTGGTATAGAAATAACTTATGCTTATAGCATATAAAAACAACTTATAGCTTATACAACTTATAGTTTATACAACTTATAGCTTATGATTCGCTCTTTCACTCTTTAAACATTAGGTTTATGGAGCCTTTGACCTCAAAAATTCCAATGATGGTTATTGAAGGGAATCATGAGATTGAACCTCAAGTTGATGGGATCACATTCAAATCATACTTGACAAGATTTGCAGTTCCTGCTGAAGAAAGTGGCTCTAAAAGTAACTTATATTACTCTTTTGATGCTGGTGGCATACACTTTATCATGTTAGGAGCTTATGTTGATTACAATAGTACTGGTAAGTGATAACCTATGAAGTAAAGATATCGGGCACAATACTGACTAATATCGATAGTAATTTGAAAACATGAATGAATTGAATGTAATTGTATGTGTCAATATCTGGCATCACCGACATATGTTGGGCACCGGACATGCCTTATTGGTGCAAATGAAGTGATGCTCATAAAGTGTAGTTTATGTGATGTAAGCAAGTCACATGAATAATTTTACATAAATTGAAATATGCTTTTGGTCCTTGTAAGTATACCATTTTGAGTTTTAGTCCTATAATTTTAGTTTGTTTGTTTTTAATCCTTGCAACTACACCACTTATTACTTTTGATCTTTGTTACTTTGTTTTAGTCTATATAAAATTTGTTCATGTTGAAATTAGTCGTTGTAATATGTGTCTAATATTTCATTTAGCCTTTATATTAGCTCATATTAGAGAGACTAAAATCACACACTCCACATATTACAGGAACTAACGTCAACATGAACAAATTTTACAAAGACTAAAACAAAACAACAATGACCAGAAACAAAAAGTAGTATATAATATATTTGCATGAATTAATAACATTTTTTTACGCCAAAACCATATTTAAACCTTATAGATATTGCTAATTGATGTGTTTCATTGGATCTTCAACCTAGGTGCACAATTTGCTTGGCTAAAGAAAGATCTGCAAAGTGTAGACCGTAGTGTAACACCTTGGTTAGTTGCTACATGGCATCCTCCTTGGTATAACAGCTATGCTTCACACTATCAAGAATTTGAGTGCATGAGATTGGAAATGGAAGCACTTCTTTATCAATATAGAGTTGATATTGTTTTCAATGGTCATGTAAGTTAAATTTAACCTATGTATATAACGAAAGTCCAGATGACACTTGGCATGATTTTTTAATGTTGTGGAAGGTTTCTGATTTATTAACAAGTCTTTTATTAATTTAATTATTATTTATAATTATAAGTATAATAATATTAAATAATGAAATTTTATGTTCTTAAGATAAAAAATTTCTCAAAATGACAGAAAATATTGAAGACTAAAAATCGAAAAAAATAAAATTAGAAGAACTAAAAACATATTTGATCATTTATAAATAAGTTTATTTTAGACATAGTTTTCCCCTGTTTTTATTTTAATAGTGGCACATGTTGCAGGTCCATGCTTATGAGAGGATGAATAGAGTTTATAATTACACATTAGATCCTTGTGGACCTATTTACATAACTGTTGGAGATGGTGGAAATATTGAGAAAGTAGATGTTGATCATGCAGATGAACCTGGAAAGTGTCCTTCAGCTGGAGATAACATACCTGAATTTGGAGGAGTTTGTCACTCAAATTATTCCTCTGGTCCTGCCAAAGGAAACTTCTGTTGGAACAAACAACCTGAGTGGAGTGCATTTAGAGAAAGTAGTTTTGGACATGGGATACTTGAGGTAAAAACATTAAATTGTGTACCTTGAATTTTCATTTTTATATTGATTTTGTAGACAACCCTTTAGATACCATTCACTTAATTACTAAGCCTTGTTCATGAGATATTAATTTAGTAGTAAGAATTTAACTTTTTAATATCAAAGAATATAGTCCAAATCCAAATTCAGAGACAGTTGTTAAATAGTCATTAGTGTCACGTTAACATTATGATATAATTTGTATACACTTGTTGAGTATGGTTAATTCATATGTAATATTAAACATATCTTGTACTCTAAACCTTATTATTACTATCTCGCCAAAATAAATATTTGTTGAGATATTTTAAAAACTAATGTGATAAAGTGGTATTAAGGTATGATTTGATTGAATGAACGTCTAAAATTATTTTACACAATTAGTATATAGAAATTAATCCCATAATATTAATCTTTTACTTGAAAAAAAAAATCATTGTGTGATATTATTGCAGGTTGTGAATTCTACATATGCATTATGGACATGGCACAGAAATCAAGATAGCTACAAAGAAAATGCAATTGGTGACCAAATATACATAGTGAGGCAGCCTGAGTTGTGCTTGAAACATTCAAAAGTATAGCTTTAGTCTTCCAAAGTATTTTCTTGATTATGAAATGGATTCTTTTTTATTTTTTTTCATAATCCATATCTAAAATTTTATGGCATGCAAAGTTGAAAGTTTTATTGATGCAGTTTCCTTTTGATATGAACCATCAATTGGAATTAATAAAACACTTGCATTGTGCATCATTTCTACCAAAGAATTCTCCTTTTGTCTTCATGATGCAAATAGCTGTCTGCTGTGGTACACTAAGACACTACCCATTTCGGATACTGACACATGTCAGACACTTCACTTCAGTGTTATATAATTGCATACCATAAAATTTAGCAGAAAAATATATTTTAGTGTCATTTCAAATTGTTCTTAATTTTTTTAGTAATGGAAAACTGTCCTTAATTAATTAAGTGTTTAATAAACTTTAACTGAAATTGTTTAATAAATTGATTAGGAGTACTCGTGTTCAAACTTTAACTGAAACGATTTTTAGTCAAATTTTATTTATCTCATGGCCGAACCCCATATCATAAAGATCCATTTCTCTTAAAAATCGGAGGATTATGTGGAAAAAAAAAACAAACCTTAGTTTGCATAAGCTTTAGAATATTTTGCCTTGCAATTTTATTGATTAAATATATGTTTTTTTTTTTTTGCTTTATTTTCATTTCACCATTTCAATAGAAGATTATCAAACATCACTTTTATTTGCTTTGAAATTGTCACACTAATTTTTTTTATAAGCTTGTCACACACACTAATTAAAGATTAATTAATTTACATTGTGGTTGATTTCATATTCCTTTGCCTTTGTTGTTTATAGTCACAAGACTCACAACAATCACTTCCACACTATTCATCTTCTTTCTCTTATGCTCCAAGTCACCTCTCTCAAGTAAGTTTCATTGTGATTGTCTCTTTTTACTCTAAAGCCACATTGTTTAATTATGATAAAAATTAATAATAGAATCTAATCAATTGACTTTGTTCACACAGGATTTCTCTATCATCATATCACAATTCCTTGGGATTCTCTTCATTTATGGTCTATATGTTCTCATGTAAATTAGGTTAGATTTATTGATCAATTAAATTTATCTAATTAGAGATTTTGTTTGTACTTTTCATCCATTCTTGAGGCATTAAATTGTGTGCAACTTCATTTCTAACATAGCTATATGTTGCTATGGAGCATCTTATATATATGGCTCTTCTTTAATTTTGATTTATGTTGGGACTCATTTGTAATTTTGTAAAAAGTTGTGAATAGAGAAGCTTATACCTAAATTGTATAAATATTAGGTCAAGTTAGATAAACTAAAAGTAAGTCGGAAATTGCCGATAATTAGAAAAGACGATTTTTTCTATTGTGTTTTATTGCATATATTTTTGTGTGTCTTTATTATATAAATTTGTTTTAATTAAATTTGCTAGTTTTATTTTCATAATATCTATTTTATTAAGATCCTAGTTGTTATAGATAAGTTTGTTATAGAAAAATGTTTGACCAAAAATTGGTAGTTATTTTTGAAGCTCCATTATTTTTATATATTAACTTGAGACACTACCAATTTTTGGAGGTCATTGCATTGAAGCAGCTTCTGAAAGTGAACTCCAAGGGGAAACACAAGGCAGTGTCTCCTCTGCATTCATGTCCACCAGAAATATAATCACATGATATTTGTTACCATCAATTATTACATATTCTTTGGTATGAAATACAATCAAAAATAGTAATTTAAAAAATTAATGCATTTAATATTAATTTAAAATAGATATATCAAATTTTGGGTTATTATTTTTTATATTTTATTTTAGAGTAGTATATAAGTCTGAGGCATTGGCGGATCACAAAATTTCTCTTTTTGAATAAACTTTATTTTAATCAACATGAAAAAAAGAAAAAGAAGAAGAAAAACCATTGTATCATAGTGGAAAGTGTATGTCACGTTGAGTATTTATCAGCTAATGTTCTGATACATGTTATTGGGTTTATTCATACAAAAATACTGTATTGATTATAATGGCTAGATAAGTTTTTAAAACATTAGTAAAAAAATATAAGTGTTTAATACAAACAAATTTGTTAGAGTTCCACCAAACAAGTGAGTAAGAGGTAATAAGAGGAATTTAATGCAAAAGAGTTTTACTATATTAATTCTCTTTTGGGTTTTTTTTTTCCTTCGTATTAATGATTCAAACGAGAATTTTAGTTTTACTAACGAGGTTAGGATTGGTTTTAAAATTTATTCTTTTAATAAGATTTATTCATGAAGTCTTTGGCAACAACTCTTTATATTTAATTAAAACACTCTGCAATTATTAACCGATGATGATGCAAATGTTGACGATCAATCATTCAGCGTCGAAGGCATAGTTATTGCTATCAAATATCTATCTAATCAACAAAATTGACATGATACAAAGAGAGCAACAACATCTTAATAAATTATCAAATATATGTATTGTTCATATTTTGAGTGGAGCAATAATAGAGGATGAAGTTGTCATAGTTCACCAAACACCTACTAATTACTATGTAAATTCAAAACTTAAACATAGCTGATGATATTTGAATCTTGTAGAGTTTTTTAAATAATAATAGCGACAAGGGAGATCCTTGTCATAATCAAAGTTTTATTATTGAATATGTTTCGACGTCAAAAAAAATAGAAAAAAAAATCTAAAGCAAATAAATATTCATAATTTCTGTTCTAAAATTGGTTATGAGAATATCATTTAGTGTAGTTTTACTTTTGCTTTACCTTTTTTCTCCATTTTTTATCGTTTTTTTTCTTCTTCTTCTTGTTAGGTCTATGTCCGTTCCTATTTTTGTTTCTCTCA
>JBBPBP010009778.1:2316405-2338330 GCA_037974735.1 Cicer chorassanicum | reverse complement strand
ATTTTTACCCGTCTAACTTTAACATGACTAATTTATTTTGATCAATTGTCTAAAAAAACTTATTTTGATCAATAAAATATTATATAGTAAATTAGGTCTAGGGAATGAAAAGTCATTCCTTAAGTATTGAATTATACCTAAGAAAATTTATTTTTACCGTGCGTACAAAATATGAATAAGTATAAATATAAAATATGTATTCTCACTATTTTAAAATTAATTTTACGGACATAAATATTAATTTTAAAGTATTAGATTTTATATGTAAAAAGAAATTTTCCTATTAATTTGTAGATTAAATGACAACAAATTATATTCTCCCATAAATTTTCTAAAATTATCTTGGATATTATAATAGTTATTATCATTAAATGAAAATAAAAAATAACAAAAATGCATTGGGCGACTTTGTGGTGCTTGTGCATGGAATATATTCTCCCTCACTTAGACTCTTGATTTTCATGGTGTTTCTTAATTGATAAGATAGTTTCTAAAATAAAGGGAGTGTCATTTGGATTATTTTATTTTATAATCTCAAATTTTTATATTTTATAAAAATAATTAAGGGATTATGTTTTTATCTTATCGTATTAATTTCCAACTCAACTCTTATTTCTAAATAAATTTTTATGAAGAGAGTTAAAATATAATAAAATGATAAGATCAAACTTATCATATAATGACTCGAAGTTATATTTAAAGATAATAGAATCAATACGTTGTATTTCTTATCTTTACCATGAAACAACTCTTACGGTAATTTAAATGAGCTACATAATTTTCAAACTAAATAAACCAACAAAATATTCTTTGCAAATCATTTTTTTTATAAAAAAACATGTTCATACCAAATATTTTTTTTCAAAAATAAAAAAGAATATTCTTATATTCACCACAAACACACAACTATAAAAAAAAGGACAAAAGAACCAAATTGCGTGGGGAATGTAAAAAAAGAAAAAGAGAGTGAAAAACGCAGCGTTTTTTTGTCTTCTTCTTCACCACAATACAATAGAAGCATCAACAATAACATAACAACGCTTTTCTTCGTTCTTTCATCATCGTCACGTTTATTTTCATTCATTCACAATTCACAACACTTTTTTTTAGGGTTTCCACACTCTCTCCATTTCTTTCTCATACTTCAACTTGCGTTTTCTCGATTACTCGCTGGTGAGGATTCCCGCTTCTCTATTTTTTTCTTTCTAATTTGATGTCCTTTTGATTTCGAATTTGCATGCATGCGTTTTATGCGTTTCGTGATTTTTCTTGTCGTTTTGATTCGAAGATTCTGTTTCGAGTCTCCGTTTTGTGGATCTGGATTTATTCGTTGATGAATTGTGAAATTTTGTACCTGAAGATAAAGTTTTACACTATTTACAGATAGAAGAAGGTTTTATTTTAATTATTTTATGTTTTTATTTGAATTTGAATCTGTATCCATTCAGTTAGAACTAGAACTTCTGCTTTTTTTTTCAGGATTATTTAAGTATGTATGTTTTTTTTTTTTGAAAAATTGAACTGTGTTTATTTTATTGTGAAGAGTTGGTTTTGAACACTGACATTATAGACGAAAAATTGAATTAGATTTGTTGAGGAGGGTTGGATTTTACGTTAGTATGGAATAATTGAGAGAAGATTGTTGTAAGTGTGATGGAAAGGAATCGAGGTAACTGTATTAGGGGATGTGTTTTTGAGAAGGGGAAGTAGGGTTTATGTTTGTGTAAAAACAATTGAGGGAAGATTGTTGTAAGTGTGGTGGAAACTGGAAAGGAAATGAGGTATCTATCTGAGGTGATGATTTTTGAGAAGAGTGGTTTAAAGGTGGATTTAAGGTTAAAACCCTAGAGGGTTTTTGGCGCCTTTATGCTACATGCCTTGTTAATTTGTGTATATAATTGATGAAAGGTGCCAAAGACCTAAGGTTTGCTGGTTTTTATTAACGGCTGGTTGGATTGTTTTACCTTATTAGAGTCAGAATGAGCAAATTAGGTTAGTTTTCTTTTTGGTATTTGAGCAGCTGCTAATAAGGCGTGCATTGCTTGAACTAGAAACGCTTGCCAAAGGTCCCATGAGCACGCATTTTACTAAAGGGACAACACCTTGGTGTGGTAGATACACTGTCTGGCGTATTTGATAAGTCAGTTTCCTCTTTTCTGTTTGGTCTGACGTGCTATCGACCTATCGTGGATCCTTATAAAGAAAATAAGTATACTTCTTATTTGGTTTTCTGTGATCATTCCTGTTTGCATCCAATTATATACACTGTTTAAGGTTGGCAAGGGTAAAAAATGCCACAAACTCAACGAAGTAAGTCATTAATTGTGTTTTAAAACACAATTAGGATTTATAACTTATTGGAGTAAAATTATGCTGTGGATGGCAATTAAATTTGTACAATTGTTATAAATCTGTTGGCGATTTTTTGCCACTTTGCATATGATCCCATCATTTATTTATTTGACTTCGTATCCAATGATTGCTTCGATCTGTTTTGCATGTGCGTTTATCCATTTAATTTACTTTGACTTGTTTAAGTTTCATATTGTTTCTTCCCATATTTTCCTCTAGATTTCAAAAATGGACGGAACAGCTGGCCCTGGTGGAAGTGCGAATGGGTTTCTACGAAATTATAAAATGGGAAAAACACTTGGCATTGGGTCCTTTGGCAAGGTGAAAATTGCAGAGCATGTATTGACTCGTCATAAAGTTGCCATAAAGATTCTTAACCGCCGCAAGATAAAGAACATGGAAATGGAAGAAAAAGGTCTGTATCTTTGCATCCCAATGATTCTTACTCCCTATCAAATTGCAGGACTTGATTTTAATTGTTTTTAGTTTTTACCAGTTTTTTCAGTATAATTTTGTATGTATAGGTTCAGGAACATATTCTGTGTATTTGGATTTTGGAGAATGATGATTGAATTTTTAAGTTATAGTTCAAATTTATTCGTGATTAATTCAACTAAGTAATGGTTGATTAAATATGCTTATAATATTTTTTATCTTCAATCTCTTGCAGTGAGAAGGGAAATCAAAATTTTAAGATTGTTTATGCATCATCACATTATACGTCTTTATGAGGTTGTAGAAACCCCTACGGACATATATGTGGTGATGGAATATGTGAAATCTGGAGAGCTCTTTGATTACATAGTGGAAAAGGGTAGGTTGCAAGAAGATGAAGCCCGGAGTTTCTTCCAGCAGGTATAATATCTTCAGTTTTGTGTACATCAGAAATTTATACTTGTCACCGAGTATTTAAGCCAACTTCTATTTTGGAAGCAGATAATCTCTGGTGTGGAGTACTGTCACAGGAATATGGTAGTTCATAGAGACCTGAAACCTGAGAATTTACTTTTGGACTCAAAATGCAATGTCAAGATTGCTGATTTTGGCTTGAGCAACATCATGCGTGATGGTCACTTTCTTAAGACAAGTTGTGGAAGTCCTAACTATGCAGCTCCAGAGGTTTGTGCATCTTTGAATTGCAAATTTGTTATTGAATAAGTTATTATTATCATTTTTAATTTTGAAAGTCTACATTTTCTTCATCCTATGATTCATTTTCTTGGTCAAACTGTTATTTTTTATAGGTTATTTCTGGGAAATTATATGCTGGACCTGAAGTAGATGTTTGGAGCTGTGGTGTGATTTTATACGCGCTTCTCTGTGGCACTCTTCCTTTTGATGATGAAAATATTCCCAACCTCTTCAAAAAAATAAAGGTATAACTTATTTTTTATTTTTCCTCTTGTGTTTGTGAGTTTATAGCAGTGTTTCAAATAGCAACTATAGCCACACTATGGCATAGCAGAATTTGAACAAACTACAATTGTTCTGCGATTTACCATTACATTATTAACTTCTAAGGGAAAATAATGCTTAATGCCCCAAGTCCTGGTATAACATATTAGTAACAATACTAAAAGAATCAATAACTGTATTAAATTGAGTTCAGTAGCAACAGATGAATTTGGACGAAAGGAAAACAAGTGGAGGGTAAGGAACCATTGAGAGGTAAAGGCCTATAGTTGAAAACATGTTTGTCAAACTTTTGAGTTAACTCATAGAACTGTACGAGCACATGACTCTACACATCAAAATTGAGATTACACATATAAAATTGCTTTTGTGCAAATCCGAGTAGACTCTTATAGATTCACGAGTTTGAGGATGATTGAAAATAACCACCCTTGGTTGTTTATTTTCCTCAGACATGCCCAAAACAATGGTCTAGTGTTTTACAAAAACTCATGATGCAGCAGCTGAACCTTTGATAAGGATTCATAGTACACAAAACATTAACCTCCCAGTTGTAGCACTCAACTCCACAGATACATCTAGTATCCCAACGCGAACCAGTCTGCAATGGAGGTGAACCATGGTATCTTTAGTCTCAATCCCATAACTCCCAACATAAACAAAGTCATGAGCCAAAAGACACGGACAAATCCATTGTTCCAAGTTTGCAATGAGCCCAACAGGCCATCAAGGTGAATGAACTCAACTTTGATGAGCTAAACCTAGCTTAAGCAAGCTGAATCCAGCTCCAGCAATAGAAACCCAGTCCCATCAGTCTTCAGTAATTTTAAACCTGTGTGCTGAGTTGTGAACTTGTGATTTATGAATTTGTCTATCAATTTTGAATTATGTTACTATGTTTGTGCATGTTTTGTCTTGGTCAGTCTAGTGTTTGTTTACAGAGTATGGTTTTCTTTATTACTAAGTTAGAATGTTGAATATTTAATACGCACATAGTATGAAAGTGCTAAATTATGTTTAGATACTAAGATAGAAGTTTTATCAATTACTTTTGTATTAAGCAAACTCTTATGAGTATGAAGATTTCATTTTGTTTACATAGACTCTTGATTTTGACAACCTTGATCTTGAAACTTATATAATCCTACTCATCTATCAAATTTGCACTCCTTTCCTTCCACAATCTCACGATTCTTATCTGTCTGAGTTCTGATGCCTGATTTACAATACATTACTCTAGGGATTTCATTAAGTAAGGTAGTTCAGTCTTATGTGCTAAAAGTGCAATATTAATAAACACTTTTAATTAACCCATTGGATGACTCTTCTTCTGAGAACCCCATAATTCAAATCAGGATTATCATTTATCTCTCAAATGATGCTCTTCACAAATAATTTTTATTTTGCTTCTGAAGTATTCCTTCCTCCTGTCCTTTGTTATAGGGTGGGATATATACACTTCCTAGTCATCTATCTCCTGGTGCCAGAGATTTGATACCAAGGCTGCTTGTGGTGGATCCCATGAAGAGGATGACCATACCTGAGATACGACAGCACCCATGGTTCCAAGTTCGTTTGCCGCGTTATTTAGCGGTGCCACCACCAGATACACTTCAACAAGCCAAAAAGGTTTGGTTTTCTTTTTGCGTTTGTGTGGCCCACTAGAGTTACAATTGGTTTTGTGTGTTATAATATGGCTCTTGTATTAATCAGTCCAAAAAAACTAATGCCGTGGTTTTGCAGATTGATGAGGAGATTCTTCAGGAGGTGGTAAATAAGGGATTTGACAGGAATCAATTGGTTGAGTCCCTTAGCAACAGGATACAAAATGAGGTTTGTTTCCTTCATTTTCACCTTATGTACCTACCAGAGATTGCTTCTTATTGCCGTCAATTTATTTCAGGGTACTGTAACTTACTATTTGTTATTGGACAACCGTTTTCGTGTTTCCACTGGCTATCTCGGAGCTGAGTTTCAAGAGACAATGGTGGGTTTGTTTTCTCTTCAATTACTTACACTTTCATTAGTTATTTGTCTTTAGTGAAGTGATTCAGTCATTTAGCTTATATCTAATAGTTGATAGAAACACATTTTTAACTTGCTTTTAGATTGTATTCCCATGTGAATATGCAGCAGTCTCAAAATTGCTTGTTACACTCTACAAATAGTATTCTCATGAGTAAATTGTGCTTCAAACTTATCTATCTAGCTTGAACATAGTTGTTTATGTAGTTCGTTACCATGGAAATTGTAGGTTTTCTATTCTTGTTATTTTACTTCTTTGTATGCCATTTTAGAACAGGATACTATTTAATGTGACTGCTCGATACTATGTCATTTTAGCTCATTAGTTTTGGTTTTATAATGTGACTGCTCAGGATTCTGGTTTGAACCATGTCCACTCCAGTGAAATTGCTTCTCCAGTTGTTGGACACCGCTTTTCAGGGTATATGGATTATCAAGGAGTAGGAACGAGGCAACAGTTCCCTGTTGAGAGAAAATGGGCCCTTGGGCTTCAGGTGCAGTATTTTACTTAGTTTTCTTCTTCTTCTTCTTCTTCTTCATATTGAATCTGGTTTCCTTAACGATTTTATATTGCTTAGCATCTTTAATTCATTCCACCATCACCAGCTAGGATTCCTTGCTGTTAATACAATAATTGTTGGATGTCTGTGATTGTTTCAACTGAAACCGTGTCTCTCTTTTGAGTGTGAACTATCAAAGTTGTTGTTTGAAGGCGTTACTCTGTTACTTATGTGCTTCCTTTTTTCTCTTTGGGTGTAAACACATCACCTGTTGGTATTAATCTGTTGTCACTACTAGTTGCCATCTGAAATATTGAAGTTTAGACGTACTTGTTTTACCTTTAACTGATGCCTTTAAGCTGTTGGTTCTGTTTGTTAACTTGTGACAGTCTCGAGCCCAACCTCGTGAAATAATGGCCGAGGTCCTTAAAGCTCTGCAAGAATTGAATGTCTGTTGGAAAAAAATTGGACACTATAACATGAAGTGCAGATGGGTTGTTAGCATCCCTGATAATCACGGAGGAATGGTTAACAATTCTGTGCATAGTAATAATTACCTCGGAAATGTCAGCATTATTGAGAATGAAGCTGTTCCTAAGTCAAATGTAGTCAAGTTTGAAGTGCAGGTTTTTATCCTGATAACCCTAATCTTTGTTGCATTTAGATTTAAATGAATTGTTTAATTACAGACTTAATACTGATTTTTCATTGCCATTCATTCATTGATGCTCATGAGCAGAAGAACCCTTTGCTAAACATTAATGGTTTAAAGCCACAGTTGAAGAGTCTTCAAAATTTTCCCTTCCTCTAATCTTCTATTTTTCGAGTACTAGACTATTTGATTGACATGTTTTAAGTCATCACTGTTGCTATATTTTGTTCTTTGGACTTCCTATCAAATATTTCTTCTCATATAAATAGTGTTTGGTAATCTATTAGAAAAGACATCAATCGCATTCAACCACGAACCGACTAGTTATTGCTTCTCCATTTACAGCTTGGGAATTAATGCTAACAGGAAAACAAATACACAACTCATACTTTACCAGTATTGTATGTGTCTGCAGATTGATATTCTCTTGTTGATGACTAATTCTTCTGTAATTTTGTGTTGATATCTTTTACAGCTCTACAAAACTCAGGAGAAATATCTGCTTGATCTTCAAAGGGTTGAGGGCCCCCAGTTTCTTTTCTTGGATCTTTGTGCCGCATTCCTCGCGCAGCTCCGTGTTCTCTAGTTCAAAGATAGTACACTCACATGGGGGACATGAATTGGTGTCCTATGTTGCATGTGAATAAGCTTAAGTTGTACATATAATTGCCCTTTCAGTATGGGTTGACCTTATATTTTGTACTTTTTAGTATACCCCCAGTTTTTATTTTGGGTGATTATGATTATGAGGCAATCCTAAATATGGTATTTCGCATCCCTTTTCACAGTGAATTGAGTTTTTCTCAATCCTGTGACATTGTGTGGGAATGTTATGGAAGAAAAATAGTTTCCATCATCAGACACATCTATTATTAATTAATGGTATTGAACCTTAATGTAATTGACTATTTATTACTTGGGAGCTGTGGGGCTGTTTTCCAAATCTGCATTCAACATTAGGCTTGCAGATTAGTCTTTTCTCCCCCGCTCCCCTTGCATCAAATTGCTGTTCAACTTGTGTAATTGAATGCTCATTATTTATTATTATTAGAAATTGTTTTGGTTGTCATTTGTAAATATTTATGATATTTATTGTTTTGGCTTAAATACTTATGTATTTGATTTGATTTTGGAAGTTTATGTCTGAATGATGGTTTTTGAGGAAGAATTTAATTGACAGGGATACAAAATTTTACATAGACGTTAAGTCATATTCTAAAGCTAATTGTAATTCTTTTGTTTTTAAAACTAGAAAAAAAAAATCAAAATAGATGATACTTGATTTAAAAAAGTTTTTTTAAAATCATTTTATGTAACTGATTTTTAAAACTTGAAAGTTAAAACATGCGAATATTTGTATTCATCAACTAAGTAGATAAGTACTAGTAAAAAAATATGGACAATGATAACTCGTTAGAAAACAACAGTACGGCCTTGTTAACCGAAAAGAGACGCAAACCAATTAGAACAAAAATTTCACTTCTTTCTTCGCAAGTTGTATTTTGTTTATTACATAACTGTATTTTAGTTTTTGTTCCTTCTTACTTTGGTTATTCCCTTTCATGCCAATCTTCCACTGTTTGATCAAACTCAACTATTAGTCTCTAACCAATCTTAAGTACTCCTTTTCCACTACAGGTACTCTTACCAATTATTAGTTCCTTCCTTTTGTTAACTTTTTTTTTTAATTTTTTTATTTATTTTTTATCATAATAGTATGTTTTATCTTTTGCACTTTCGATCAATGTTTTAAGTTGCAGTTGCGCTGCAATCTTTGATATTACGGTAAAGTTTAGTCGATACATCTAATATTACAATTGTGACACAGTTGTAAAAGACTTGAAAACCTTTAAATTGCGTATACAACTATGGTTCCAGGCTGAAATTTAGATTCAACTTTTTTATAAAAGAGAACTAGATAAATTTGTATTATACACCTTCTAGACTTTCTCATGAAATTGACCATTTTGTTTAACGTTGTTTGATCATGCACAAAATTGTCAGATTCTAACTCTAAACTGATTTTTTTAACTTATAAAATTTGTTATACATAGTCAAATGATTAGATGTTTGTTTAAACTTTTGAACAAAATAATTTTAAAACCTATGTAAAATATTATTTATTTTAATAATTTTTTATATAAAGCAAAATCCATTTTTTATTTGATCATAATTCTAAATTTTCCTCTAGATTTTTAAAATGAAGGGATCAAATAGCAGTGGCGGTGAAAGTGTGGATTTGTATCTAAAAAATTATAAGTTGGGAAAGACACTTTGCAATTGGTCATTTGGCAAGGTGAGATTTGCAGAGCATGTATTGACTAGTCACAAAGTTTCCATTTATATCATTAATTGCCGTTGGACAAAGAACATACAAATGGAAGAAAAGGGTATGTATCTTTTGCATATCTACCATTTTTGAGTTAAGGGATACCATTTGAATTTTTAGAAGATTCTGAATTTATAAAAAAAATTCAAGTTTAATTTAATAACTATACATCGATACTGTAAATAAGTTTACGCATATATCAAATCAAATTTCAATACTCTAGTGTAAATTGATATTAAGAAGTAAAATTGTGATGTAACAATATAATAAGATATCATTAATTAGACTATCTATGTATATAGTTATTAAATTTAGGTTTATTTTCCGTTTTGATCTCCTATTTTATCTGAATTACGAAAATAGTCTTCTCATTTTATTTGTTTTCAGTTTTGGTTTCCAAACAGAATATTCATCCAAAACTTGATGAAATGTCATTTTTCTTAATGATGTGTAAAAAAGAGTGATGTAGAAGACCCCTTGTGGATTAATCACATTTTATTATTATTCCAAATTTATAAAACAAATTTCCTATTTTGTTGCACCATTTAATTAAAAAAAAAGACACTTATTGTAATATCTAATCCCTAATCACGTGAGAGCAAAAGAACATGAGTTCAGAAATGAGGATTTAAGAAGTCAAATGCAAATCAAATCCTAATCCTATGGTGCTGGTGCTTCTGATTGAGTGTTAGAAACTGATGATGGAGTGACTGCAGGAGCGGTGGCGGGAGAATCAGAGGAAGCAGGAGGAGGAGATGGTGGAGAGTCAACATTGAGGGTGAAGGAGAAGCACCACTCTTCACAAGCATAGGAGGAGATGCAACTGGTGACTTAGCTGAAGGGGAAACCATAGGAGACTGAGAAGACTTTAGAGGAGTGGCAATGGGAGATTTGGTTGGAGACGAAACAGGTGACGATGCCGATGATTGAGCAACTGTGGAACTCACCAACAATGAAGAAGAAGAAGATGAGATGGAATGGAATTAGGAATTATAATAGAAATGTGTCTTTTTATTTTTATGTTTTTTTGTAATTAAATGATGTAACAAAGTAGGAAATGTGTTTTTATAAATAAAAAATGTGTTTTACAAATTTTGCATAACAATAAAATGTAATTAATCCACGTAGAGTCTTCCACGTCATCTTTTTTTGACACATCATTAACCAAAACTAGAAACAAGTAAAATGGGAGATTATTTTCATGATTCAGATAAAATAAGAGGATCAAAAGTGCATTTAAACCTTAAATTTATTTATAATGGTCACTCTCTATATCAACTAATTGTTGTAGTTTATTTTTAATTATTTTTTGTGTTTCAATATTTTTAAGCATAAATTTTGATTTATAGACACTACTAGAAGAAAAAAAAAATTAACGACGAGAATTAGAAACAGAAAACATGAAATTGCTCTCTAATTGTCTTGTCACCAAATTTTAACACATTTGGAGAGGAAATTATGTTTCCACTCTCTAAATTTCATTGACAACTGACTTTGAATGTCTTGGTTGATTCAATTTATGCTTATAAAAAAAATTATTCTTCAATTGTTGCAGTTAGAAGAGAAATTAATATTTTAAAAATGTTAAGCCATCCTCACATAATACAAGTTTATGGGGTGGTAGAAACCTCAACAGAGATATATGTTATTATGGAGTACATGGAATTTGGAGAGCTTTTTGATTATATAGTAGAAAAGGGTAGGTTACAAGAAGGTGAAGTATTGTCACAACAATATGGTGGTTCATAGAGACTTAAAGGTTGAAAATATACTTTTGGACTCAAAATTAAATATCAAGATTACTGATTTTGGCTTGAGCAACACTATACATTATGGTCACTTATTTAAGACAAGATGTGGAAGTGCTAACTATGCAGCTCCAGAGGTTTGTATAATATTTATTGTGGTGTTATTGTTGTTGTTATAATTGAGAATCAATATTTTCCACTCCCATTGACCCATATTAATTTTTTAGTCCAAATGTTATTTTTCATAGGTTATCTCTGGGAAATTATATGATGGACCTAAAGTAGATGTTTGGAGTTGTGGTGTAATTTTATATGCTCTTCTATAAAAAAAATAAAGGTACAAATTAATTATTATTATTATTAAAGGTTAATGGTTATGAATTGACGGCGTAAAATAGTTTTATAATGTCACTTAATCACAATCTTTTAAATACTTTTTTTTTTGAAAATTTCTTTATTTCAATTAAATTTGTCTTTTAAATTATGCGTAAATATTTTGTACACTATCAATCGATCATATTCGTAAAATTATTAAACATATTTCACTTTAATTGTATTTATTTTAAGATACACTATTTTATTTGTGATTGTTCCACGTTTGCATTGTAAAAAAAATTATGCTAGAGTGTATTAAAATTAATCTAAATTTTCAATAGGGTGGCATATACAATCTTCCTAGTCATTTATCACCTGGTGCTAGTGATTTGATATCAATGATGCTTGAGGTGGATTCAATGAAGAGGATTACTATACTTGAAATACACCAACACCCTTGGTTCACTATTTCTCTGCCACATTATTTGGTAATGCCACCACAAGATACAATGCAACAAGCCAAAAAGGTTTGATGTTTTCTTATATTTTGGTTCTCAAATTTTGTTAATTTTTTGTTCACGATAATTCTTGTTTTAATATTGTCTTCTACATATCATTGCAAAATGCCAATCTAAATAGACAAATATTAATATTAGTTTCTTTTGTAACAAAAAAATAAAAATAAAAAATATATTAATTATTACGTTAGTTTTTTTTTTTCTTTTACCACTAATACTTATGATAAAACAGTGTCTTAATATCTGACAAGTGTCAGTTTTCGATACTAACACCTTGATTATATTCAATTAATTCATTTTCTTAATTTATTACTGATGTCGACGTATCAGTGTCGTGTCGTGTTCGATGTCTGTGTCAGTATCTATATTTCATAGGTATTTTTTTCATTCACTAATATTTGAACTGGATTTTTAAAATCATTCAAGTACTTCAACCCTTACCTCAAACCAGTTCAGTTTCAAACTGTTTTGTTTTTAGTTATTAAAGTTGCAATCTTCCAATGGTATTGGAGATGAGGCGAAACTTAAGGCATCTGAAACATTTATAAACTAAGGTTATAAAGTTTCATGTTTAGTTGGATTTTTCAATTTCTCTTTCTTTTTCTTCTTCAAAAACCTTATATGGTTTCTTCGAAAACCTTTATATTGATTCTCTAAGAACTACTTTTTGTGTCTATTTACTTATAATCATAGGAGAAGCTAAAGCTCGACAATCTAAGTTGTAAAAATGTATCTTATCTACTATCCGAAATTAAGTTTGTTTCTACCAAAAAAGTTTGTAAATAATTTATTTAGATGTATGGATGAAAAACTATATACATCAACTCGATTATACTCAAGAGGTTTGTTTGACATTATATATTATTCGAGTGCTATTCATTTTGACAAGAATTTTATTATCTATGTCAGATATAAGCATATTGACATTTGATATAATTGAATTTGTGTCGTTCAGGATGAGAACTTGCTAAAGTCTGAAAAGATTCACAATGGTGACAGTGGTTCAAAAATGATGACAAATACTTAAGTAGAGAAAATATGAAACTTATAATTTGATCCATATAAGTTTTGTTAAATATGTAACCACTTCAATCATAGCACAAATTTGGTGGGCCTTTCCTCAGTCATAGTCATGTGTCAGCCCAACAAGTTTTACTCAAAAAGAAAAGACATTAATATGAGGCCCAAAAAGCAGAAAGTAGAAAGTTATTTTTTGAATCAAAAAGTAGAAAGTGTATATTAACTAAAAAAAACTTTGCAATAGTATTTATATGTGTTTGACATATGGTATTTGGATGAAAAATAAAAAGGAAAAAACTTGCTCGTTTTGTAGTCCACATGTGGTATATTTATTGGTGGGGAAAAAATTTGCTATACCATTTAGGGCTCTTTGGTACTAAATATTCTTTTCTTCTTTTTTATAAATAAAATTGAGGAAAAAATTACTATTATTAATTAAAAATATCATTAATGATCATTCTATAATTATCGGTAAGAGTTTTTGAACTTTATTAAATGAAGAAGAACCTCCTTAGTTTCCTTCATGAGAAACTTTGTTTTAACAAACAAGTTTATATATGAATTTTAAACTACAAATAACATTTTTCCATAACAAATTTCACGTTTATCTTACTTTTCTTTAAAGTTTTGTGAAGTTTGTACAAATCTACACATAATCTCTATTGATTTAGAGAAATAGATAAGATCTCTATTAAAAAAATATTTCATAAACCAACAAAAACCCCGGCATATTTAAGATTTAGTAACATTTTAGCAAGTGTTCGGTACTTTTTTTTTCATCAAAGATAAAATTCGTTATTAATTTTTTTTAATAGAGATGGTAAATTTCACCCTAATTAACTCACACAGCTGTGAGATCCTATATTCTAGCAAGACTTAAGGACCGTTACTAAAAGGTTTTAGCAAGACTTTGAGGATTATTAGTGACATTTAACAAATGTCACCAATTTATATGTTCTTAATATTTAACAAATCATTAGTTACATTTAATAAATATTGCTAATATTACAATATGTAAAAAATTTACTAATTTGTGTATAAAAAAAGTGAATCCACCAAATGCTCAAGAACGTAAATTTAATAGTGAAAACATGGCATACAACATTTTCTTAAGAGGCACTCATTTTAGATTTTATTTAATTTTTTGTCCAAGTTTTATTTAATGCAAGAAAAGAATGAACTCTAAAAAAGAGAAGACATCTTCAAACAAGATTTTGATATAGACAAATAAAATTCAATAAAATATTGCAATGTTTAAATTGTAATCTTTAAATATATGTGATATTTAAATATTGCCATGATATGCAATTTATTTAGTTATGATATCATGCATCTCTTTGATATTAACTACCGCACACAAATCTTTTACGAAAAAAACATTATCCTATTTTACTATCCTCAATACTACAAGTCCCAATCACCAAAAAGTGGGCATGACATATTTTATTAAGAAAATACATGGAACTATAATTTTTCAATTAATTAGAATTAGAACTTAGCACTTGCAAACAATTTCTCAATAGTGTGCTACTTCTTTTTTTATATTCTCACAAGTAGAATCAATTGCTTGCATAATAGAATATGCTTTCATCTTTCTTAGCAATGAACAACTAATTAGGGAGTTGTTTATTCATTTTTATAATAATAAGAAGAAAAATCTTAGATATAATTAAGTTTGACTTAATCTACATGTGTAATTGAAAATGTCATTGTGGAATGCTCTTATGCCACGTGGAAGCTAATTATGGAATCATTTGAATCCATTTCACTAGAAGTCTAAAATAGAATCATATACTATATATTATACCTTTTAATAACATTTTGTACAAGATGTTAATTAAAAGTTGTATCTTGAGCATTTAATTGATTGTGCTTATTTGTGATAGAGTCTTGTCTTGATGTATGAGGAAGCTTCCTCAAACCAAGAATCCCCATGCAACCGTAGATAACAATGAAAATATTTTGGAGTTGTGAATTGTAGTCTCATACTTTAATATACATAAATTTTCAACAGCTTTATCAATATATATTTCATATAACATTAGAATTTGAAGGTATAAAAACAAAAAATAAATAAATAAATAAATAATGTTAACTATTTGAAGTTCTCCTCAAAGTTTCATTATCTATAATTCACTTAACTTATCCTCTTTATACCGCCAATCATATCTAATTGTACACACATTACTTAGTAATTGAAATAAATTGAAGTTTATAAATATTCACCCTCTTCGTCACACTGAAAATGTCTCTTAATAAATAATAAAATTATAAGAGTTTACGCAATATTTCAAGCAGACAGTATCTCAGAAAAGTGGTGCAACAGACATGAGGTTGGACCATTGGCACTACAAGGATAACCTAAGTCATTCACGAGGGCTGAAAAACTTGTTACACTCAAAATCTCATCGAAATCGAGGCTAAGAATAGTCTATAAACACCCACTTTTCTCATTCCATTAAGACGTCTTTTAATTAAGGACAAAATTGCAAAGGCTGACAAGTTTGTTATACCAAAAATCGCTTCGAAATCGAGCTTAAGGGTAGTTTATAAACATCTGATTTTCTTTTTTCATTAAAACATCTTTTAACGAAGGACAAAATTGTAAAAGGACAATAATTTAAAAAAAAGCGGTGCAACGGACTTGATGTGGATCAGAAACATAGTCACATTTTTTAGTGCAAGTGTTCACCTTGGTTCAACTTGTTTACACCCTTAAGCATCAAATACACTCATCTAAAAGCTTGAAACTATTGAGGCTGTTATTTTTGGTTTAAATCCTCAGTATGAGAAAGTCATGTATAAAAATTAAGGTTGTTGGACAGTAATTTATATTGGACAGTACTTTTGGTCAAACATAGTAGAATGCCAACGATGATGAGATAACTTTTGTTGTAAAAAATTTAGTATAATGTATAAAAATTATTTCAACAGATTCACCATCTACTGAGTTTCAATTTTAAATCACTGACTCCATGATACTTCTAAAATGAATAAAAATAAAATATACTTTCATTAGAAATTAGCTATTACAAACTTTATGTTAAAATTCATATAATTTGCTTGACAATTAGCATACATTAAGCATAGAAATGAATAAATAACAAATATTAAAACTAATTGAATGAACCATTTTCAAGTAAGTTAACAAAGCAAATAGGAGGAAGATCAAGTGAATTCCATAGGAAAAGATCTCCATCATTACTAGACAAAGAAGAACTTTCCATTTCATTTGATGTTTCATGATTTTCTTCCATTTTCTCATCCTCATTCTTCTTCTTCTTTTTCTTTTCAATTTTCTTTTTGCTACATGATGCTTGAAGATTTGTAATTAATTGATCAGTTATATTTCCTCTTCCATTTGTGTTTCCTGATTCAAGTTTCAACTTCAAACATTCAGGTATTCCATTGAATGCATAAAGAGAAGCTGAAAATTTTCTCTCATATTTCATTCTTTTCATCACATTTCTTAGCATTGAAGGCTCATCACCTAAATTCTCTGCCTCCACTGGCTCCTCCATCTCTTCAGCAATCTCAAAAGGTGAGTAGTAACTACTAGATGGAGCTATATCATCGAGAAATCGAAAATCCGGAACATCAAAATCATTGCCTTCTTCTCCTTCTTCACTTGATGAATTGCTATCACCACTTGAACTTTGTGTCACATTGTTTGATTTGTTGTTGTTGTATTCCATATCGATATCATCCGCCTTATTGCAGCCATCCTTTTCGGTTAAACAAGACTCAAAACTACTCGAAATGTAATCAAATTGTGCAGTGTCTTTGATGATATCATGGTTGCTTGCGCTATAATCTTCGTTATCATAAAGGAAATCGGTGAATTGATCAATTGAGAAATCTTTCGAACCATCTCCATACACATCTACTTGTTGCATCTGGACCAGATGGTTCTGGTCCTGATCATTAGTCTGTTGTTGCTCCTGATGCTCCCCTGAACTCCTGATCAGGTCGCTGATCATAAGTGAAGTGGAACAACTTGAGGAAGAAAACGAAGAACAAGAGTTATTCATATTCCTTTCTTTAAGCCTTTGAATTAGGAGATTAGTGATCTTTGAAGAAAGAGCAGGACTAGTTGAAGATTGAGAACAAGGCCAAAAATTTGTTCGAGTGTTCGCGCCTCGAAGCAAACAAGCAGCCTCATCATAAGCTCTTGCAGCTTCTTCAGCTGTATCAAATGTTCCTAACCAAACTCTTATCTTTTGAATGGTATCTTTGATCTCAGCCACCCATCTACCTGATGGCCTTTGTCTAACACCGACGAATCGCTTTCGCGTTCGCCTCGATCCTCCGAGTGATGCAGCTTCTTTCATCATCTCATTCCAAACTATGCTTCCATCACATATATTTATCTCTTCTACTTCAACAATTTTTCTCTTCCTAGCCATTATGTTGAACACTTTTAAGCTCTTTGTGTTTTATTTGGTTTTGTTTAAGGTTATAGATGAGTGAATATTATTAGAAGAAATTGAAGTTTGGTTTTGTGATTTGTTTTGAGAAAGTTTGTGTTTTTATATATGTGAAGGGATAGTGAGTGAACCTTTGAACTAGTTGAGTTTATGAGTATGACCAAGTCATATTAATTGGTTTTATTCATTTGTTTTGTTTATAATTTATGATTCTATATCCAAACATTTGGCAGTTTCTTAGTCTTTGTAATTGGTGCAACTTTTTTGACTTGGACAAAGAGTGATACATAGATTTGTGGTTTGTGTATGATTGATTAAATGTGAAGAGAATTTCATCATATTTCTATGCCAAGAGTGTAATAATGAATTGGTCATTGCCACTTCTTTTAATCTTTTATTTTATGTGATGATACAAACTAAATATGTGTGATCTTTGATGTTTCTAATTTTAATTTGGGTTAAGTATGTTGTTAGTTTTTAAAAAAATTATTGATGTTTAATCCTAAATTCCTAATTAAGTGATTTTGATAAAAATTTTAACAATTTTTTGTCTCTAAATTTACCAAAATGGAGATTAAGAATCATTTGTTTAAGATTAAAAATATTGATTATTAAATGAAATAATTTAGAGATTAAATTTTGTATGTGAAGTAGAAGTTGATTTGTTTTTATTTATATTAGTGAAAATCACTCTTCTAATCTTTTCTCTCATCTACCACACTTATTAAAATCAAATTTTATTCCTACGCTTTTAAAATAACTTTTCATTTTAATTAAAAAAAACTACATTGATTTAAAAAACTTACACATACACGATTAAAATAAATTAAAGTGATTTTTTAGTTTACAAATATGATTTTTTTTTTTCTTGAATAATCTATAACAAACCAACCTCAAAAGAGATAACTTCCTTGCCATTTTGTCCAAGGCATGAAGAAAGATGTTAAAAGTAAAACACAATACTTAACATCAGTTATCAATTAAGACACAAAGAAAAACAACAAAAATGGCCAAAACCAATGGGCTATTAGCAGGAACTAAACTGCTTAAGTTAATTTTGGATTTTATCTTATATAAACTATGATTGCCCATTTGCTTGTATTAAATTTGTACTTTTATGAAATTTCACTAGGGAAAAGAAAGAAACTAAAAAACAAAAAGTATATCACAAAATACAATAACTAAATAAGGTTCTCAACCTTGGTTAATATGATTGAAGCTCTTCAATACTAAAAGTAAAAGTATATCATATAAGTTTATATATAAATTATTTACAACACAAGTCAATTTATTTTTTTATAGTTTATTAATTTTTTTTCTAAACTATCTTAGGAAAATTATAAAAATAAACTAAAAATAGTTTATGAATATATCAAACTGTTTCTATAAATTTATCTAAAAAGTCACACAAATATTTATGTTATAAGATAATTTTAAGTCAATTGAAAAATACCTTAGCTTAATATAAATTAACTTTTACCTTATGAGATTTTTTCAATCAAAATAAGTTTATAATTCTAGACTTACGAAAAAGTCCTTGAATGCTTGCAGATATTCATGGAAAAGTTAAATGAGTGAGTTGGTGAAAAAGTTGAGATGCATAAGCTAATTTTAACTTATATATGCAAAGGTGTTGCTTACAAAGTTCATAATTATTTTATCTAAGTCCTAAAAAAATAATTATTATTTTTGAGATAAAGTTAGATACGTTGAATTTGGACACAACATATTTTACGATTCAAAATGTATTTCTAAAAATATTTTAATTAGTAAACAAAACAAATCTTTGCAATTATTAACGGTTACAAAAAGAATTATGAGAGAAAAAAAATATTAATTTAAAAAAATCACACTCTAACTTCTTTCAAAAGAAGGTCCATCATAAATTATGAACACACAAAAAATGTAACAAATTAATACTTTGTGCTCATCATTGTTGATGAAGGTCAAGAAGTACGATTCCTCCAATGCCCCACCATGTCCCACCATGAACATCATGCCAAGTTTAAAACCTATTTAGAAAACTTTAAATAATATATCATTTTCTTATAAACTTTTTGCTATTTCGTCATCAAGCTTTTCATTGATGAATAAGTCATGGTTATATAAAATTTTAATGTGCAAGTTTTTTATAGGATTTTCGTCATGAATGGATGGTGACATTTCTGGACCAACTTAACAATCATTAATTTACTTATTTGTGAAATATTGTTAATTAATTAATGCCCTTAAACTATATGACACATTTAATTTTACATTTGTTTTTCTAATAGAGAGAAAATGTTTATTTTATTTTTTTAATTTCTAATTGTAATTTTCGTTGCACATCTAATATATATTCTCATTATAACATAGCAATTTTTTCCATTTGGATTCATTTTATTTGATTTGACTTTAAGGAATCAAATAATCTCTTTAATAAAAACAAGGGAAAACCTCTAAAGAAGCATGATTGTACTTTGTAGTCTTCTAATATAATCACTATAATAAAATTTATTAATGAAAATGACAATAACATATAATAGTAGGAATAAATTAAAATGAATGGTGGTGACTTAGGGGAAAAAAATGAATGGTATTGCATTGTTACTTGAAAGGAGACGCAAACCAATTAAAAAAATGTTAGCATGAGGTTAAGATAAGACAAACTTGGCCTTTTTGCTGTTTACTAGTATTTATTTTATTATAACATTGATATCAACTAATAATACCATTGCCTCCTTTTTCTTTTCCAATTTCTCAACTCTTAATACATCACCAAAAGCATCCTATATATTCTATAATATTTAAACTCAAATGAGAAATTTTCAAAGGAACAAATTTTATATAGTTTTCTTAATTATTGGAAGAATGTGTCTAACAATGTGTTTATCACAAAACTCTCATTTATTTAGTTCCTAGTTTATTGTCCAAAAAAAAAAGTGCCTTGTTTAATTTATATGATTTCAAGATTGTGATTTAAGTAAATATTACATTAAAAGGGCTTTTGTGATAGATGATTGAAGCAAGTGAAAAACAAAATGTCATTCTCATAATTTTGTGGTTTGATTTTCTTTAACTTAGAAGAAACTCTCTACATTTAGCACATTAATATTGTAGATGTATTGTATAAGTTTTTACTAAAGGAATTCAATGATTTATTTCATACAAAATCAACCTTTTAATATAAAGTGGAACATAATAATAAGGTCCAATAATCATTCAAATATTGGACCAATGGGATTAGTTTTTGATTTTAGGAACTTGTTGGTCCTATTGTCAAAAATTAATTGTATACTAAATATAATCAAAACATGATTCCTATACTCGAACTAATATGATTATTTTTTGCTTGTTTCCAAAGCTTTTCATTTCTCTTGTTCCAAATACTCCAAAGAATCATATGAAATTTAAAATGAGAGTGAAAATTTCAAGCCTAGAACATTAACATAAGAGATAAGAGATATCCACAAAATGAGTCCAACAACCAAGAACATTAGTATATTGGGTCTTATAAATTAAATGAATAGTAGAGAAAGGCTATGTCGACTACCTAAGTTTTTCTTTGAGTTGTAATGCTTTCCAAACACACAAGATTGATTTTTTTTTTCTTTCACAAAACACAAGTTAAGTGGAAAATGGCTAAAAATAAAACAAATGGAGAACTATATTTGAAGTTCAAATGAACAAAAGAAGTTCTCAACCACATTAGCTCTCTAAAGATGGATGGCTCTGCCATTTGTAATAATCTCAATCATAACCTTGCAATTGTTTTTAAGGACTAATAATAATATTTTATCTTTTAAAATTTCAAAACCAACCTCAATATAAAAACTCCATTCATGAATTTATTTTTCCCTTTTATTTAAACACTCTTGGAAAATCAAAAAATATTTTCCAAAAAAAAAATAGCTTCTAATTTGTTTCAATATACTTGCCTTGACTTATTTATTTATTTTGAGAAAGGAAAAAATTATTATTAATTAAAAATAAAACTTTACAACTATCTTTAAAGGAATTAAAACTCTATGATTTGATTGTTGTGACTTATCTAAAATCTTAATTTGTCTTATAGTAGTAATCAATGTGAATGCCATATGAAATAAGAAAAAAAAAATACAAACATAAAAAGAAAAGTATAATTAAGGTATATACTATACTATGGAGTCTACTTCAATCAACTACCAAAGAAGGAGATAGAGTCCTTCAAATAATGACAAGTTTTGCCTTTATGTCCTTTAGTAGTTTATTTAGTTTTCTGTGACATCATCCCTTTGAAAATAACCAACATCTCTCTTTTTATCCATAATATTTTATCATAAGTCTTAATCACTAAAAAGTATCTATGATATCAGTGAGAAAATAATTGAAGGGATTAATGAAATTTCAAACACTAATAGAACTATTATATTTTCAACAGCACAAGAGTATGCTTTCTTCTCTTTTATTTTATATTTCTTGAAATTAATATTCATGTTTATATCCCTGTGTTTCATGTACCAAAAACATCATTCTAAAATAGATCGATTACAAAAACAAAAGGAAATTTTCTAATAATGTTACAATTAATGATTAAATCATGCATGTAAATAAGTAAATTATAGGGTTTGTTTGTTACAGTTTTAAGAAAAAAAATTAAAGTATTTT
>JBBPBP010009778.1:2305687-2316060 GCA_037974735.1 Cicer chorassanicum | reverse complement strand
TTAGAAATATAAAGTTAATTTTTTTTTTAATAATTATAACAAACGGGCCAATAAATAATAACACATTAAAACAAAGAATTTAATTTATATACATTGAAAATAAATATTTTTACACAATTTAGTCAATTAGAGTCGATAAATCATTATATTTACCTTAAAAAATCATACAGAAGATAATTTGTGATTAATAGACTATCTAAACAAATTTATCTTGTATCAAAATTGATCTCTAAAACTAAACCCTAAATATAACTAAGCGTGTGTAGAAAATGTCATGCATTTAGCAACATTTCTTTTTAGTAGAAAAAAAACAAAACAACATTTCTTCTACTTCTTCCACGCGGAAGCCTTCTAACAAATCAATTGTCTCAATTAGAACTAATAAAAACTAGAATAAATATGTATATAGAATATTGTATCCAAAACCTTGTCAATATATGTAACCACATAAAATTTGTCAATGTATAACTATATATAGTTTCACCAAGTATCTTACGAAATCAGATTTGAAATATTGATAAAAAAAAAAGGGGTCTTAGACATGAATCGTGTTGAGTGCTTGATTAAAATTATTTTATATAGTTCTTGTTCTATAGATAAAATACCACTTTCCATTTATCTATTAATTTTGGAAAGAAAAATATGGTCACACTATTATTTTAGTTGAAATCATGTATAGTTTTATTAATAAATATTTTTTACAAAATAATAATAATAATAACAAAACAAGAGGAATGTCAATATATATATATGATGTGCAGATACAAACAAACTTGGCCTTTTTGCTGTTTATTAGTGTTTAATTCCCCTTTTAATAACCCTATTGATATTTACTAATTAACGTCACTGCCTCCTTTTCTATTTTTTATTTTTTTTTATAAAAGTATATATAATTGAGAGAGAGAGTCATCATATTAACTACCTCCACACACATTTATTTTAAAATAATAATAGTCCTATTTTATATGCTTAATATTAATCATAGACCCCAATCAACCAAAAGTGTGCATGACATTGTGAGAGTAATAAAATAGTAGGAGCTATAAATTTTCATTTAATTTAGAATTATTAAAAGCTGCAAACAATGTCTTACAATGCTCCCTTTTATTTTTATTTTTATATGTTCTCATAGTAGAATCAATTGTTAGCATAACGGAATATGCTTCATCCAGCTTAGCTATGAATAACCAATCAAATAATTGTTTATTCATTTTTATAATGAGAAGAAGAAGAAATTAATTTGATTGTATCTATAAGTAGAAGACATGGTGTTTTTGTATCTAATAGAGAAGATATACCATTGTATAATGCTCTTCTGCCATGTGGAAGCTATTTGTGGAACCATTAATTCACATGAACAATTAATACTGTATTCTTATCCTAATATTTTACTCATGTTGAGTTTTTGACTAATTCTTTACTCTCTACAATTTTCATTTATCTATTTCAGAAAGAAAAATGTTTACACTATCTAAAATCTCCATTTAATTACATTGAGTTTGATTGATTAAAACAAATACTTTGGCTTGTAAAACATCTGCCAACAACTTCTACCATCAATGAGAACTTTGCCTTTATCAGCTCCTACCATAACTCCTCATTACAAACTTAATCAGATAAACATCAGTAAGTTAATGTTATCGCTTTAATTGGATAAGCAATTTAATTAAGCGCTTACATAGTATAAAAATATATCATATAAATTAATGTTTACGTATAAACTATTTCTACAACAAAAGATAAAATCAAATCAAATTGTTTTTAAATATAAACTATAAGTTATTTTCATATACTATTTTTGAGAGCTTATAAATTTAAGTCGAAAACAACTTACAAACATATCATACACTGTTTTTGATAAACTCTTAAATAGTTTCAAAAGTAATTATGTCAGTAAACAGATTCAAATAAATCAATTAACAGAGACCATATATAAAGTTTTATGGTTCTTACCTTGTAGCTCCTACTTACAACTTTTTTTGTCATTTAACTCACCCACTGAACTCCTTATTTGGGATTTAATTAGATATTATCTTTTTTTTCACTGAATGCCAAAAGAGAAGCCATGCATTTTCCATGTTTCCATTCCACACTAATTACATCATAAAATCTCAACCAAACACTTTACAACAACACATTGCCAATAACAAATCAAATAAATGTGACAAGAAATCAAACTGAAGGAAGATTGCACTTGCATAGTTGCAACCATAATATGAACTAAACTTGAGAACTATGAAGCAGTGGAGTTCTTTGACTATCAGACCTTTCTGAATATGTAATTGGCATTAGAGCTGGATCATTATATGCATTCGCCATCTTATCATAAAATTCAGACATATTATGCTCATTTTGCTCTGCTCTGTCCTTCTTAATCAAACACTGCATAAGGTAAGATATAATATTTAATGATGTCATTGATTCCCTAGTTAATATAGATTTTACTTTCTAGTAAGACAATTTGGAGAATACAGTTATTTTTTTATTATACTATGACATGAATTAACTACTAAGAAAATTAATTGCATGTAACTAAAATTCTTAAGGCAAAATTATATTTTTGGTTTCAAATTATTTAAGTTTCATTTTGGTCCTTAAGTTACAAATGATAGAAGCTTTGGTCTCTTAAGTTTTTTCGTTTTCTTAACTTACAAACGCCAGACACTTTAGTCCTTTATGTCAGCTTTCAATTTGAGAATGTCAAATGATTCTTATGTTGGCATTAAGTTTTGGTGATTTGGAGCCTGACTCAGAAAGAAGAAGAAGAAAGAAATATTTGAAGGACTCAAACGGAAAAGTGACAGAGGACTAAAATGTGTAACATTTGTAATTTAAGGACAAAAGTGGAACGAAAAAAACTCAATTGAACAAATTGTATAACGTTTGTATCTTAAGGGAACTTAACAAAATGGAATGGAAAAAACTTAGAGACCAAAGTGAAACTTAAAAATAATTTAAAGTATCGAAAATGTAATTTAGCCAATTGTTGTTAATTAGCGTGCAGTTAAGTATTTTTGTTTATAATTGAGACCAGAGAGAGTCAGCAATAGCAAGAGCTCTTTAAAGTGAATGTATTTCATCATTATTCATAAAGCATTAAGGTACCTCAAGTGGAAAATGCTTGAATATTGGGAGGAACCGTTTCCGGCAATACTCATTGAATAGAAGTGTAAGAATTGGAAGAGGAAGAGTCAATCCTGCTGCTAGAGGAAGATTCTTCAAACCAAATATTCCAATGGCTATTACATGCATTAATACCAATGAAAATATTGTGGAGTTGTGCACTGTAGGCCAAAACTCTCCTCCAGTCTCAAACTTTGGCACATAAACTTTCAAAAACTGTAAAAAAAAAAAAGATGTTTAAGATACATTAGAAATTTGGTCTAGCTATTATTTTAATCCCTATAGTTATAGCATTTTTGGTTTCAGTCCCTGTAATTTGATTTTCCGGATTCAGTCACTGCAAATTTAAAAATTGTCGCTTTTAGTTCCTAACTGCATACGTGGCCCAATAAAATCATGCCAAGTGGCCCAATAAAAGCAACAGTTTTTTAATTTGCAGGAACTAATCCAAAAAAAAAACTTACAAGAATTAAAACAAAAAAATGCTATAATTAAACCTAGAATAATATTTAAACCTAGTAATTTTAAGGTATACAAAACAACTAATATCAACCATTTACTCAAGCCATGAACTGATTTCATTACTCAGATAAAAATATCAGAGAGAACTAAAAATAAAAAATTAACTAATTTGGTTTAGATGAATCTATAAGCAACACATGTCAAAATAGCCCATATTTTTTCTCTCATTTTATGTGAGGAGGTTTGTTAGAACTGTTAACCTGAACTCTAAAGAAAATAGATAAATAAACACATACAAGAGCATAAAGATTGATCACAGAATTCGGCTAATTATGCCTACATCTCCAATAGCAGAGTCATACTCAACAATTTTATCTAATTAAATGAGATCATTCATGACAAACCTATTGATAAATCTCCTCCCTATATGTCTTAGAAATACATCATACAATACATATTATACAACAGAAAAAGGAATTCAAATGCAGGAGAACAGGTAAAAAAATTGCGAACCTGACTGCGGAAAATGATGTATCCCAAACAAAAGTATATCAAGAGAAATGGCAGTATGAGTGGAGCAAGAAGGAAGTATGTCACACCAAGAAGACCAAAGAGACGAATCCTTGGAATTTCACTGTGATAAGGAATTGATGGGGGCTCAAAATCATTGTCACAGTTTCTACATAATGTTCTACTTATAAAATTGGAAATAAGTGTCGTTAATCGAAAGAGTTCTGATGCTATAGTGGTCCATCCAGATGTCACAACATATGCTATGAAGAATGATGCCTGCACCAAATACATACAATATGTTATAAAAAAAAAAAAAAAGATTCAAAGGATATGCATTGTTACACTAACATCCAATGAAAATCCATTCTTTTGCCATGTCACCATAATCAAAAGAGTTCTGATGCTAATAGTGGTCTATCCAGTCTCTATAATTCTCCTAATGTCTATTTTTTCTATTCACAATACTCAAATCCAAAAACCTAAGGGAACCAAGCTTCTCGTGAAGTGGATATAAACTACAGATTTGCATCTCTTAAACAAAATGGCTGCACTCAACCATCAAACTCACAAACTAAGCTAAAAATGCTTCATCTGCTACAAAGATCCTCCCCTATTCTATACAATTAATAGATAAAATTCATAGGCATATGCAAAAATGGAATATGAAATAAAACTAAGAAACAAAAGCATCTCCTTATACAAAATATTGGAGAACTTTGCGATATATAAACTTTAGAAGATGAATCATTCTCACCTGTGATGGTACAGCTTCAGCTAGTACTCTAGGGATGCTTTTCGGCTCAAAAAATACGTTGACTCGATAGAGAGCTGACCCTGATAATACATTTGCAAAGAAAATGTTCCATATGGTAAACAATAATACTTTAGTACACGCACTTTTTTGTATTTGACTCCTTGAAATGTATCCTTGCAAAGATGAAAGCATAATCATAGTAGGTGGAATGAAGGATAGAAACAACTGAAGAATCAAACTCGGAAGGTATCCTGTTATAACTTGGCTCACAACTGACCTGTAAACAAGGAAGGAAATCATGAATTGATGTCATGAAAGCTTTACTAACAAAGATGAAAGATAAAAAATGTTATAGTATATACAAAAATTATGTGTCACGGGTAATGAAAACGAGTCTGTTTAAAATCATTAAAGAAATCGGTTAAGTTATCAGCATACTATATTTTCTAATTAATGAAAAAGATAGATCCAAATTTCAGAAGGTAGAAAACAAAATTAATATGACTAAATCAAATGACGTAACATGATATTTCAATAAACTAGAGACGTGAGATCTGAAAGCATGCAAATTTACTTGTATGTATATTATGATACAGAAATATTTCAACCTCAATTTGAGATGACAAATTTTTAAATGGTTAACGCAGTTCACCCGCATGGTTAATGAAAAGTTAGATTTGGTTAATAGATGTATCAGGTGTTGAAATTTATTAATCATCTATCGAATTCTATTAACCACAAATTTAAACGTGATTAACCTTGATTTTGAAGTGTTTAAATCTACATGTAGTTGGAACACCTAAAGTCGTTGTCAATAATGTTCAAATTCGTGGTTAGTAGTTCACTTAATGGTTAACCATGTGTGCGAACTACGTTGACCATTTTAAAAAAATGTTGAATTCCGTTGTCTCAAATTGATGTTCAAATAACATTTCTGATTATGATATGACTCTGATTCATATTCTCATAGAGAAAGATAAAAATTCAGGTAAGGTTTCCCACTTACAATCTTAGTATTCCTTTCAAAAATGGGAACAAAGTTTCCAACTGATCAAGATGTGTCAGACCTTGTACTATTGCAACCGGGATTAAAAACAGAATTGTAAGAGAAGTATATGCAACATAAACCACCAGCTTGCTGATCCATCTTTTAAGGAATGAAACTGTAAAGAAAGGCCAGTACACGTCATGAGGTTCAGGAGCTTCCTCAGTAATCCACTCGGTCGGATTGACACCTTCTTGAATGTTTAAAGCTATTGCAGCACCAAATCGGGTTTTAAATGAGACAAATGCAGCAGGAACTTCCTTTAAGTTTAAATTGAGTACAAAACAAGTGGATGAATTAGACATCATCATAACAATTAAACTTTGTACACAAAATTAAGCTCCACAAAAAAGATTAATTAATAAACACCGTAAAGATTTTTTACACTAACAATCAATCATAGTTGTCAGATCTTTATAAATATTTGATGTTAATCATAATAAATACATCTAAAGTCACACGTGATGGATTGTGATTTGTTGATGGTGTACAACTTTTTACACCATCGGTGAAAGAAAACTAAACACTACAAAAAGGATTTAACTCATATACATCATCAATGTAAAATTATTTTACATTGTCAATCAATCAAAATAGTAAGATCTTTATAAACATTACACTTTAATCATAATAACTTCTAAAGTCATACATATGATTTGGTTGTGATTGGTTGATTGTGTACAACTTTTTACACTGACAGTATATAAAAATGAAACTCATACGAAAAATACATCTGTTGTAGGAAAGAGTATCCATGCAGACAAATTTTCAAAAGCTAAATCTAGTGACCAACTTATAATATAAGGAGAAAATTAGTAGCTATATAATTTGGGTATTGTAGGATAATAAGATAGACATTATAGTTACCTTTGATGCTACTGAGGACTGTTCCTTTCTCACATTATCTTCTATATTTTCCAGTCTCCTTTCATAGTGATCTAAAATATCAACTTTAGGCCCAAAAAGTCCCAAACACCCTTCACGCGTCTGCTTTTTTGGCGCATCATTTTTTTGTCTCAGATTGGTAAGCCTTTTGTACAATTTATCTGCATCAGTCTTCAAAGAATAAACTTCAATAGTAATTATGACATAAGTAATATTAGAAAGAAGAATTGAAATTATGTACAAAGTATAAATTTCTAAGACGTAAGAACTTCATATTCATGGCGAAATATACATATTCTGTCAATCTCAATCACTACACTTTTTCCCTCTTAATATATTAAACAACTTTCAAGGAAAAAGACCGAAAAGATTGGAGCTGCGAAAACCACTTACAATAAGATTATGAAGTTTGTTGCTTCGACGGACCACTGAATGTGAAAGATATGTAGAAGGGTGATACTCTGAGAAAAAACGCTCAACAGCATCAGTACAAGTGCTTCCAGGTGGAATAGGAATACCACGGACTAACAAGGTAAACTGATGAGGCTGTGGCTCGGATGAATAAAAGCAAGCAATTCTTTTTGATGAAATGTACAGATACTCCTATGAAAGGGATTGAAATTAAAGAAAAAATTCAATCACTAAAGTTATAAATAAGAGAAAAAAATGACAGTGTTTACAAGGCAAACTTGAGCAGTAAAACTTACATAATAAAGAAGATAGCAAACAACTCCAGTGAAAACATATGCAGCAGAAAAATGGATCCATAACCTTGATAAAGGCCAAATCTAGGTATCAGAATTTCCATGTTATAACTACGCAGAAAGCAACAAAGTTCAAACACAATCATGAAACACATCTTTCATTTCCATAAGCTCTCCAAGATAGCTTATGAAAACAGTTTATATGAAAACAATTAGACTTTATTTTATTTTTTGGTATAGAAATAGCTTATACATAAACACTTATTTGATAAGTGCTTAATCAAATTGTTCATCCAAACAAGGCCTAAATCTTGTATGCCGAATGCTATATAAGCTTGATTGAATGCAAACACAGAAAACCCTAATATTACCAACACTTGCGATATGTTTGGTTAATACTCCTATAATATAATCTTCATATATAAAACCAGGTCATAAATTTAAGAAAATAAACTTTATGAATTTAATGTCAAAATAGTACCTATGTATAAATATTTCATTTATATATGAATGTATTGTTCTTCACCATCAATGAATAATACTCAAGAATTAACAGTACTATTTTGATCCATAATATTCACCTGTTTGAACCGTTGTTAACATTAGAGATACTGAACGAGTCCAAAGACTTGTGTTGAAAATCCGAATCATCACTAAGCTGACTCCCCATATAATTAATCGGAAAAAGAACGAACATTCCGACAATTCCACCAAAAGTAAATACTTTTAAGCTGTGTGATACCACAAAATGATCGAAAAGGATTTATTAGTAAAAAGATGACATGGTTCATATTTTAGAACTTAGAACAAATCAAATATTTTACATCACCTAAAGACAAATATGCGCATGAAGACAAAGGCATCTAAGCCACAATTCCATAGAAACTCTTCCTCGGTAGGCTCCCAAGCCTTTCTCACCCAACCAGCAGTAGGTAACAGGCGTTCCAAGTTAAAATGACCGCCCTCTTTAACTTTTCCTTCGGCAACTTGTCGTGGTACATATACCGTGATATTACCAGGTTGTTTTCTCAATATAGAGTATAGTGTGAAAAATAGAAGACAGAGACCAAGATTAATTGCAACAGAAGTTAAAAGAGCAGAAAGAATCATTATTGAAATCTAGATCGAAACCACCCGTTCAACTCTTTCCACCCAATAATAGAAATGTAGGCCTGAAATCAAATAAAATGAATTCCTTAATTGCTGAACCTGCATAAATAATATACTATTAATACTTATTAAGATCCTTATATATAAGATATATGATATACAAACTTCAGGCAATTTTATTATCCAGCCACCAACCAACAATCAAAGAGCAAGGTCCTCACTTTAGCACTTGGTAATATAAGTGAGTTCATAAGCATGAAGTGAACACATACTGTTCAGCCTTTTTAGAATTCAGACCTAAGGGTATACTTCTTTACTTTACTTGGGTATGTTAAATCTAGGCGACGATTCTTGAGTGAAGTATAGGGAGACTACCGGGTTTTTTTTGTCTTAACCTTTCGGTTCCCAGAGAAAAGAGACTCAAGTAATCCAGTGTTCAATCAGAGGTAAGTAAAGTTTGGCCAAATATGATTTTCCCAGAGGAGACTGCGGTTGAGTATATTTCTTCTTTAGCTTTTTGGTGTTTGTATTGTCTTTTGTTAGAACAGCAAATTTGGATCTAAAGAAACTAATAAATAAACGCACACAAAAACACTAACAATTGATCGCCGAGTTTGGCCAATTGTGCCTATGCTTGCTCTACTCCACTCAAACATTTGCCCATTTATCAGTGAATATAAGTCACACTCATCATTTTTCTTATAAAAAACAAACTTTACAAGTTCCACTACACATCAAAATCTAAATGATGAAGATTTATTTTTAAAGGCGAATATTAGTGGTTAGTTTGTTAGGAAAAGGGAGAAATTGAAACACGAACCTCCTTCTCAATACTCTTTGAGTGTCAACATCCTAACTCATACAACAACTGTGTTACACCTTCCGAATAATGGTGGAGAAGTTCCAATCTAGGGTGTGTTTTCTTCCTTCATTTTCCTGTTCAATTTTCATCATGATCAAAAGGGCATGCCATGCTTTTTTTCTTTACAGTTATAAAAAATTTGGTTATTGAACTCTCCACACGATCAAACCTAAGGGTCTAGAGAATGCAATCAAATTCCCATACATAAATGCAAACTCATAAAAAAATTTAATTAATTAAGCCATCACACATAAAACACAAGTGTTTAAGAAATGGAGCATGAAAATTTGCTATTTTAGTTTTCACAATAATTAAATTAAATAAATATGATATTGATATTAACATTTAATCATACAAAATTATAGTATAGTTGTAGAAAATAAATAATTTAGAGAAAGAAAATACCTGGTTATGGTTATGAAGAAGCAAAAGAGAGAAGTTAGAGGGAGTTATTTGGATTGAGTCGAAGAAAGAAACAAACAAAATGGTGTGTTCTTTGGTGTCAATGATGAAATGAAAAGCAAGCTACACGTGGTGGCTTTTTAATATCTCTATTTTTCAATTTTTATTATTATCTCGTTTGATCCAATCAAGAAATTTAATGCTTCCATGTGGATAATCATTTTTTAATTATGATAATTACTCCTTTTCTTTTTCCTGACTTTAACACCATTTTTATTAATCTTTTTTAGAAAATCTTATATTTTAACTTTTTATTGTCTTGCTTAATACAAACTTTTTTAAAAATGTTGTTAATATTTTTTAAGTATGATGATTATTCTTTTTCTTCTTGCTAACATGTAATCTTAGGTCATTTATTAAGGAAGTAAAAAACATAAATTTTGTATTGAAAAAAATATTTTTTAAGTTTTATAAAATTGAATAACTAATTTTCAAAAAATAATTAAGAGCAAT
>JBBPBP010009778.1:2295250-2305404 GCA_037974735.1 Cicer chorassanicum | reverse complement strand
TAACTGATATAATTAAAAAATATTGGGTTGATACATAATTTAGGAGATGATCAATCGGAATACATTTCACAAATTTTTATTAGATCTTCTATTAATCCTATTTTGCTATATAAATTCATCATAATTGATTATATTGATTGGCATATAGCTAAATTATTTACAAAATTCAATTTAAAGATTAATTTATCATTTAATAAATTTCGAAGGAGTCAATCGATTCAATGATTAAGATAATAACTTTATTTAAATTATGGGAATATTTTATATACGTGTTGAATTGCCATTTTAAAATAAGAAAATTAGATCAAATTTTCTTTCATTCCAATGGTCACTAACAAGGTCATTGGACCTAAAAGAAAAAACAAGGTCGTTGGAGAGAGCATATAAGATGGTTAAATAATTATGAGTAGCCTAACTTGTGAGCATTAATATGAAATTATATTTCAAATCATATGTATGGTCAAATAATTATTGATACTTCCCCAATTTCTTATACAAAAAGAAAAATAAAATGAAGACTAAGGAGTTATTTGATATTTAAAATTTTAAAGTTTTTCAAAGTATACCGTCAACATTAAATATTTCACATTCACTTATATAAATGAAAAAGAAAAACATCTTATAAACATAGAAAGTGTATAAAAGCCATTTCAACAATAAAACTCCAATTTTTACCTATAAGTAAGAGTGAATATATAAATGTTAAGCATCACTCAAATTATTCATTAATTTTGTGAATTGAGAAATGTGATACTATAATTGAATATGTGGCTTATCTATATTAATCTCACATCAATGTCTTTTTATCGAGACACAGTAAATTTATGAGTAATTATAATTGTACATTAACTAATTATGAATTATGTGCATTGTGATGATATTGATATAAAATCAATCTCGAGAGATAAAATATTCAATTAACATGTCAAATTATAATTTTTAATGATAAAAGTTTAAATATAGACTATTTTAATTTCTATTTTATAATTTCATATATGTATTTACAACATGTACGATTCATAGATTAATTTGATTGACACTTACGATTTAAATGATAAATTTTTTTATTCACTCTATAGATAATAATACTAGAAATAGTATATGGTTTCCTAAAAAAAAATATAGTATATGTCTATATGGTATAGTTTTGGGATATTTGACCATCGTTAAATACACGCTTCACTTATTTCAAAGTATTAGAATTTGCCTATTATTTTCACATAAGATAAACCATCATTTTAATATGTGAAAGTATATGTTATTTTGGTATTTAATTCAATAAAAAATTTAAATTAATTATCGAATTATCAAAATAATATCTACAAGATAATTATCATAGAAGTCTTTAAAATATATAATTTATTATTAAAATAATTTTTAAAATATATAATTTATTATTAAAATAATTTATGACTGTTGTAATATTAAAAACTAAATTGACTAATATTTTGATTATTCTATTTTTTTACTAAATCAAATATAAAAAAAACAAAGTTCAAATACTTTCAAACACCAAAATGATGTTTATCATTTCACTCCTTTAACGAAAAAGTCATGAAAGCCTCCTCCTAGTCATACTCCACAATTTCATTTTCACTCCCTCAACTAAAAAATAGTTTAAATGTATTAATCCCAATTAATATACTTTTAATCCTTGCTTAACATTTTGTTTCGTCGTTCACTAATTCACCCCCGATTGTCGTTTTGATCATTTCATACAAACAAAACGCACCCACACACATCAACTCCTCCTTTTCGAACCTTCACAAACCATTCTCCGGTCAAATTTCCCGCGGTTTCTTTAACGTCCGGCGTCATCTCCGATTTCCGACCACCGCATGTACGCATCTCGGTTTCGATCTCTCTCTCTCTCTCTCTCACGCTTTACTTCTCAAATGTTTACATCGTTATCATTTCCCAACTTTTATGTTTCCATGTTGCGTTGATCGAATTAGGGTTTCGGTTTCTGATTCAGTGATTATAGATCGCTAGGTTCCAATCCGATTCGCTAAATTCTCTAGAAGTTTATTTTTTTGTTTTTGATTTTAATATTTTTTGTTGATTGCGAATTGAACAGAAGGAGTAGAAAATTCTGAACAATGAGCAACGTGTTCGAGGGATACGAACGTCAATACTGCGAACTTTCTGCTAATTTATCAAAAAAGTGCACTGCGGCCAGTGCTCTTAATGGAGGTACGTTTTTGTTACTTTCCTTTTTCAGCTAGTCTTGTTATGTGATTGATGCTTCTGGATTTCTGATTATAATTATAATGATTTTTTGTATTTGATTGAATAATGTCATTCAATTTTGTTATAAGTATAGAATAGGCAAATTCTACTTAGGACCTATGAAGAACGGATACAGACATGTCCACACCGGACATGATACTTGACACCGGTAATAATTTGAAAAAATGATTTAATTGGTGTTTGTGTCATGTCGGTGTCAGACACTGGCACATATCAGAAACCGGGACACATCTTTGATAGATGGTTCACGGTGGACCGTTACTTGAAATTGTTAATCGTTGAAAACTCCGACAGCAACAGAGGTCGCCTTTTGGAAATAAAAGCTTTAGCCCATATTACTCATTGCGCAACCTTGTATATATTCCAATTTTCCTCATTTTTACCCAAGGTCCTTGTTATATAATATATCTTATTAATTTCTTGCATGTTGTCATTCCACACCACCAAGAATCTTTATCCTTTGGATTAATACCCCTTGATGATTTTCCTAATATCTCTTTGACAATCTTTCTAATCCCTTTAACAATCTCATTCATTCAACATGTTAACATGTTGATATCCTAGGATTGTTTACTAGATAATTTCTATATACTTTCCTCTCTAGTACTTCAACCATAACCAAATTGCCTATGTTGGGTGATTAGACTCTCTTTTGGCATGACTTCACAATTCATGTGAAGTGTTTATCTAATATATTTATTAGACCGAAGCATATGCCTATAAGAAAAAATTATATATTTGGGTGAGGTATTGTCTTATGGTATTGGTTCTTACTAATGTGTCAGACCTTGGAATTGCTCCAGTGTTTTTTTCTTCAAGTTGTAAGATTTAATTGGGAGTTGAAACTGTAGACTCCCCTGAAATTATCCCCTGCCCAATCATGGTTGATGACCCTCCTTGTTTTTGTTCTTTTTGTCAATTGATTGGGTGGTGGAAGCATTCTAATGTGTTCATCATAACGTGAATTCTAATAGCATTTTACATTGCAAGGGTGACTTACTAGAAATCCCTTTATATTTTAACATATTCATGAAATATTGTCTTAATTCTTATATATTTTTTCTTCGAATAATATATATTTAATTATAATGTTTCGGTTTCTGTTTGATCTGCAGAGCAAAAGAAGCAAAAAGTTTCTGAAATAAAGTCTGGCATTGATCAAGCGGAAGCTTTGGTACTTTTTTTCACAGCTTTAGAAAGCTGGCTTTATTTTTTTCTCAGACTGAGATTTCAGTAGAATTGTTTTAATGAAATTGTAGATTCGAAAAATGGACCTTGAGGCAAGAAGTTTGCAGCCAAATATCAAGGCTACGCTTCTTGCTAAGTTGCGGGAGTATAAATCAGATCTAAACAACCTTAAAACTGAAGTTAAGAAAATTGTATCTGGTAATTTGAATCCTTCTGCAAGGGATGAGTTGTTGGAATCTGGCATGGCAGATGCTATGACGGTATGATTCATTTTCTAACATTCTCTTTTGATGCTCCCATACATGATTTATTTTGCTGTGAAAATACTATGAGGAAACAATCTGATGACCTCCTTTCTTGTGATTACATTAGGCATCAGCTGATCAGAGAACAAGATTAATGACATCAACTGAGAGGTTGAACAAGACTGGTGAAAGAGTTAAGGAAAGTAGGAGAACAATGTTGGAAACCGAAGAGCTAGGCGTTTCTATTCTCCAAGATTTGCATTCACAGCGACAATCTCTATTGCATGCGCATAACACGGTAATCGTTTTTATATTTGTTTGGTTCTACTAGTACATGCTTGATTTCCTGTACAGTCATTTCAGTAAGCATACTCTGTCTTATACTGAGTTATGCTGGAAATTTCTCGTGAACTTCATCTTTCTAATTTTTGAATGTAACGATGCCAACTATCTAGTAGCAGTTGTTGGTTCTGTATCTATATCTCTCAATTTTCTGCATCTGCATTTCAATTCACATTGTTTTTAAACTTTAAGCAACAGTATTAACTGTTTTTTTCTACGAATCATAGATTTTTAAGTATCCCTTTGATTTACTTATGGTTATATGCCCACATGCAGCTTCATGGAGTGGATGATAACATAGGCAAGAGCAAGAAAATTTTGTCAAACATGTCAAGAAGGATGAACAAGAACAAGTGGATCATTGGCTGTATTGTGCTCGTCCTGGTTGTCGCTATCATCATGATCCTATACTTCAAACTTTCTAAATAGTTTAAGGCCTACATGTTCTCATAATGGTGCATACATAACATAAGATACAATGATTTATTTTGTTTCTTCTTTTTCTTTTTCTTAATTCGATTTGTGAGTGAGCAGAAAAAGATGTTGCATTGTGCAGTGCTGCAAGCTAACACCTTACTGTTGGCTTCTTTCAAGTGACAACATAGACATGTGTCTTATGCCGGGTTTTGTAATGTATGAAATTTGTATTCTTTTGACCGGTTGTTCTTTGATTTTAATTATGAAACCAGAATTCTTTAAGCTATTTTTATTTTGGATAGATAAGACTTGTTCCTTCTTTGCAATATAAAAGTTAACCATGTTCATCTGGAGCAGGAATCCTCCATTTTTTTAAAAGACACCGAAGGATTTTTATACTATGGTTTCTGAGTATATAATTTTTTTATTATATCACAAGATATATTGTTTTTTTGACAGGATCATATCACAAGTTCATGAAATGTGTACTTTTAATTTTACATTTAAAATTATTAGTAATCAAGTTCTCTATTTCTTCTGAATATTGGACATGATTCATACTCATTCATTGCTAAATTTTTTTTGGTGGTTCGTTCATTGCTAAACTCTGCTTCCTCTACTTGACTTCTTTCACTTAATAGAAAGGGTTATAACTTATAAGATGTTAATTGAATATTATTTTATCTCTCTCTATCTATCTCATATAACGCGTTGTTAATTGCCATAAAAAAATATTACGCGTCGTTAAGAGTAATAAAGACATCTTAAGAAAATCATTAGTTACACTTAATTCTAAAGTAAAATAAATTTATCTGACTAATCGGAGTTAGGTAAAAAAAAAACACGGCTGTATCATGATTACGGTTTGGATAATTTTGAAGCGTCCTTGGAAGGCTATATATTGTGAAGCACTTCCTCCAAAAGATACAGCATGCAATTGGATGACATGGAAAGCCACCTATCAAAGTCAAAACCTACGAAGACCAAATCATTTTTCACCTAAATGAGATGTTCACAGTCAAACACAACAATTTTACGAACTGCATCCTTATCATCACTCGCTCTTCATTTCCGCTCTCTTCTCCGACAATGCGCACGCTCCACCGCTCTCCGCCCCGGCAAACAACTCCACGCCGCCGTAACTGTCACCGGCCTCATTTCTTCCCCAAACCTCTTCCTCCGCAATGCCCTCCTCCATCTCTACGCTTCATGCTCTCTCCCTTCTCACGCCCGTAAACTGTTCGACGAAATTCCCCACTCACACAAAGATTCCGTAGACTACACCACCCTCATCCGTTGCTCTCCCCCCTTCGAATCCCTCAAACTCTTCGTCCAAATGCGTCAATTGTGTCTTCCTCTTGATGGAGTCGCCATGGTTTGTTCCCTCAATGCTTGTGCAAGACATGGGGACCTTAATCTTGGTCCTCAAATGCATGTGCGTGTAGTGAAATTCGGGTTTGAGAAGTTTGTTAAAGTGTGTAATGCTATGATGAATGTGTATGTCAAGTTTGGGCTTCTGGGTGAGGCTATAAAGGTGTTTGAAGAGATTGAAGTTCCTAGTGTTGTGTCTTGGACTATTGTTTTGGAAGGTTTAGTGAAATGGGAAGGTTTGGAGAGTGGGAGGGTAGTGTTTGATGAAATGCCTGAGAGGAATGAGGTTGCTTGGACTGTTATGATTGTTGGTTATGTTGGGAATGGATTTACAAAAGAAGCTTTTTGCCTTTTGAAAGAAATGGTTTTTGGGTGTGGGTTTGTTTTGAATTGTGTTACATTGTGTTCTGTTTTGTCAGCTTGTTCTCAATCTGGTGATGTTTGTTTGGGTAGGTGGGTTCATGGTTATGCTGTTAAAGAAATGGGGTTGGATTTTGGTGTTATGGTTGGGACTAGTTTGGTTGATATGTATGCAAAATGTGGTAGGATAAGTGCTTCATTGATGGTGTTTACGCACATGTGGATGAGGAATGTGGTGGCTTGGAATGCTATGCTTGGTGGGTTGGCTATGCATGGGATGGGGAAAGTTGTGGTGGATATGTTTCCTTCCATGGTGGAAGAAGTGAAACCTGATGGTGTGACTTTTATGGCTTTGTTAAGTGCTTGTAGCCATTCAGGTTTAGTTGAAAAGGGTTGGGAATACTTTCATGATCTTGAGTTTGTTTATGGGATTAAGCCAGAAATAGAGCATTATGCCTGCATGGTTGATCTTCTCGGTCGAGCTGGACATTTGGAAGAAGCTGAGTTTTTTGTGAAGAAAATGCCAATTCCTCCAAATGAGGTTGTTTTAGGGTCCCTTCTTGGTTCTTGTTATGCACATGGTAAGTTGAAGCTAGGGGAAAAGATTATGAGAGAGTTAGTTGAGATGGATCCCTTCAACACTGAATATCATATCGTGCTTTCGAACATGTATGCTTTGTCCGGAAAAGTAGACAAGGCAAATTCCCTTAGGAAGGTTCTTAAAAAAAAGGGCATCAAAAAAGCACCGGGAATGAGTTCGATATATGCTGATGGCCAACTTCATCAGTTCATTGCAGGGGATAAGTCACACACTAGAACTTCAGAGATTTACATGAAGTTAGATGAGATGATTTGTAGATTGAGGTTGGGTGGATATGTTCCTAATACAAGTTGTCAAGTTTTGTTTGGTTGTTCCAATAGGGATGATTATAGTGAGGCATTGGAGGAGGAGGTAGAACAAGTGTTGTTCACTCATAGTGAAAAGCTTGCACTGTGTTTTGGACTAATGAACACAGCTTCTGGTTCTCCTTTATATATTTTCAAGAATTTGAGGATATGCCAAGACTGTCATTCTGCTATTAAGATTGCTTCTGATGTATATAGACGAGAAATCGTTGTCCGAGATCGTTATCGTTTTCATAGTTTCAAGAATGGTTCTTGTTCTTGCTCTGACTATTGGTGAAAGACCCTTCCCAAATGGAGAGATAAAAGTTTCATTCATCAAATAGGTGCATCCTTAACACAAATATTCTTTGGAGGGTATTGTTGATTTTTTGAAATTGAATCCTCTGCTGTGGAACTGCCTCTGTGGCATTGAACACAACGGCGAGACGAGATAGAACATTGAGAGAATGTGGCCGTTTGATTTCAATCAAACAGTCTTCAATGCATTGACTGGGCAATCCCGGCGTAAGATAGAGATGTTTGGAAATGTAGAAGAGTTGCGGTAGAGAATCTCAATCCAGATCAATGTTTTTTTCACACATAATTTATCTGTTCAATATGTTCTATCATATTACTTATCTCATCTTTTACTCTCTCTCTTTTTTTATCTTTTCATTTTGTCTCTTGAGAGAATATTTGTAGTTGTGAGGTAAAAGCTAGCCTTAATATGAAGAAATTAAGGATGTGTTTGATATATACTTAGATGTAGTACAAATAGAATAGTACAATACAATTTCTTTTGTTATACATTGTTTGTGAATAATACAATACAATTTCTGTAACAAAAATATTGAATTGTGTATATATATTATTGTTATAAATATTCCCATGTTTATTGATATCAAAGTTTTAAAAAATAAAGTAAAAATTACAAAAAATATGATTTGAAGTGTTTGGGTTAACGTTCCACATAAATTAACATGACTATTATTTTGAAATGTTTTTGTTACTCCAAATCTTTTAAAGTGTACATGGTCATGTTAAATGAAAAGCGTAGTAATATTTAGCTCTAGTTGGTAATGCATTTAACTAATACATAATTTCAATATTAAGTACATTGGAGACTTAAATTCACAAAGGGGATGTAGCTCAAATGGTAGAGCGCTCGCTTTGCATGCGAGAGGCACGGGGTTCGATCCCCCGCATCTCCAAACTGCAATATTTTTAAAATTATTTTTCTAACAATCAGTGTCATTTTTAAAAAATCATGTTTGTTTTCAAATAAATGTCATTTTCATATTTAATGTGATGAATTACTCTTTCAATTGCTCTTTTAATTAATACTATGTATATTATTTTCAAAGTATTATATTTAACTTTACATTTATGATAGTAAAAAATACATCAATTATTAATAAGGATAATTTGGTGAAATTAATTATTAATTTTTCTCTTTTATTTACAATCACTTTAATGACTGCATCTCTCAAATAAATTATAGATTCTTTTCTTCTTTTTCTATTAGAGAATGATGATTTATGATCATTGTTTGTTATAGAATCATCTCTCCAAATCGTTTTTATTTTATTTAAAAGTAGCTTTTACACAATTTTAGTTTTTCTTTGGCATTTTTTTTGTGATTTCTTCGTTTGAGAACGTTTTTTTGATTTTTTTGTCTTGATGCGACACTTTTTGATTTTTGTGCAGTGTTAATTAGTTTCGGTTTAGATTGACAAAGTAGATTAAATCCATTACATATTTCAATTAATGACTTTGACATCGCCAACGTTACAATTCAAATGCAAAAACATTCTAAACACTTGAATCTTGTCATATTTGTATGCATGATGTCTTTTTGTGCTATGTCGTTGTTTTACGCTATTAAATTGAATGTTGTGAGTTTGTTCGTAAATTTATTATTTTTGTTTTTAACAAATTTATATTGCTTTGATATATTCTACACTTTAAATCTACAAATATTGTTTCCGTAAAAAAGAAAGTTAAAAACACTAATAAGTTAATTATTGTTTAGCATTTTTATTTTATTTTAATTACTATTGTATACCTTTTTAAAGACTAAATTAACCTATAATCATAGTATTTGCAATTAGCTTGTAAAATCTACCATCTCAAAATGAATAAAAAAAATTTAATATTTTATATTAAATACATCAACTTTATTTAACAAATTTTTATTTTATAGTTCAAAACAAAAGGAATATATAAGTTATAAAAATTTATATTATTCCTTTTTTATCATTATTTTTTAATTCACACGCATGTTCAGTCTTTCGGATTTTGAAGATAGAGATAAAACCAAAACAAAATGGTAAAAATGTATGAAATACTATATAGTCATATATCAAAATTATAAAAATTCTTTGCTAATATATTTAATTTTTAAACACATTTTTAATTAATTAATTAGTTTATTTATTAAATATCTTTTTTGATTGATCAATTTAATCTTATAAAATTATTAATTAAAATGATAGTTTACGATAATATATTTACAATTTTGATACATTTAAATTTTTTATGATAATATGTCATGTCATACCTAAAAAAAAAAATGCATATTCACCTAAACAAAATGTCTTAGTTGTACTAAACCTTCACGCTACATGTTTATTGACATGTCTTATTCGATTGTTTCTTGACATTTTTATCGGTTACTTACACTCTTAAGTCTAAACGATTAAATCAAAATAATCAGATAAATTCAATTAATCAAATATATCTAAATTAGTCTTGTACCAACTCACACGTTTTAAATTAATATTATTTGGAATAGGAATTCTATGTGTGTGGGATGCATCTCTTTCATTATCTCAAGAGCTAGATGTTGATATTTGAACTAGACAAAAAACAATTAGGACCACCATTCACAAAGCACTTTATTTTTGCTCGTATGTTATAGTTTTTATTTAATGATTTTTATAGTGTTCGTATATTTTTGTTTGAAATTTAAAAAAAAAAGAATTTTAAAGATAAAAATTCAAATGATAAATTAATTTAAATAGTTTATTATGTAATTGCTACAACTTTATTTGAATAATTAAATTTTAAAAATCATTTTTAAAATATATTTGTTTT
>JBBPBP010009778.1:2276288-2288673 GCA_037974735.1 Cicer chorassanicum | reverse complement strand
TATTTTTATAAAAAAAAAATGTGATTTTTATCATGTTAAAAGCTATAATAACGATTATCTAAGTTATTAAATGTCAAACTAACTTTTTTAAATTTGTAACAATTAACATATGAATATAGAATAACTTCTACTATTTAAATAAATTCTCATAAAAATCATTTTTTTAAATATGAAGTTAAAATCACTTTTTTTTCTTTTTAATTTTTTTTAATAAAAAAAAGGCTTTAAATTAATTTTAGTGGTAAAATCAATTCTGATTGAAAACTCAAACATATAAAAACTAATTTTAACTCTTCAGAATCACTTTTTCCTTACTCTCCAAAAGTGAATCCAAACATAAGGTAATTAAATTGTGTGTATAAAGATATGCAATTTAGAACAAGTGTTTCCAGAAATTGAAATCTGCAGCACCTAAACTGTTTTGATGAAACAATTCTGGATTTATGTTTGACTCTTTCCGATTAATTTTGGTTAAAACAAGTGGACAGATGAAAAGCACATTGTCAAATATTGTGTTATCTATTAGCTCTACATATTGTTTTTAAATTGCTATAACGCTACAATGACATAGATAGAACCCGACACATACACAAAGATATTAATAATAATTTGAAAAAATTGAAGTGATTGAACGGAATCACATGTATCTATATTGTGACAATTAGTTATCTAAGACTTTTTTCAATTGATGTTATACTCCGCGGAAATCATACAAGTAGTAGTCATTCTTTGCCGGGAACCGAGATTCGACCCGATAAAAACAATCATCTGAGTGGGTGATGTCGAGTCAACAAGTTAAACTATTTTATACCATCAATGTATAGTAATTAAAATCATAAGAAATTAGAAGTCACACATAAAGAATTTCATTAATGTGACAAAATGAGATATAATAAAATAACTACCAATGCTGCAATTCACACTTCATATTCAATATATCATCTTATACAAGATATATATATGAAAATAGAAAATATCACAATAATAACATTTTATTATATTCACTCATGCTTGCTTTGAAAACATCAAATCTTTTTAAGATTTGTGTTTTATTTTAGTTTTATACTTTATCACATTCATGTTTCAAGTGCATCCCTTTTTTCTAAGCAGAATATGGAATTCTTAAGGCCATTCTTTGATCAAGCCAAGGTCTTTGTGGTTCAGGATCAATGAAGCTATGCATGAGAAACTGTTCAGCTTCTTTATCCTTTAACACTCTGGCCCATTTCACCCTTTTGGATGGACAAAAACCTGCTCCAAAACACCTGAAATGCAGTCAAAAAGCAAACTTTGAGAGAGATTTGAATTTTTTTTTAGTATGTGTGGCCTATTTTGCTTCATAAATACAATTGTGTGGCGTAAGTTTAACTTGCTTGTCAAGTTATTTAACTCAAGTAGACAACGAACTTCAGTTAAAAACGAAACAATCGAAAGTACCAGAATTTTAATCTTAGTTGGAATAATCTTAGTAAGACTTTACCTACCTCCCAGTCAAATTTCAAATTACCAGAGCTCCTTTCCTTTAAGAATCGGATGATTAAGACCGATAATAATTTTTGGGTTGATTATTTGTGCATATTTTGGTAACAAAGTAAATATCTTTGCTTATGTTATAGTACATTATCAGAACTTAAACCTTCATTTGTACTGTTTGTAATCAGATCCATTGATTTATAAAGGAGAAAAAATTGTGTCATATATATATGCAATACTTATGTATGAAGGCAGAGATGAGCTATGAATCACACACGTTAACAGGTCATACCGGTAATAATTTGAGGAAAAAAATTGTAATCAATGTGTCAATGTCAGACATCAAGACACGCCTTCGTTCAAACGTACAAAGGAAATGATGTTTGTACCTATATTCATAGAAGCAAGCACTTCTTTCATTCTCAACTTTCCCCCAATTATTCCAACCAGCAGGCTTTATACATTGATCCATATAAGTAAATGCAAAGACCACTCTTCCATAAGGTCCCCATGGCCTTCCAAGATATGCATATGAAGTTCCCCCGTTGCCTGTGATAACACACCTGCAAGAACACCACAAGCCATTGACACATTATTTTTTTATCTTAACCATCCGATTCTAAGGAAAAAAGACACTTCTAATCCGAAGCCCGACTAAGAGGTAAGTAAAATTTGGTCAAGAACTACTCCAGCCAGAAAATGCATACCAAATTTCGGTACTAAATAGCATATAACTGAATAGCCTATTTGTTCAAATTCTAGTATGCTATAGTATTGACAACACTAACAAGATGACACTAGACGTGGCGGCATACCTTAGGAATACATAACCAGTTTTTTCATGTTGAGATTTTCTGCTTTGTGCAGTTATGAACCCTGGTGACTTGCAGTGGATATGACAATGCTCCAAGAGTGCAGTGCTATTACCAAAAATGAAGTCCACACTTCCTTCAATATAACAATCTCTCAAATATTGTTTGCCAGAATGTAGATACAGTGTGTCCTGCATCATATACAATGAAGAACTGTTAGAATAGTAAATCTGGTTCTAAAGAAAACAGATAAATAAACACACACAAGAGCACAAGAGATTGATTACGAAGTTTAGTTAATTGTGTCGATATCTCTGACAACAGAGTGACTACTATAGTTTTTCAATTGTGCAATATTTAGGGTTGCAATATTTAAATGCTACAAGTACGGTCCATATCACAAGTTTTCCCTTGAACCGTACTCCATAGTGGCTTCGCTCTCCACTCCCCCAACTATTCCACTACGCTAGTTGTACTTTTAGCTCTACTTGCTCTTCTTCGCTACACTCAAGCGGTTGTCAACTTATTAGTGAATATGAGTCATACTCAACAAGAAACTTATTCCCTAGTTGAGTATGACTCATACTAACTGATAAGTGGTCAGTAACTCGAGCGTAACAGAACGAGTGGAGCTGAACTCTGTGATTAAACGTTTGTATTCTTATGTGTTTTTATTTATCTATTTTTCTTAGAAACCGGATTTGTTGTTCTAACAATTCTTAGAAATCCAACATGCATTCATCATCATATAAAATATTTTAAGAAGCCTATCTAATCTATAAACTAATAAAGTTACCTGCCATCCAAGGAACCTGCAATTATAGAATGCACATCGATCTGCTGATACTCTAACTGCCACTGCTTGTCCTGAACCCTGCCATTAAATAAAAAGGAAGAATTTTAAATTAAAGAAAGAAAAAAAGTTGGGTAAGGGGTTATTTTTTTATTAATCAAAAGTGCTAATGGTCAGCTCTTACCACTGAAATAACATCTCAAGTATAAAAAAGGAATGATCGATATATAAACTATATAACAATTTTGTTTGTGTCTATATGTAAAAAAAACACTAATAAAGTTGATGAAGATACTAATTAATATGTAGATTCAGATAGCAACTTTTACAAACCATGAATTTAATTTAAAACTTAAATGTATGAATATTAAAAGATTAAATTACAATTGTCAATTGATCTATGTCCTTGAAAATTGGCATACCCCCCAAAAAGGAAAAAGCTTCAAATGACAACGGGAATTATCCAAATTGTTTATCCTTTCATGAATAGAAATGGTATTAAAATGTGAAAGCTTCCAAATAGTTGATCCTTGATCAACAATTACAGTCATAGATCCATAATCCAACATATAATTCCAAAACACAAATTTTTCAACCCTAAAATTAATCAAGGTTTCGAAAAAAGGTTTGCGGCCAAAATTTAGACTGCTATATCAAAGCTTTTGAAGTCTCTGCAACCACGTTTGAGGTCACGCTAGTCATATTTAACTTTATTTCTCCTCAATATCAAGGATGTAACACAACCACAACTTAAAACTTTGTAACCATTGTTATCCAACAAAACAATGAGCAAGAAACTAGCTAATTAAATAACACCTCAAGAAACACTATTATATTTGTTTGTTTTAACTCCTGATTCCCAAGGGAAAGGGTACTGATAATCTAGATATTCATAATCGATTCAACCTTCATTGAAGTTTATTAACCACTTAAATCAGACTAGTTGATTAAAAAAATACTATCATATATCATATACCTCAGGAGAAGAATTCTCAAACGTAATATTCTCAGCAATGAAGTCCTCCCCTTCCACAATGGTACTACCACATGCAAAGGTTCCATTCCCTATCACCTTAGAACCCTGCAAATAAAGAAACTCACTAATCATAACAACAACAAAAATCAATTTGGATTGTGTGCAGTCACAACATGTAGTCAGCCACATCGTCTAATTAAAATCATACCGTTCAAATTTTAGTACAGATATTTTAAAATCAAAATTCACATTGAAATATGGGCCATTTGATCCTAATCAAACATTGTAGATGTGGCTGATTTCATACAGTGTGACTGCACTAAATCCAAATCCTAAAAAAACTGAATCCAACTACCATAAAAAGAAACAACAAAAAGTTTGAATTTTGACACATACCCATTTCTCAAAACAAGGAAAACAAAGAAAATGCACCTACTTGGTGGTGATCAATTTTGTTGGCAGTGTTATTCCACGTGAGAACAGTATCCTCAAGACACAAACCAACAAAAGTGATGAAGTTTTTAGTCTTTGCCACGTAAAGTGGTTGCCGGTATATTCCCGGCAACACCTTTATCACCGTCCGGCGAGTGTTTCCAAATGGAACTGCATCAATGGCTTCCTGTACTGTTCTGTAGTTTCCTGTTCCATCTTTTGACACTGTCAATACAAAGGGTGCCATTCTTTGTAATTATTTGGTTTTGTTGTGTAAATTATTGTGTTGAGTGTGGTTTGTGTTTATTGTGTAGTATCAATGTGGTTCATGTAGCGGACGTTAAACGCAGAGAAAGAAAAAGACGTGCAGAGACAGAATCTAGGAGAATTTCTATGATGATGTTGGTGTTAGCTTTTGGTTGGTTTTTTAAAACAATATTATATACAAATTCGCACTGCGAATTAGTTAGGACATAGGGGTGACTACAAAGTTTTTAGACTTAATTGCACTTTTAGTCCCCTATTTACACTGATTCACGAAATTGATCCCTCTATTTTAAAAGTCGACAGTTTTGGTCCATCTCTATCTGATTTTTTAGCTAAAAAATGATGACGTGAGATATTTTAAATAACATGACATATGATACGATGATGTAGAGTGATTAACACCCATTAAATTGGAATAAAACGTCGTAAAAACTTAACTTTCAACTTCAAAGTTTTTTCGTATTTTTAATTTAATTAATGACATATGAATAATTAATGGATCTAGATAGTTTTATATCATAGAATTGTATGTCACGTCATTTAAAATATATCAAATCGTCATTTTTTTAGTTTAAAAATCTGAGGGAGTGACCAAAACTGTCGACTTTTAAAATAGGGGGACCAATTTTGTGAATCAGTATAAATAGGGGGACTAAAATTGCAATTAAGCCAAGTTTTTAATAACTTTTTAAAAAATTATTACTCTTATTTTGTTTATATGAGACATTTTAATTTTTACATTTAAATTTTTAATAATTTTAAAAAAAATACTATTACTCTTACTTTATTTATAACATACATTTGAGTCATAATTTTGTAAACAAAAATTTCTAATAATTTTAAAAAAAAATTATTACCCATATTTTCATAGTTTAAAAGACCCTAAAAAAAATTCATAGTTTAATTAAAAAAAAAAGAAATGTGAAACATTTTCCTTCATCACACGCATGGACGCACATAAATTCAATTTATTTTTTGAGAAACTTAATCCCTTATTATTATTATTATTATTATTATTATTATTATTATTATTATTATTATTATTATTATTATTCTCCATCGTTCTTGTTCTTGTTCTTTTCCGTCGTCTTCTTTTCACCCGGCTTCTTCTTCTTCTCGATTTTTGATTTCATGTTAAAATGGCGAGTAAACATGGAGGTGGTTTCGCGTTCCCTCCATCTTCACAAACGAAAGAAGATACATTTTTCGAGAAATCTTGGTAATTGTGGTCTATACTTTTCTCTTAAACATATTCTTATTTCATATAAGTAGTAATTTCTTCCTTGAATTGGTTGGACACATTGAATTTGCGGATTAAATTAATATATTTCTTTATCGCACTAGCAATGTCCTGACTCTTTATAAGTGTTGTACCACTAAGTAAAATGTTCTCTGTTTGAAGAATATCCTTCAAATTACTTCATAGTCGATGATGGATTTGTTAGGCCAGAAGTAATCTTGTGGACTCATCAATTGGTTGTACACATTGAATTTGCGGGTCAGAGTTAATATATCTCTTTATCGCACTTGCATTGTCCTGACTCTTTATAGGTGTTTTACCACCAAGTAAAATGTTCTCTGTTTGAAGGATATCCTTTAAATTACTTTCTAGTTGATGATGGATTTGTTAGGTCAGGTCGAAGTAATCTTGTGGACTCATCAAGGAACAAGTTCAATGACTTGACCATTGCTCCGACCAGAAAGCAGAAACAACTAAGAGTAGAGAGTAGAGATGTCAATTTCACAAGCTCACTAATTATTGGCATCAACCCACATGTTGGAGGGGAAAAAATTTTATAGTTTAAAATACCCCAAAAAAATTTCATAGTATAATTACAAAAAAAAAAAATGTAAAACACTTTCCTTCATCAAACGCACGCACGCATGCACGTAAATTCAATTTTTTTTTTGAGTAATCTAATTCCTAATTCTTCTTCTTCTTCTTCTATGTCGTTCTTCTTCTTGTTCTTTTCCGTCGACTTCTTCTCCATCGGCTTCTTCTTCCTCTCGACTTTGGATTTCATATTCCAATGGCGAGTAAGCCTGGAGGTGGTTTCGCATTCCCTCCATATTCACAGACGAAAAAAAATACATTTTTTGAGAAATCTTAGTAATTAAGAGCTATACTTTTCTCTAAACATATACTTATTTCATGTAAGTAGTAACCTCTTCCTTCAGTTGGTTGTACACATTTAATTTGAGGGTCAAAGTTAATATATTTCTTTATTGCACTTGCATTATGCTGACTCTTTATAGGTGTTTTACCACCAAGTAAAATGTTCTCTGTTTGAAGGATATCCTTCAAATTACTTCCTAGTTGATGATGGATTTGTTAGGTTAGGTCGAAATAATCTTGTGGACTCATCGAGGAACAATCCATGACTTGACCATTGCTCCGACCAGAAAGGAGAGACATCTACGAGTGGAGATGTCAATTTTACAAGTTCACTAATTATTGGCTCCAAACCACATGTTGGAAGGGAAAAAGATTTCATAGCTAAAAAGTCGCAAAAATATTTCATAGATTAATTACAAAAAAAATGTAAAACACTTTCCTTCATCAGACACAAGCACGTAAATTCAATTTTTTTTTTTGAGAAACCTAATCCCTAATTATTATTATTCTTCTTCATCTCCGTCGTTATTCTTCTTGTTCTTTTCTGTCGTCTTCTTCTCCGCCGTTATTCTTCTTCTTCCTCTCGACTTTGTATTTCATATTCCAATGGCGAGTAAACCTGGAGGTGGTTTCGCATTCCCTCCATCTTCACAGACGAAAGAAGATACATTTTTTGAGAAATCTTGGTAATTGTGATCTATACTTTTCTCTAAACATATACTTATTTCATGTAAGTAGTAACCTCTTCCTTCGGTTGGTTGTACACATTGAATTGGCGGGTCAAAGTTAATATAATTCTTTATCACACTTGCATTATGCTGACTCTTTATAGGTGTTTTATCACAAAGTAAAATGTTCTCCGTTTGTAGGATATCCTTCAAATTACTTACTAGTTGATGATGGATTTGTTAGGTCAGGTCGAAATAATCTTGTGGACTCATCGAGGAACAAGTTCCATGACTTGACCATTGCTCCGACCAGAAAGGAGACACATCTACGAGTGGAGATGTTAATTTCACAAGTTCACTAATTATTGGCTCCAAACCACATGTTCGAAGGGCAAAAAATTTCATAGCTAAAAAGCCCCCAAAAATTTCATAGATTAATTACAAAAAAAAAATGTAAAACACTTTCCTTCATCAGACGCACGCACATAAATTCAATATTTTTTTAGAAACCTAACCCCTAATTATTATTATTCTTCTTCATCTATGTCGTTATTCTTCTTGTTTTTTTTCCGTCGTCTTCTTCTCGTCGTTATTCTTCTTCTTCTCGATTTTTAATTTCAAGTACCAATGGCGAGTAAACCTGGAGGTGGTTTCGCGTTCCCTCCATCTTCACAAACGAAAGAAGATACATTTTTCGAGAAATATTGTAATTGTGATATATATTTTTCTCTAAACATATTCTTATTTCATGTAAGTAGTAACATCTTCCTTGAATTTGTTGTACACATTGAATTTGCGGGTCAAAGTTAATTTATTTCTTTATCACACCAGCAATGTCCTAACTCTTTATAGGTGTTGTACCACCAAATAAAATGTTCTCTGTTTGAAGGATATCCTTCAAATTACTTGATGATGGATTTGTTAGGCTAGGTCGAAGTAATCTTGTGGAATCATCAAGGAACATGTTCCATGACTTAACCATAGCTCCGACCAAAAAGCAGAGTCAGCTACGGGTAGAGATGTTGATTTCACAAGCTCACTAATTATTGGCTTCACCCACATGTTAGAGGGGCAAAAAATTTCATAGTTTAAAAGAACCCAGAAAAATTTCATAGTTTAATTACAAAAAAAGAAATGTAAAACAATTTCCTTCATGAGACACACGTACCCACGTAAATTCAATTTTTTTTTTGAGAAACCTCATTCCTAATTATTATTATTATTCTTCTTCTTCTCCCTCGTTATTCTTCTAATTCTTTTCCGTCGTTTTCTTCTCCATCGGCTTCTTCTTCTTCTTCTTCTTCTTCTTGATTTTTGATCTCATGTTCCAATGGCGAGTAAACCTGGAGGTGGTTTCGCATTCCCTCTATCTTCACAGACGAAAGAAGATACATTTTTTGAGAAATCTTGATAATTGTGATCTATAGTTTTCTCTAAATATATTCTTATTTCATGTAAGTAGTAACATCTTCCTTGAATTGGTTGTACACGTTGAATTTGCGGGACAAAGTTAATTTATTTCTTTACCGCACCAACAATGTACTAACTTTTTATAGGTGTTGTACCACCAAGTAAAATGTTCTCTGTTTGAAGGATATCCTTCAAATTACTTAATGAATGATTTGTTAGGGCCAGGTCGAAATAATCTTGTGGACTCATCAAAGAACATGTTCCATGACTTAACCATAGCTCCGACCAAAAAGCAGAGTCAGCTACGAGTAAAGATGTTAATTTCACAAGCTCACTAATTATTGGCTCCAACCCACATGTTAGAGGGGCAAATAGTTTCATAGTTTAAAAGAACCCAGAAAAATTTCATAGTTTAATTACAAAAAAAAAATGTAAAACACTTTCCTTCATTAGGCTCACGGACGCACGTAAATTCAATTCCTTTTTTTGAGAAACATAATCCCTAATTATTATTATTCTTCTTCTTCTCCATCGTTCTTCTTGTAGTTCTTTTCCGTCGTTTTCTTCTCCATCGGCTTCTTCTTCTTTTCTTCTCGATTTTTGATTTCATGTTCCAATGGCGAGTAAACCTGGAGGTGGTTTCGCATTCCCTCTATCTTCACAGACGAAAGAAGATACATTTTTTGAGAAATCTTGGTAATTGTGATCTATACTTTTCTCTAAACATATTCTTATTTCATGTTAGTAGTAACTTCTTCCATGAATTGGTTGGACACATTGAATTTGTGGGTTAAAGTTAATATACTTCTTTATGGCAATAGCAATGTCCTGACTCATATTTGAAGGATATCATTCAAATTACTTCCTAGTATATGATGAATTTTTTAGGTCAGGTCGAAGTAATCTTGTGGACTCATCAAGGAACAACTTCCATAACTTTGACCATTGCTCCGACCAGAAAGTAGAAATAGCTATTAGAGATGTCAATTTCACAAGCTCACTAATTATTGGCATCAACTCTCATGTTGGAAGGGCAAAAAATTTCATAGATTGAAAGATCCCAAAAAAAATTTATAGTTTAATTACAAAAAAGAAATGTAAAAGGCTTTCCTTCATCAAACGCACGCACGCAAGTAAATTCAATTTTTTTGAGAAATCTAATTCCTAAATCTTCTTCTTCTTCCTCTTCTTCTCTGTCGTTCTTCTTCTTGTTGTTTTCCGTCATCTTCTTCTCCATCGACTTCTTCTTCCTCTCGATTTTTGATTTCATGTTCCAATGACGAGTAAACTTGGAGGTACAAAAGAATACATTTTTCGAGAAATCTTGGTAATTGTGATCTATACTTTTCTCTAAACATATTCTTATTTCATGTAAGTAGTAACCTCTTCCTTGAATTGGTTGTACACATTGAATTTGCGGGTCAAGTTAATATACTTCTTTATGGCACTGACAATGTCCTGACTCTTTATAAGTGTTGTACCACCAAGTAAAATGTTCTCTGTTTGAAGGATATCCTTCAAATTACTTCTAGTCGATGATAGATTTGTTAGGTCAGGTCAAAGTAATCTTGTAGACTCATCAAGGAACAAGTTCCATGACATGACCATTGCTCTGACCAGAAAGTAGCGTCAACTACGAGAAGAGATGTCAATTTCACAAGATCACTAATTATTGGCTCCAACCCACATGTTGGAAGGGCAAAAAATTTCATAGCTAAAAAGTCCCCAAAAAAATTTCATAGATTAATTACAAAAAAAGAAATGTAAAACATTTTCCTTCATCAGACGCATGCACGCACGTAAAGTCAATTTTTTTTTTAGAAACCTAATCCCTAATTATGATGATTATTATTCTTCTTCTTCGTCGTTCTTCTTCTTGTTCTTTTCCGTCGTCTTCTTCTCCATCAGTTACTTCTTCTTATCGATTTTTGATTTCATGTTCCAATGGAAAGTAAACTTGGAGGTGGTTTCGCGTTCCCTCCATCTTCACAGATAAAAGAAGATACATTTTTTGAAAAATCTTGGTAATTGTGATCTATATAACATAGTCTTATGGAAAAGAACATAAAGGACCAAATCGGGAAGAAAAAAAAAAAGATAGATGACTAAATCGTTAATCAAAATTAAGTTAAGGGACTACGAGTGGTATTTAGCCTTGAATCTAATAAAGATAAAGTCACCCTTTAAAATTGTCTAAATACAGCAAGGGAAAATTTACGTTTAGTTTTTAAAATTTCAGTTCATTACATTATCAAATTGTGTAGTCCTTGCGTAAATGATTATATGTTAAGTTAGATATTACGTAGGTTTGTAAATGTAATTCGATATTTTACATATACATTTTTAGTTATAATTGGATTTCTTTTAACGTAATTTATGTTTGAATATTTTTTCTTCAAATATTATTTTACAAAATAAAATTTATTTGAATTATAAAACAAAATATACTTTTAAATTGGCTAAAGGTGGATTTGAAGCAAAATTTAGTTTGTGGAATTAATTTTCAAGAGAACTCAAATATAATGTCAATCCACTTTTTTATTACAAAATTACATTTAGAGTTACATATGGAAAATTAAACATGTTCTATGTCTCTAATCGAATTCACCACATCGCAATTGTGTGTGTGAATTTCTGGTAGCAATTGAACCTTTTCATCTATAGATGAAAAAAAGAATGAAATTACATTTGTTCTGTATATAGAGTTTAGATGGTAGTTGAAGTGCGGATTCGAACTCAAAATACTATTTTTTTTCTTCTATATATTTAGAATGTGTGGGTTTTGCAAAAGATATATAAAAAAAGAATAATAGAATCGTGTTTAAGTTTTCATCATCATGCATAACAACCATCCAGAAATCATGACGAAAGTCTATCATGCTGAACTCATGATTAGAAGCAACACATATAGTACTAGCAAACTTTTCGATAACACATACTTATGTTAGTCCAATAAAAAGAAATATTGCACATTTTTCATATACAAAATTCAGCAAATTTTTTAAGTTAAGTGTTGATCTGCCTTTTAATTTTGTTTCTTCGCCTCTAAATATATTATTGAAAAATTAGAAACTAGTAATGTATTTTATATTATCGAAAGAATTCAATTAAAAAAAATTAAACGAGCATTCGCCACTTTTCAAACATATAATTATCATAGTCCAATTGAGAAATTTAGCAAAGTTTTTGCACCCATAATTTAGCAAACTTTTCAAGCACATACTTCTTTTGAATGAAATACAAGCAAAAAAAGTAATTAATTTTTTTAATGAAATACATCAAATTTGCAGTAATTATATTTGTTTATATTTTATTTCGGATGAAGTACTTATCTTAACATAATATGATTATATTGACAATACTTATTGTTGAGTTTGATTAAAATTAAATTGTTAATATTGTAAATAAAGATAGAGATTAAATTATATATATATATAT
>JBBPBP010009778.1:2244057-2276090 GCA_037974735.1 Cicer chorassanicum | reverse complement strand
TAAATAAGTCAAATATTTATATGAGATAATGAATCGGACAAATTCATATATACGAAATAGTTTAGGATTTGTGAAATAAAAAAAAAAAAAATAAATGTATGACTTTGACGAGCTCTTAATCGACGAGGGACTAAATCATTAATCATTATATCAAATTTTAGTCAATTTTATGAAAAATATTAATTTATCTCTAATTAAGAATATTTTTAGAGACTAATCTATATATTAAATTTTGTCGGAAAATTAAGATTGTGAGACCAAATTTGATGTTTTGTTAAAAAAAATTTGAAACTATAATTTTGTCCAAAACAAAAGCAGGTTGGGACCACAAAACAAAAAAAATTCAACTCAAACGACGTGTCCACGTGTCAGTGGTTTAATCCAAAAAATTTCAACCAGTGTTTTTTCTTCTTCTTTAAATCAACAACTTGGATCTAAATTATCATCTTCTTCTTCATTTCTCTCAATCGCATTCAATTCAAAAAAACAAAAATGTCTTACTACTCAAGAGGTGGTAGAAACGACGACGAAAGCGTGGATGATTTCGACGAATACGATCCAACACCATACGGTGGAGGTTACGACATTCACCTAACATACGGTCGTCCAATTCCACCCTCCGATGAAACATGTTACCCTTCTGGTTCTTCCGACGAAAATTTCGATTACGATCGTCCTCAATTTTCCTCTCACTCTCAACCTTCTGCTTATGCTGATGAAGCTCTCGCTACTGAATATAGTAGTTATTCTAGACCTAAACCTAGACCTGCCCCTTCTAGTTTCAATCCTGGTGGATCTGGGTATGGTGGTGGGAGGAAGAATGATTCTGAATTTGAATCTGGGTATGGTGGTGGAAGGAAGAATGATTCAGAATTTGGATCTGGGTATGGTGGTGGCTCCCAGGAAACTGAATATGGGTCTGGTTATGGTGGAAGGAAGCAAGAATCTGAATTTGGGTCTGGTTATGGTGGAGGGAATGAGGAGTCTGGATATGGAAGGAGGAAGGAGGAATCAGGATATGGATCGGGGTATGGTGGTGGGAGGAATGAGGAATCGGAATATGGATCGGGATATGGTGGTGGGAGGAAGGAGGAAAGTGAGTATGGATCGGGGTATGGTGGTCGTAGGAAGAATGAAGATTCGGAATATGGAGGTGGATATGGAAGAAGGAATGAGGAGGAGAGTGAAGGGTATGGGAGGAAGAAGAGTGAGGAATCGGAGTATGGATCGGGGTATGGTGGGAGGAAAAAGAGTGATTATGGGGAGGAAGAGAGACCTAGTTATGGAAGGAGTGAGTATGAAGAGAAACCTAGTTATGGAAGGAGTGAATATGAGGTGAAACCTAGCTATGGAAGGAGTGAGTATGAAGAGAAACCTAGCTATGGAAGGAGTGAAAATGTGAGTGAGGAAGGTGTTGAGTATGGTTATGAGCGTCGGGAGAGGCGTGGTGGTGATGATGATGATGAGGGTTATGGACGTAAGAAATATGTGAGTATTCTTACTTATTCCTTTGAATTATTAATGATTGGTATAGTTTAAATTCTTGAGAAAAATGGTGTTATTGGTCTTGCCTTATAGTGTACCTTTTGATTTAAATTGTGTTTATAAAATGATGATCATTCACAACTTAAATGTTATTATTAGCGTAATTGCTTGATCTAATTGGTAATTTGGTATAGCTTAGGGTTTTTTTTTCCTTATCTCATGACATATATACTTATGGAAATGTTTGGAAGAGGTTATAGATGTTGTCATATAAGTTGTGTTTGTTTTCATAAACTTCACACAATAGCTTATAAAAATATGTGGAGTTTTTCGTGTTTCCTCTTCGTTGTAGAAACAATTGACGTGGAGTTTATCTACTTCTCTTCAATTGTAGCAACATTTAAATTTCTTATAGAACAAGTTTTAATGCGCTTATTGAGTAAGCATTTAATTAAAATGATTATCCTAGTGCCCTAATTCTTAAATGCTATGTAGTCAATAGTTGGGTTGCGTAATGGCTCCTAGGAGCTACGCAAAACCCCGTTGTGTATTTTAATAGCAACTGTAGCGGCCCAATACCGTCCAAATAGTAGCTGTAGCGGCTGCTATAGTGAAGTTCTGGTTAAAATTCAAATATGCCCTCAACTTGTAGTCGTTTGCTCTGTTTTTTTGTGGACTTTATATGACCTTAGGATCTCAATCTTGCTGAATATTTCACTTGTGACAGTCAGTTTAGGAATTCTTTGTCTAGAGTTCAAGTCTCAACTATAAAATATAAAATAAGATTTAAAACATTTACCGAAGAAATCAATTAGTTAATTTTTGTTGTTGAATTCTTCAAAGCAAGTCGTGTTCTACATTTTCCTTTGACATGCTTTCAACATAGTTTGACGATTTGCTTTCAGTCACTTCAATGTAAGTCATTTAAATCAGCTAGGTTCTATTAAAGTGAATTTGTTTACAAGATATGCAATATGGATGGTATCAAAATTGCTAGAATTATGTTTTTTTTCTTTTCATTTCTTCTTTTGGAAAATATGAGACAAGGTTTTTGTTAGTGAATCACTACATTTAATTGTGCAAGGTAAGATTTATACATTTAATAATTTTTATAACAATGATTTCTATCTGTATGCAATGCTTTCATGTCCTAACATTCCAACAGTGTGCATTTCATGGATTTTGAAAGCAGAGTAAATGTTACTCAATCATTATAAATATTTGAGTCGATATTCATTGTATGATGTTTTCTTATCATGGCAGGGAGACGATGGCTCCGATGATGATGAGGGGAGGAAGAAGCATCACCACAAGAGTCACCATCGCAAGAGTTACGATGACGAGTAAACAAAACGAAAGTGGTTGCTGCGTGAATGGAAGTCATCCCATAGTTACCTACTAAATAAAGGGTTGACACATAGCATAATATACTATGAAATCTTGAGCTTTCAGAACTATTGGTATTAACTATATGTGATGTTTTGTTGTTTGGCTTTTGAGTTATATAATAATATCTCTAATGTTTGAGTTGTTTGTGTTGGACTAATTCTCTCTATTGTGAGAAGTTTGAATTCAATTACGCATATGTTTGGTTTGACAGTGAGTTAGATTTTCTTGCATCTCAATGAGTATCCACTGTGCTTTTTACGAAGCTCCAAATTATAGATATGACTAAACGCACGGTGGTGCTGCATTCCACCGTGAATTCAAACACACAGACACCAACTATATTCTCATTACAGCTGGCTAAGTTTCATTGTATGATTTTGCCTATAATGCATCTCAGGATACACTATGCTTATTTAGTTTGATAAATGAAGACATTCGAAATAAAGGTGTGGTCATTTTAGGTCATGTAAAGCATACAGCATAAAGTCACATTAACCCATTAAGGATGTATTGGATGCACTTTTAGGGAAAACACAAGTTGAGCAATACAGCACAAGTTGCTTATATTTGGTTCTATCTTTTAATTAGTAATTGATGAACAAGACATTTTGAAAGAGAGCAAAGTAACAAAAGATGGAAGAATAGTGTTGACAATTGAAAAAGTCCAGGGGATGAGGAATATTGAGGAAAAAAAGTTGATTATTGTTACTTTTGAATGTTGTGTGAGAATAATATATTATTTCTTTCTTAATTTATTAAAAACTATTTTCAAGGTTTTCATTTTATTAAATGCCATTTTGTCAAGTGGTAATAATGATGGTTATAGAATGCCTATGCATAATATAGAATTATAAAGTACCAAACAAATGCGGTCATTAATTTAATCTCTGGTTCATACGTATAAAATTTCACAAAATTCAAAATAACAAGCTCCACATCCCTACTCCTTCAGCTACATCGACCAACCAGGGAGAAGTCATTGAAGACAGTCATCATCACTAGTTGCCAAGACCTGTAATTAGGTTCTTCATGGAAACATGACAAAACAACAGGAAGAGCATGTCTCCTCTATCTTCTTTTACCTTCTTTCTAATATATGTTTCAGTCCAAAACGACTTGAAGATCAGTTATAAATTTTGTTGCTTTTACCATCAAATATTTAATAATCAAGCAATCAACCAGTGCTCAGATCGAGTGTAAAAGAATAACTGTTCATATTATAAATTAAAGTTGTAAAAAAATTATTATAAATTAAAGAACATTGAAAATGTAACTATTGTTTCTAATATCTACCAACTAATTGTAAAAGAGAAAGATGAAGTAATCATATATATTTGAGTACATAAGGAACAGCCAACCAACAAGAATTAAGAAACGTAAGAAACAAATCCAATGAATTTCGTGTGAAAGGAACTTAGAGGAGCTTCTTCCTCTCAAAGAATGTCTTCAAATGCCATAGTTGCAAACCAGCCACCGACAAGCAAACCGCAATTGAAAGGAAACTGAAGGTGAACATCTTGGAGTTGGTTGATTTGTTAAGATCTTGCATTTCTTCCTCCCTATGTTGGACATATGATTAAAAAGGTCATCAAAATTTCAGTCGAAAACATAAATTAGAACGAACTAGAAACTCTTATGTTCCGATAGAGTGCATTGCCATGTGACGCCAAAGCCAAAGCCATCCAAACTTTAAACATAAACTAGAAGCATGCCATCTGGATATCCAACTATTTTCTATCTATATCTTGGCTTATCACTTTCCACTCCCATGAGAACCATACAGGACAACATGTAAGCAAAGAAGCTTCATTCACAAAGGTGGAACAAAGGAAACATGTTGGTGAAATATCAAACAGCTTTTTTTATGATCTACTCCATTCATTAAATGATTAGAAAAGAAGATACGGTAAATGACAAGAATATTCTTTGGTAAACCAGCTTGACTTCTCTAAAACCATTTCTTTTTCTATCTCATTGTTCTAATGCGTTTGCTATGCAGACATAGGGATTCATCTCAATGGGTCTCAAGGAGAGGGACAAAATTAGATGAGCAATAGGCCACTTTTGGTTGGCATGGCAAAAGGAAATAGTTGATCCAATGCATTACAGTAGCCATGCATGTATTTCAGTATGGAAATGGAAATAGGTAATGCAATGCATTATTTATCAGAAATAAAAAGGTAATGCAACGCATTAAAAGAAATTTTGACGAACTCAACAAAACACCATTTCCATCAAAAGATCACATGGACAGCCATTATATATTAGATGAATTATGTAGTAAAAGTCATGACATTTTATACCTTTCACGAAGATAAAACATCTCGTCATGGATGGATGAAACGGTATCATACAGCTTCTTCAACTCAAATTCCATTACCTAGACAATGGGAAGATATTTCATTATTAACAAACATTCAAGAACAAAAATACTTAAAATCTATATAAATCGGAAAGGTGAAACCAATTAGGGTGGTATCTAGAATCAGCTCACTGGTTTGTGTTTATTCATACAAAATTTTGTAGATACCAAGCAAGGAATTATAACAACAGACACAAATATACAACAAATGTTATTACTTGTGGGATTTGACATTTTAAGCAAGAAAAATGCACGGATAAAAGTAAAGAATAAGATAGCTAAGATAAGAGTTGGATTCAAAACCGTGATATTACACGAAATCTGGGTTACAGGCACATCCTTTCTCATACAAGTTATGCCATTCCTTGTTTTGTCTATGAACACAACCTGAACTACATTTTCATACAAATGTCTTGGCATTACATCACAAAAAAGTGGCTGAATAAACAAGATAAGCTAAGATTTAAAAAAATTAAAAGAGCCAATATAGGAAACCGATAACATTTTGATATTATATTATCCATCAATTAATTATCAACAAGTAACCAATTAAACCAAGACCGTACTACTATGTATTATTGCAGCATAGCATCACTTAATAATCCTGCTGGTGTCCAAAATCATTCAAATGGAAAATGATAATTTATTTGGGCACCATGTATTATATTTAATTTATGGAAAAGAAATACCATTCAGGCAATATTTCTAGAGGAATTGCAAATGGATCCATTGGGAGGCGTTACCTGCATTGGTTCAAACAAAGCCACTGGGTTCTATGAAAGGACTAAATTTTCAATAAATCCATTTGGACAACAATGCTATGTAATAGGCTCTATCAAAAGTCTAAGTTCTCAATAAATCTATTCAGATTCTCCTAAGTTTAGCATAAATGTATCATTGGTTAATGAAATTTAGATTAAAAAACATTTTCCATTGGCAGTAAGTTTCCCATTATAGATAATATATCATCAATATCCATTTTTGGGACCAGCTACGTAACTATTTGCAATAAAGCACAACAAAACAGGGCTAAAATGCAATAAGGATAACAAATTACCAATAATACACATGCAGATGCAAAATCAAGGAACAAAAGTACACTACTACTTACTTCAATCTGCCCTTTCTTGGCAACCTTAGACCAGTCTTTGGCAGCAACCCCTGATCTCCATTCAAATTCAACGGTCACAGTTGATGGGGCCATCCTACTGTCCGGTATCCAAAAGCAAGCCGTGTAATCACCGCCCTCTACTGCAGTAAATGCAAAATTACCCGATTCCACATGATCACTATAGTGATTACTGTTCCCATGAGGTGAACTCACCTTGCATTTCCAAAAACACACCAACAACAAAGTCAAGCCACTCCACACACAATTCACACTCAGAGGATTACATGATTCCGACAAGGAGTAAATAGTAATTTTGATCTCTAAATATGTGAGACACTGTCACTATAGTTCCTAAATATATGAAAATCACCAAAACACTAAATATATGAAAATCACCAAAACATTTTGTTAGTAATTTTTATGGACAATTGACTAACCAAAAAGCATCAATCTAACTTACCAAAGACACATTCCGAAGTGAATAACGAAAAAAAGCATTTATATATGTTTTTGTAATTTTGATAAATTCACAAATTATTGCGATAACACCTCGAATATTTGAAGGCCGAAATGACAGTTTAGTCCCCAATGTGTGAAACATTCCAAATTCAGAAACCATATTGTTATAGCTACAAAAATCACAAACTACCATGGGATTCAACTCCCTCCTTCTTTGGATAAAGATTCAACATTTTGAAGTGGGGTTCACATATATTCCCTACCCAAAACCTTAAAAGTTTCTTTTTCATTTCTATAAGGTTAAATCATAGTCCAAACAAAAGAAGGAAAAAAATAATAATAAAAAAAAAAAAACCCAAATTTGGCACACATAAAAACTAGGGTTAGGTAATTAAATCACAAACTTTCTTTTTTTGTTTACCTTGATAGTGATCTTGTGAGTATCAGGAATTGGGTACCCTTCATTAGGATTAACGACACTATACTTTCCTACGGTCATAGCATTGCTCTTAATATCCTCTGAAATGCACTTAGTGTGACCCGATAGAAGATCGAATCTCATCGAATTCACGAAGCTAAACGTCAATGTTAGGGTGAGAATTGAGAGAAGAAGAATCGAATTGGACATTGATGCGATTTATTGTTCACAAATTTGGGATCGGAGATGGAGATTAGGGTTTGAATGGGAACGGAGAAGAGGGAATCAAAACGATAATGAGAAAAGCTTCGGTGAACTCAAAACGAAGAAATGTAAAGTAACGACGGAATTTGGTTTGTTCGTTACGTTAGTAAACATTTGCAGAGATTTTAAAAAACCGGTATAATAAATCAGATTTTTTTAAAACGTGATTACTGTTCAATAATAATATAATTTAGATATTATTCTTTTAGAAAATTTTATATGTTGTTTTTGTTTGTCAGACACAGTAAGATTCTTGTTTTTTTTTATAAAAAATCAATTATGAAAAATAATGTTTTTAGAAGCTACTAAAACAGTTTCTCATTTATATTTTTTAAATTATTTTATAATTCTCATTTTTTTTTTTGAAAAGTTTTAATAAATAGAGAAAAACTTTTAAAATTCATTCATATTTTTTTAAAAAAATAATTATTTTACTAAAATAATTTGGAACAAACACATCCTAACTCTTCAAAAACTAAAAGAATTGGGATTTTTTCTTTAAAAGGAAGATAATATTTATTAAAAAAATGAGGAATTATATTTAGCAAGTAAAAAATTTATTATTTATAATACTTGTATATTTGTTTTGCTCTATTTTAGTTTCACCACTTTTTAGAGTAGTTTAGAGTAGTTAGATGTCTGTAAAAGCTAATTCAACCAACAAATATTAATATTATAAAATTTAATATCTTTCGGAAAAAAAAAAATCTATATAGAATTTATCTCTAAAAAACCATTATTAATTTAAATACTTTGGACATATATACACATAACCGCAAATGGAATCTTTCCTAGAATTACAACTTAGCAAAAGAATAGAAAAATTTAAAGAAAAAAGATGAATTTATGAGAGATATAGAGCAAAACAATAATTTTTTATTTTCTTAATCTAACCATTTACAACCGATTTCACCATGAAACCAGCTGGAGAGGATTGTTACTTGGTAAGGTTAAATTTGGTGGTGATATTCCACCATCAATTTTAGATTCATGTATTTTTGACATAATCCATTACAATTGTCAAGATCTCCCATAATTTTGAAAGGAAGAAAAACATAATCCAAGACAATATCAAACAAAAGTTTGCATGCTCTCACTTTTTACAGCTTTTCTATTCCATTTGATGCCAATCACTGATGCAAGCTATGCTTGATAGTAACACCATCTTCTAAAGTTTGGTGTTAAACTTAAACATCTAATTGTAAGAAGCATACAAAGTTATATATAGGTGAAGAGTGAAAAAAAAACAATGTTCAAGTATTATTTTCCAAATTAGATGCTAAACAAAATACATCTCATTATTTACGCGTATAATTTACTCTTTATTATGTCAGACAAAGAGATACCATTTCATTTAGTTTCAACTAACAAGTATGAAACAAAACAACCCTAAAAGAAAAAGGGTTAGTCATTGTCCTCTTTATCAGTTCCTTCCTCATCTTGCAAAGTAGCCGGAGAATTTGCTGCAGAGTTTTCGGCAGTTACGGCACCATCGCTATCATCATCTTGGTTGCTAAATAAAGAAGAAAAGGAAAATGGATTGCAGGTCGAGCTCGCTTTCTGAAGACCCTTTATGGCTCTCATAGCGGCAAGAGTGCTTCGATATAAATGAACGGTTTCCTCTCCGAGAGTTGAGGATGCCTCAGGCTCACGTAAAGTATTTGTTGCATTATCTATTGGTGGTCTAGACTCGTGTTCTGGATGAGAAGTTGATTGAATTACTTCTTCTTGTAGTGGAAAGAGTAGCTCAAGATTTTCCTCGCATTCATGAACTAGCCTTGTCAGAGACTCGGTCGTGAAAAAAGGTTGTCGAAGAACAACTTGTGTGAAAGGGAGACGCAACAACCCACCGGTTCTTTTATCATACTTTTTCAAAATTTTAATTAGTCCTGTTGAAGTGAAAATATGTTAATGTCAACATAATCAACAATGATCAGAAAAAAATCCCATCATGCATATACAATAATAATATATATTCAAATATATGAAGGCAACTTCCACACATCAGCGCATTCACGAAACTGACACAGACACGTAGACACCAGTACATCATCACATGTGTTGGTATTGTACCGGACACCGGCACATGTCAAACACCGAACGCACTTCCAATCTAAAGTGTTGGTACTACATATGACATACTTAGGTCAAAGCGATACATATTAATTAGATGTTGTACCTGCAAAGTTTAAGGAACTGTAGTTTTTTAGAAGCACCATCTCTCCATGGATGGTAACCAAGTCCTTCCTAATATCCATCATTTCTTCACTAAATTCACAATCATAAGTGTACTTTTCATTCTTGAAGCTTTTTTCTTTAAGATGCTCAATTCTCTCTTTGAGTTCCTGTTCAAAGTTGCAGACAAAAATCAGGAAAAAAACAGAACTGTGTGTTGTGAACAAACAACATTATAATTGAAATATATTTTCAAGGGATAAATCAAAATCTAAATATTTTACATTGATCTTTCAAATGAACATTTGAACAATGGTAACTTTTGACATAAAAACAGGTTATAAGGACAGAACAAAATATGACTTCAAGGACCTAGTTTACCTGCATTACGGATAACCATGTACTCACACATTCACATATGACATACTCATATTCTAACTTCAAAAAAGGTTCCACTACACAATGTCGAATTGTGGACGGTCTGAAAGACTACTATAAGACAGTCCAAATTCGCAATGGAGTGATTGTGTGGCTGAATGCAATCCAATTTTCTTCTGCAGTATTGATATTTATTATTGTATTTTTTGCATATTATTATTATTAAAAATCGAAAATAGTATACAAGGGTAAATAAGATTGGAAAAGTGATAAATTTATGTTTCACTCATAGGATATGGAAGAACACAACACAATTTGATGTTCCATAACACATGTCTATCTATGCAGCACCAACCCTACAAATTGAAGACAAGTCTAGTGTCTCAAGCATATCACACTGACACAACTCTGACACTTATAATGAAATTCAATCACTTCTACTTTTTCAAATTATTTTTGGGGTCTGTGTATCATGTCATATCTATGCAGCACATACACTTTAAATGGAAGACAAATCCAGTGTCAGTGTTCGCCTGTCATATCTATGCAGCACATACACTTTAAATGGAAGACAAATCCAGTGTGCCTGTTGGACGATACAACACCAACACATGTAATTACATTCAATTACTTTCACTTTTTCAAATTACTATCAATGTCTACATATCATTGTCGATATCATGTCTAGTGTATGTCTCAGTTCTTCATAAATACCTATATATACTTAAAAAAAAAAAAAGGGTTTGTTAAAGGCAAAAGCTTTCTCAAATACCCAATTGAGCAAAAAATTAAACTTTCTAATTACTAATCACCCAATTCAATAGAAACAAACAAGAATCACAAAAGGGTTTTCATCAATAGCAGATAAAAAAAATAGTAAAAAACCTGAAATCTGATAACAAACTCTTCCTCTTTATCAACATAGAAATCATTGAATTTTTCAAGCTCTTGATTAAGAATCTTCAGGAACCAAGATTGCAAGATGTTTGGAGAAAAGGGTTGTTGAAGAAAGTGAAGATGAAGATTAATGGGTGTTGTTGTTGTTGTTGTTGTTGTCGGCAAGTGGTGTTTGAGAAGCTTCTTCAATGGTTTGTAACATAGAAATTTGTCTCTCCATTCAGGGATTGTTTCTTCCAGATGGGTTTTGAACTCTTTCCCAAACTTCATAGATGATTTGATTTGATAATTTTGGGTTGTAAATTATTTTGTGATTATTGGATTAGATTAGGGTTGAAATTGAGAACTTTGAAGATTGGTTTTTTGGATTTTTGCATATTTGGAAAGAGAGTGAAAGATTCCATCATATCTAGGAATGTTTTTTATTTATTTATGGAAAGTTGATTTATAATGTTTTTTAGACATAAAAATGTTTTAAAAAATCGTTAAATTACATCTAGTTTGTAAAGTTAATCTTTAGGTTAAGAACTTATCCGGGTGAGGTTGAGATGTTGATATTTACTGTCTACTTGAATTTGCTAATAATATTATTATTTTTTTAAAATTTTATATAAATGTATATTAAAATTTTTTAAATATTAAAAATTATAATTTTTTTTATAGAAAATATAATTTTAATATTTTTTTAATTTTATTATTGTATAATAATAATTATTTTATTATATTAATTATGATTAATAAAATTTTTAAATTTATTGTTTTATATATATGATTTGGTGCGGGAGAAATTCGATACCTATTGCTAAGGGTGAACATGGGCGCGGGTCGACCCGTCAACCCGATCACCCAACCCAACCTAACCCGATTTTTACCCGTACTCGATCACTTTCGGGTCCGACCCAACCCAACCTGTTGAAACCCGCTTATATTTGGGTCGGGTAATGGGTTTAACAATTTGAACTCGACGACCCGTTGACCCGACCCGGTAACTAGTTATATATTTTTTTAAAAAAAATTGTTTGGCTAGTTCAGTAGGGTTTCAATATTGTTTTGCTCATAACTGATTTTATAAGAATTAGTTATAATAAGCGGTGATTTTTATATGAATGTTGATGCAAGGTGTTCATGCGTCTAGGCTAAACACTGAACTCATTTAATTTGTTTTGACATTGTAATCTCGTATATGCCTACTCATAAAATTCTTATCTAATTTTTGAATTGTCTCTTTCGAATGAGCAATTTAATTTGAGTTAAATACTATTTATTTAAATGTTATATTTTGTTATAGTTTTACGTAATAAAGATATGAAATGAAAACTTATGCTTATAATGAATTTAGTTTAAATTTTTTACATTTGTTAAATACAAATTTTTTTAGTTAAATACTCTTTATGAGCAAAATTGATGCTTATGCAAAAACTTACGATGAATTTAGTTTAAATTTTTTATATTTAAATCTATTAAACACTTTTTTTTAGTATTTTATTTGAAAATAGTAATTATAAACAAATGAATGGTACTTAGTAAACTAAAATGGTTGGTGGATTATGTGTAACCAGTGGCTAATCTTTGTTTGGACATAGGTTGGTCGGCCACCCCAAAATTTTCTGTAATCTTTTAAAAATACTTCTTATTTTATTTATAATACTATAATTTGTTAAATAAAAATTAATATAGATTAAATCAGGTTTATCTTTGTCATTGTGAAAAAACATTTGATAGGGACACATGAATTTTATGTTGTTTTAATGTTGGATTCTATAATTGGTGTATTTTATGAGTTGAATTGCAGTTGTTGAGTTATGTTGTCGAGATGTATGTTTCAGTCTAATATGTGAAGATAACATACTATATGTGAATTTTTTCTTATGAATTAATCTAACCAAATGACATGAAGATTGGTATGTGTAGATCTCATAGGATTGATATGTGTAGATCTCATAGGATTGATATGTGTACATGGACTAAAATTTATTTTATCAATTTTTTAATTATTAAAATTGCACTTTTTTTATTAGGCCCAATTTTTATTGATTTACTGTTGTTGAATTTATTTATGTATTTGAAAATTGTTGGATTTATTTTTTTGTGTGAGAGATTGATGAGTTTTTTAAAGAATTGCATAATTTGTTTGAAATTTTATAATTTTGACACATTCAAGTATTAAATATATTTTCATTCAATATGTTTTCTGGTAAAATAAAAAAAAAAAGTTATTATTTTTGTTTGACCCGCCAACCCAACCCAACCCGTTCTTGATCGGGTCGGTTCGGTTCGGGTTAAATAAAAAAATTACGGGTTTAGAACTTAACCCAACCCAAAGATAATCGATCGGATCAGGTCTTGGGTTTTGTCAAAACCCGCCCAACCCAACCCACGTACACCTCTACCTATTGCGAGCAAATCCCATAAAAAACAAGGGTAGCTGAGGCAAAATCCATCCCACTTTGTTGCCATGTCTTTGGATCCACTTATATAAATATCTATTTTTGTAGCTTCATTTAAAATATTGATATGTAGTTCTATCTTGATCTTGACGTGTGTATAATAATGTTTATGCAATAAATTATAAAAATTAACATTATAAATAGAATAAAATTTAATGACAAAATATTAAAAAAAAATTAATAAGATTTAAGTTAAACTTAAATTACTTATGTGTATTTTTGTCTTTTTTTTTTAAGTTTAATTAAAAATTTAATCATCTATTTTATCATATTTATGAAAATAATCTCCATTTAAAAATTGAACTACTCGATCAATTATCACATATATTGTAGTTTTAATCGTATTTTGACCGCTAAAATGATGTTATCGGCCCCAAAATGATAAAATACTCCCTAAATTATAAATTTGAAGAGAAAAATACACTATAGTGCAAAAAATCTTCATTTTTAGATTAAAAATCAATATTTTGTACTTGTCAAATAAAAAGTAGATATTTGAATGAAAAAAATATTGTTTTAAAATGAAGAGATTATTTGCACATGTGATAAAAAGAGATCAAAAGAGCAATTAATTTATTTAAATAAATTATCTTCTTTTTTTGTGATGGTGAGTAATATTTTTTTTTGGCAGCCTCAATGCGTTTCTAAAGAGTTTTTTAAACTCGTATAGTTGTTACAATGAAGACCTTCACAAAATATTTATTTTTAACTAGCATATAGGTTTAAAATACTCACAAATTTGTGACAATCAAATCCTCACAAATATTTTAAAAAAAAAACAGTATTACTCCATAGTAACTTTTATTATTAAAAAATTAAGTTTTTAATACGGTTAGTTAAATCGTTTACGTGTCAGATTTAATAAGTAAGGCGGAGATATTAAATCGTTTACGTGTCAGACTAAATAAGTAAGGCGGAGATATGTTTAAGTCTATTATCTACGTAAACGAGTTAATAAAATAAGACGGTGTCAATTTTGTAAATAGATGAAACGCGTTTAATACGGTTATATTATCAACCGATTTAAGAAGACGGTAAAAATAAAAATAAAAAATTAATATATCTCTCATTCTCTATATTTAACTCGGTTACTTGCTTAAACCACTTCATAAAATGAGACTGACAATTTTGTAAATATTTAAAATTTGTTTAACACGGTTATATTAATAATTTGTTTAAAATTTGTTTGTTTAATGTAAATTTTAAAAAAATGCACTAGCAGTTTATCTTCTAGTGTATTAACTACGTGCACATAACTTTTTATCTTCGACTGTATTAACCACTACACTCTTAACTAACTTCGTGAACACTTGCAATTGCACTTCTTACTTTATTATAAAGGTGGACTGACTTCACAATCACCGCTCCCTTCTTATTGACATCCTTTCAGGATATATAATAAACTTTATTTACGTAGGATAATATTGTGAATATTTTTTTTTAATTATTTTCACTATTATAATTGTTGATATATAATAATAATTTTGACATCTTGCGTTGCTAGAATGATTAGTACCTATGTATATATATGTTCAGATAATAATAATATCTTATTTGAGGAAGAGAGTTATATATTATGGGAAAGAAAGTAAAAAAAAAATTTATTGCCAAATTCTTTTATTTTTAAACTCATTATTTGCATTTTTTTAACTGAATTTATGATGTTTAAGTTGGTTAAGCTGAATCGACTTAACATGACGAAACTATGTTAAGTCGGGTTATAAAACGAGTTAAAAAAACATATTTTTTAAGTCGTTTGCTGTTAACTCGGACACCAAACCGACTTAAAATGTACATTTTAATCGACTTAAAAAGGTAAAATTCTACTAGTGTTTGGCCGCCAAAAACTACAAGAGTTGTCTTTTAATTGACTAAATCAAGACTTCCACAAAGCTATAAGAAATTAGCATTTTTCTTTGTAAGATTGTTAAGGTTATGCCGAGGTTGAGTACTAGGAGGAGTAATTATCGATGGCTGGATGGATTACTTTAACAAAATATATTCAGGGCCGACCCAACCCATTATGAGGCCTAAAGCGAAATTATCAGCATGAGCCTTTTCAAAGTTAATAAATAAATTATTAATATTTTTATTGAAAATTGATCTTTCGTACTTTTTTTGATGCAAAATCATTTATCAAATTATTGTAATCGATTTCGTTTAACAATTCTTTTTCAATCGATAATAAAACTAATCCATTTGATCTTTCTTGTGATATCGTTGATCTTAGATAAGATTTAATTAATTTGAATTTCGAAGAGCTTCTTTCTGTTGAAGCGACATTTACAGGAATTGTTAACATTATTCTATAAACAATATATGCATTTGGAAAAGAATCTAACCTTCTTATATAATTAAGTATGTCAATTGGTGTATAATTTAGAATATAAATACTTACTTAATACTTGACAGATTACAGATGAAAAAGAGACGAATAAATATAAAACACATACCTTAATATATTTTGGCCAGTGACAAGAGCTACTCACACAATGAAAATTCAAAATGAAAAATAAAATCAAAGCAAGGAATAAAGAAGTAGGGTCAAGGGTGAAAAAACTTTTTGTCGTGTTCACAGGAAAATTCCAGACGAAGAATTCTAAGAGACATTTTTAGTAAAAAGCAATGCCTTTAATATAAGATGGTTTTTAGTGAATAGGAATACATTTAATATTAAAAGATTCTTCCAACAGTATAGTATCCTCATCCTCATAAATATTTGCATCAATTTTAATTGGCTAATAGTACAATCAACACACAAACACATGTATCAATTCAAACGATGATTAGGCCAAAAATTGAAAATTAAAATTTTTTTGGAGACCTCTTTTGTTTCTGCATATGACTAAAGAATTTTGATAATATATTATTGAGCATCTATACCGTTTAAAAATTAAAGTAAAAAAATTATTTTTTGGCAAGACCTAAAACAAGGGCTTTAAACGCCTCCCCTTGGACCGGCCCTGAATGTATTTTAAAAACCATTTGTAGTTAGAACCGTCAATTTTAAAAACTTATTAATTATTGGCCTTTAACAAAATTTTATTTAAGATTTAAAACAGGAAGTTTCTAAAGCTAAACATCTCTAAAATTTTGTGGGTTAAATGGGGCTTATGGGTCCATGTATTTTAATTTATCTTTCAAAATAATTTTTCGACAAAATATTTTTGATTTTTTTACTCAAAATTTTTTATAAAAATATTTCGATTTTTTCCGATAAAAAATTATTTACAATTTCTGAAAAAATAATTTTATTTGAGAAAAAAAATTCCATTTTTTAATTTTTCTTACAATTTTTTGAGAAAAAAAGTAATTTAAAATTTTTTTCGATATTTTTCAGAGAAAAATATATATTGAAATTTTTTTAAGCTACAAGCCCTTCACCTATGCCCACAAAAAATAATAGTATGTAATTTTAAAAAATTATTTCAATAAAAATCTAATGTTAAAGGGTTTAATTATATTTTAAGAAAAACTTTAGACTTTTCAACTTAATCCACGATTCTATGTGTAGTTATGTTGTTCAATGTAACAATCCGATTTTTTTTAGAAAAAAAAAATCAAATTCAAATTCATAATAAAGAGAGAAAGAAATATTTTTGGATAAAATATTTAAGTCGTATCACAACGACAAAAGCCAATAATAATTATAAACAGCGAAAACGGTTTTGAAATGAAAATTCAAAGTATTTAAAACAGAAAAATACACCGGGCTATGAGACCTATCCAACGTAGCTCATACCCCTGGGGTTTACTCGGCAGACACCTGTACAAAAGCATTGCCCTAAGAATTTTAACTTCCACACATCACATCAAAAAGTGGTACAAGGACCCATCAAAATAAAAGTCAAGCTGACAATATATGGTATAGGTACAGTCTTCTAGAATGAAATAAATACAACCACAACAGATAGACATCTAGCCCCTATACAACCATCTAATCTGATCATGCTACAAAAAAACTATAACCCAGGTGATCTACACGCGCCCCGCAGAAATCCTTCTGACACAACAGTGGTCAGGTAAGTCTAACTCTGTTCCCATCTCCAGAGTACTAACTGGTAGGACGATCCTGATTCTCATCTGAGGGCAAAGCCCAGGTTTCCACAATAATTGTAATAGTCACCAACCGAAATTAATAAATATCACATAACATTTAAATTTTAAATGCACAAAATAACCTTTCAACTTAGCATACATCTAGAAAGGGTTTTCATATGCCAAACATGCATAATCAAAGTTGAAAAATGAAGTTTTTAACCAAACTGCACTGTCGTATTCGAATACAGCATCCTTGTATCCGAATACAACTGTGAAAATGGCATAATTTCAGTTTTGAAAATGTTTCGATATCATTCAACGCTTACCACATAAAGTCAATCAATAACACTAATCAAATACGACACAATCACAAACCACAATCAAGTATGTATATACAACCATCACAATATATCAAACATGACACACGTGTCAAGCACACTAATGCAATGCGTATATGCCAATGCACATGGTTCCGGAATTCCAAACCAAAACCCTCATCGAAAGGCGTAAATCATAATTGTACAGCCTCTCACTGACCAATACTAATTATCAAGGTGCAATCTCTCACGGATCAGCACGATTTACTATCGTACAACCTCTCACAGACCAACACAACTTACAAGAGTGCAATCTCTCACAGATCAGCACGACGCGAAAATCCGTGCAATGATAAGATGAACCAACAATTCACATGGCATCATCCCGTGGTCCATCTGGTCACCACTATCACCATGGCCCATCGCGGTCACCATGTACTATGAAATGCATGAGCATACTCTGACTCTTTTCACCACAACCATTAAGTAAATGCAACTATTAAAATATTCTCATTTTTTTAATACTCATTTAACACTAATGATTTTTCAATCTTTTCACAAAGCATATTCAAACATATATTCATCCATAAAATTCATAACGCATACGCCATCAATTATGGATACATCAATCGCACATTCACCACACATCCACATCTCAAACACAACAAATTCAATCAATTCAAATTCCAAAATTTCACACCAAATTTAATCATGAATCACCCTTATTCACAATTCCACATTTTCAAACATAAACCACCAAATTTAATATCCAAAATTTTCAACCATAAATCACCAAATTTAATCTCCAAAATTTTCAATCATAAATTACCAAATTCAAAACTCCGCATTTTCAAACATAAACCACCAAATTTAATCTCCAAAATTTTCAACCATAATCCACACATAAATCACATCTAAAAAATTCATAATATTAATTATGAACACATAAACCACACCAAACTTGAATCACCACAACCCACATCTCAAACACATTAAATTCAACTTCTACAATTTCACTCATAAACACATTAAATTCATTTTCCTCCAATCTACACATAAAATACATCTCAAAATTCATAATATTAATTATGAACACATCAATCACACAAAACATGAATTACCACAATAACATTAATATATCAGAGTTCTCCCCATCGCTAACTCGGTGCCAACAGTCTCGATTCCTTTTCGAGACTCAAGGAGCTAACTACATAAACATAAATATTTATAACAATTTGTTCACAACTAAAATTTATCCAACCACAATTAAATTCCCAAAATTATATCTTTTTTACACACCGAACTTTTACAACCAAATAATCAACATTAATTCAAAACTCCACATTTCCAAACATAAATCATCAAATTTAATCTCCAAAATTATCAACCATAAATCACCAATTTAAATCTCTAAATTTTCAACCATAAATAATCAATTTAAATCTCTAAATTTTTAACCATAAATCACCAATTTAAATCTCTAAATTTTTAACCATATATCTGTTAAGACAAACTCTCAAATTAAGTTTTGATGAAAATAAACAAAAGATTAATTAAAGATATTAATTATGATTCTAAATGTTATGTTAATTTAATCTGTGCTCTTGAGTGTTTTTATTAAAGATAGGAACCAAGCAAAGCAAAGAAATAAGTCATGATCATAAACTATACAAAAAAGAGAAAGATCAGCAGAATCAAGAAAGATCGTTACAACCACTTCACCAATCTTTCTCCAACACTTCTACATTGATTCTGTCTGAAATCTTTATACCAATTTAATCAGTACATGGCAAGGAACAGATAGGAATCATTATTACTCAAAACGATTCTCGGATCATTAAGAAAATTCATCACGACTCTAAGCATATCAAAAAACGGACTGCAACTTTCTCCAGTCTGGAACTGTCAAGAAAGTTGAACAAAACTGAACTTCAAGATTGAATAAAAGTCCTCAGATTATTCAAAAGTCTATCAGACCAGATTGATTATCTTTCTCCACCTATAATCAACGTTCTCCGTTTTTGAGAAGAACAATCTCTGTTTCTGCAGAAGAAGACTTCTCATTTCTGCAGAAAAATATTCACTCCTTTCCAAACAGTTTTGGATCAAATTAAACATCCAAATCGAAGCCCAATCACTATCAAATATTATCAAAGCTTAATGGGTCATTAAAGCACGCAACAAGTCTGTTTTAGATCAAGCAAAAGGCCCAAAACAGAAAGCCCAAAACTGTCAAATACATGGAGCTCTATTTGTCAAACAGATTCCTTGCTTCTGTCAGAAGGAAAACAGAGCACTCCCAACAGCTCTTTCTGACCAGAATTAATTGCTCAAAACATCTATAAAAGGAAGGCAAATTCGCAAGCATCAACCAGATCTTCAAGTGCCAAGTATACTCATTAAATCATATTCACTTGCATTCTTGAAGTCATCTCATTCACCAAAAGAAATCAGGCTGAACCAAATACATACTTCCAGTTTTATTCTACTGAGTTCTTTCTCTGTTCTGAATCCTTTTCTCAAACAAGAGTTGAGCAAAATTAGATTCAAACAAATCTTTCAAATTATTATTGTATAAACTCATAACTATAAGGATTGTTTATAGTTTGAGTGTGATTAAAAGAGTTAACTTCGAAATCCTAACAGATTAGTTAGGTGACCTGATTAATCCTTTCTGGGTGGAAAGGAAGTGTAGTTACAGATCAAGGTTGATCTCTGACTGTGATTGTTCTCCCTTTCTCTTTGAACACTTAGTGAAAATCTCACAGTTGTGAGGACTGGACGTAGCCCACGTTGGGTGAACCAGGATATATTCTTGTGTGGTATTTCTTCCTTATCTCTATTTACATTCAGTTATTGTTATTATCAAATTAAATAGAGAAACTAAAACTGTGATTTTAACTAATCAAGAACGTTCTGCGTTTTCTGTTTTAAAACCAAGAACGTTCTCCGTTTCTATTTTTATAACCAAGATCATTCTTGAGTTGTTTTCTTAAGTTTTTAACAGGAAATTTTAAATAGGCAAGATTACAATTCAAACCCCCTTCCTTGTAACTTGACATTGCTACTTCAATATCACCAATTTAAATCTCTAAATTTTAAACCATTGATCATCAATTTAAATCTCTAAATTTTTACTCATAAACACATTAAATTCATTTTCCACAAATCTACACCTCAAACACATCAAATTTATTTTCCACAAATTCACACATAAGGTCCTGAGTGCAAACTAAAAGTTTGGAAAGAGCCCTTACCTCAACGGTAGCTATAACAACCGTTACGGCACTGCGATTAATTCCGGTAAAAATTTCGTTTGCGACGTCGCTTCCAAAGTTGGTTCACTAGCACCGTAGCGTGGCAAGGAACAACTTTCCCTTCTGCCACTTCGCGAGATAGAGCTTAGATCTAGGTGAAAAATGAGGTTTTGTTTTTGAAAAAAAACCAAAAAATTTGTTTGAATTGGTAAAAGAGATAAAGAAGAAAAAGAAAAGGAAGGCGACGCGGGTTCTGTATTTTCTTTCTTTCTCAGTTTCCTATATATATATATACTACTAGGTTAATAATAATAATAATACTAACATATATCCATATATATATATATATATATATATATTATAATTATATATATATATATATTATTTACTATTATAATATTATATATATATATATATATATATATTATAATTAAACCAAATCAATAAATATCTAAATATTCTTACACACACCTCAACTATTTTGATAAAAATATCTATTCTCATTGCAACTCAATTGAGAAGTAACATTTTTAGCAATTAGAGATATTTTTAACAAAATAGTCCGGCAATAAATTTTCTGCAACGTAATTAAATTATTTCTCGCCAAATAATTTTAAACGGATTTCATAAAAATATCATGGACATTTAACATTCGAAATACCAATAAAATTGGCTAAAAGCCTCAAAATTCAACATAAAAACACATCAAAAATAAAAAGTACAAATTAAAACTACGGTACCAATAAAATTGGCTAAAAGCCTCAAAATTCAACATAAAAACACATCAAAAATAAAAAGTACAAATTAAAACTACGGGTCTTACATTCAACCATCTTAACTTCTTAGACATATTTGTGTTGAATTAGATACAAGTTGTTGGAAATTCACTTTGAGAGATTTTGGGAACCATCATAAAATACAAATGGTAGTTTGGAGAGATGTTTGTAATTGGTGGGGTTTGAATTTTAGTAGGGATGAATCTAGAATTAATTGAAGGGAAAGTTGGATTTTTTTTTTTAATGAATATTATATAAAATTATTAATATAATATTTTAAAAAATAATATAATTCTATTAACATACTAACAAATTTGTATAGGGGGTTGCAGTCTATCTCTATACCCTAGATCCGTCCTTGGTTCGAGACATACTGCGTTATTGAGGAATGTTGAGAAATTATTTAATTAGCTGCATAATTAGTAATCATTATGTAATATGATAATGACAATTTCGTAAAAATATATTTCAAAGGTACATGTATTTAGTGTATTTGGTTCAAGTAGTAATTAATCTCAATTTATAGAAAATAATTGGTTATTACATCAACAAATTAAATCAAAAATTGATAAACATGAACAAATTTTAAGCTAAGTTTAATCTAAAATTAAAAATCTATGTACTCCGATGCAACAAAAAAAGGAAAAGTTGTGAACAAGTTTTTTTTCTTCCGATTGTTGTTTCCATTGTGTATGCTGCTGTCTTTCTTCCCGCTGTTGTTTCCGTTGTTCATGTTGCTGTTTCCATTGTGTATGTATGCTGTTGTTTCCATTATGTACATCCATTTGTTATTTTATCTTGTTTGCCTTGTTTGCATCCTACTATAAACATTCCATTATCTTGTTTGCCTCGTTGGCGCTTCATTTTATTTTATTTCAGACTAATAAGATTGTTACATGTACACTCAAAATTTGATATTGTATAAATTTGCAACAAAACTATAAGAAGTCCATAACTTAAATTAAAAAAATAAAAAAAGGGAGGATTTTTTTTGGGTGTGGGATATGTTATTAGAAGGGTGAGGTATCTTTTACAAAAATAAAACACTAGAAAAGGAGAAGGAAAAAAATAAGCAACTTAGTAGCAAATAAACCAAAAAAAATGATTTTATCTTTACTTTATAATCATTATCCAAATGTAATATATAAAATGAGTTATGAATAAAAATAAAATTTTTTGTTGTTATACGTCTAATCCCTAAGGGTATACAAAAAACGGTTAGAAAGGATGAGATTAAAAGCTCAAACCTTCAACGTAGTCGTCGCTGAAACGTCGACCATATCCTTTGGCGCTTCATTTTATTTTATTTCAGACTAATAAGATTGTTAATTGTTCATACTAATAAGATTGTTAATTGTACCACTTGTTGTATAAAATTTGCAACAAACCCATAAAAAGTACCGAACTTAAATTTTATTTAATGAACAGAAATTTTACCACTTTAGCTATAAAAAAAGGAGGATTTTTTGGGGTGAGGGATCTATTATTAAAAGGGCGAGGGATCTTTTACAAAAATAAAAACACCAGAACAGGAGAAGAAAAAAATAAGCAACTTAGTAGCAAACAAACAAAAAGAAGCATTTTATCTTTACTTTATAATTATTATCTAAACAAATAGAGGAAGGAATCCTTATTCCTTTCATCTTTACTTTGTAATCATTATTCAAATGTAATATATAAAATAAGTTATGAATAAAAATGAATTTTTTTGTTGTTATACGTCTCATCCCTAAAGGTATACAAAAAAGGTTAGAAATGATGAGATTAAAAGTTCAAACCTTCAACGTCGACCATATCCTTTGGCGCTTCATTTTATTTTATTTCATACTAATAAGATTGTTACTTGTATTTGGCGCTTCATTTTATTTTATTTCAGACTAATAAGATTGTTACATTGTATTTAGTGCTTCATTTTATTTTATTTCAGACTAATAAGATTGTTACTTGTATTTAGCGCTTCATTTTATTTTATTTCAGACTAATAAGATTGTTACTTGTACCACTTGTGCACTCAAAATTTGGTGTTGTATAAAATTTGCAACAAAACCATAAAAAGTCAAGAACTTAAATTTTATTTAATGAATAGAAAATTTACCACTTTAGCTATAAAAAAAAGGGGAGGATTTTTTTGGGTGAGGGATTTGTTATTAGAAGGGCTAGGGTCTTTTACAAAAATAAAAACATGAACAGGAGAAGAAAAAAATAAACAACTTTGTAGCAAACAAACAAAAAGAAGCATTTTATCTTTACTTTATAATCATTATCCAAACAAATAGAGGAATGAATCTTTATTTCTTTTATCTTTACTTTGTAATCATTATTCAAATGTAATATATAAAATGAGTTATGAATAAAAATGAAAATTTTCGTTGTTATACCCTAAGAGTATACAAAAAAGGGGTTAGAAAGGATGAGATTAAAAGCTCAAACCTTCAACGTCGTCGTCGTCGCCGGAACGTCGACCATACCCTTTGGTCCTTCCAGGCTTGGCCCCTTGATTTCTCCCCTTCCGTCTTGGTCTCCTTTTCCCTCTTTTGTTCCTCTACGTTTCATCCCTGTTTTTTCCTCTCATGCACCGTTCCTCTTTTGATTTTCTAGGTTGTTTACGTTTGCTTTCCTCAAGCCAGATGTATCTCTCCCTTTTGTTTACAAATTAGGATTTTGATATTAAAAAGGGTTTGGACCCTAAGCCCATTAGTATTTCTTTATATAACCTATTTGTTTGTTTTCTTTTTGTTTTATCTTCTTTTGTTAGTTCCAACACTTTTTTTTTATCTTAATCCAATCCTTTTATTTTAACAAAATATATATATTGAATTTAATCAATTCATAATAAATATCAATTCTTACGAAAAATATTATTAAAGATTAATTAGATGTGATATCTTTTTAATCTTTGAGTTGTTAATATACAAGTTATACTACTTTTCAATTTTAAAATTTAATATTTAAAACCGAAAATGATAAAATATTCTTAAAAGGATTAAATTAGATGTGACATGTACAACTAGATAGTTCTAAAACTTGCATTTTAAAATATTATTCAAATCAAACATATTCTTTTTTCAAAACAACTTTTTTAACAACAACAAAACAAATCTTCTTTAAAAAGCAACCAACACACAAACATTTTCCGCCCAAAAACTACGTAGCTTTGATTTGTCCATCGCATCGGGAGATACATAGGAGCAAGATCCCACTCTTCTCAAGCATAATAATAATAATAAAATCTTCTTTTTTCTCTATGTTTTAAATATACTTTCGTGATTAAATTATTTTCCATTAAAAAATTATATTTGCATTTTAAAAAAGAGAGACAAATTTATAAAAGTTAACATTAATTTTACACAATTAATTATAGGTAACCATATTTTAACGGATGTCGTAGGTGCTAATACATTTCCTACGCATAATCGACTATCGAACTCAAAATGTAGTTTCAAAACCATTTTTCTTCTTTTAAAGGGTTTCTCAATATTTTTTATAATTTTAAAATAAATTTTGGTGGCGACTCAATTGAAATCGAGAAACACCTGAAATTTTAGACTGAAACTACGATAATTGAAAATTATCATCTCAAAAATAAAAAGAAATTATAAAAAACTTGATTCTAAGCCGATTTGGTAATAAGAGACATGCAACATGCTCCTACTAGAAGAAGTTTACCACTCTTATGCATCCTTGGATTCATAAAATCAGCAGCTAAAAGATCTACTATGTGCCATGTAGATTAAGATTCTAGATGAAATTGCTTTGGAGATTCCTTCAACAATAAGAGTTGTTGGTCTATTGTCATCATAAACATTAATGATACCTATACTAATTCCTACTGGAGTAGTCGAGACAAAGAACAATTTCACAATTGATGATCAATTAGTTACATAACAAAAGGCGCATAAAGTTTAAAAATTCCTAATCATTGCGTCGGCCCATCCGATGCTAATTATTAAAATAAAAATAAAAATTGAACAAACCAGTGTCTGCCTTGTTATATTTAGCGTCAGCGGGACTGACGCTAAATATAAATAAATTAAAAAAAAATAAAATTTGACACGCTAGCGTCGAAATGACCGACGCTAAGTAGCGTCAAAATGACCGACGCTAAGTAGCGTCGGATTGACCGACGGCTGTCGCTAAATATGGCAACTAAAAATGAATTTTCTAGTAGTGTAATTGATAAGTGTCACCTTAATTTCTTGATGACTATAATAATTAAGGACAAGGTAGTAATTGTATTCTGTTTTTACATAATATCAAGAAAATTAAATATAATTAACTATCATCTTTAATAAAATTTTGGTATCTTGTGATTGTAAGCACTCTTTAGGAAAAAATTGTTCTTAAATATAGTATTTTCTCATTTATTAAATGCATTTATTATTTTATCTCAAACATACTTATATTAATACTACTAATTTATCTTAAAATATAAAAAATAAATTTGAAACATCCAAATTAAAGGTTATATTTAATAATATTTACATATTAAATTAACATATTAAACTTTTTATTTACTTTTTTTTATTTTAATATATGTGAAAAAAACTATATGTGCTAATAAACGGAGACAAAGGTAGCATATTAATTAGTATTAGTATACTCTGATTTTCTTTTTTAAAATGTGCATATTCTTATGACAATTAATATGAGAAAGAGAGGAGTAACTTACATGAATAGTTAAATTTGGTTTATTACTTTTACAATTTTATGTATTCTTTTATATTAAAATTTGAAATATAATACTATCGCTCGGTCATATATATATATATATATAATGCGACTAATAGTTATAATTTTTTCTAATATAATTCTATATTAAATATTTTTGAAAAATGTCTAACTGTGGTGAGAACTACTTTAGAAGTTAATGGGATCTTGCTCGTATAATGTTATATTTAAGTTAAAATTAATCACACGTTGTTCACAAAAGATTTATCATAAAATAATGTTGTTCATAAAATATTTTAATCTTGAATAAGTTAGAAAAATATAGAGATTATCAAGGGGTGTAAATAGAAAAAATAAATCCAATCAACTCAAACTTTCAAATCAAAACAACTCAAAAATTATCTCTTATTTTTAGTGGATTTTTTATATGAATATCCCTTTTTTAAATTTTTATTTCCAAAATGCCACACTTTGAAAAATATATACCAAAATACCCTTTTTTTTTTTAAAGAAGGAGATCGCTTCCACTGGGAACGACCAGCTGAAAGAAATTTTTTCAACAAGCAATAGGAAGTCGCTTCCCCAGGGAATGACCTCCAACTGACTTTTTTTTTTATTTTTTTATTTTTAACATTTGTTGTTATTAATTTAATTATTTAAAAAATAAAAATATTAATAATAAATAAAAATAAAATACCTTAATAATTTATATATTTTAATTATTATTATTATTATTATAATAAATAATAATTATAATTTAAAACTATTATAATTAAAATTATTATAATTAAAATAATTAAATTAAAATGATTAAATTATATTATAAATAAAAAAATAAATTAAAATAAAAAACATAAAAATTGTTGCAAAAAAATAATAATAACAATTAAATAAATAGAAATTTATATTAATAACCATGAGATTGAAACGAAATACATTAAATTAACGATATAAATACATCATATTTGAGAAGAAAAAACATCAAACTTATATCAATTATGTCCACCTAAATGACCTCCAGTCCCACATCTAGGATGTCGTCGAACTCGTGTAGATCTCTGAACGAGTTGCAGTTCTTCCGGTTCATCCTGATTTTGAACATTTTCCTCGATGTAAGTTGTAGGTGGGTTAGAACCACTGCCACCTACTTCCATTAAATTTTCGGACTGAGGATTATACATCGAATCAAACACAGCAAAAGTCAACTCAGGAGTTGTGCACTGAGTTCCAAGAGAAGGGCGGCCAATTGGTCATTTCAGTGTAAACCTTTCTAATAAGTGGTGCGATTGTGGGAAATATCAAGCTAAACATATGCCTTGTTCGCATGTGATAGCAGCATGTTCTAGCATAAAATATAATTATTGGAGCCTTATACCTGATGTGTACAAGGTGGAAACAGTATTAAAAAGTCTACGATAAAGCGTTCCAACCCATACCAAACGAAGGATATTGCCACAATATGAAGGTGTTAAAGTGTGTCACAATCCACTAATGCGGAGAGTCAAGAAAGGTCGTCCAAAGAGCAAACGCATTAGAACAGAAATGAACACTACAGAAAGAGTACCAAGAAAATGCGGATTATGTCGGGTTTCTGGTCATAGTAGAAAACATTGTCCAAATGCCGCTGACACATCTACTCAAATTTAATGTATTTTTATTTTAATGTATTTTATTTGAAATTTATATTTTCATGTTATTAATATAATTTTTTTTTATTTTAATGTATTTTTTTATTTATAATATAACTTAATCATTTTAATTTAATTATTTTAATTATAATAATTTTAAATTATAATTATTATTTATAATAATAATAATAATAATTAAAATATATAATTTATTTATAATTTATTAAGGTATTTTATTTTTATTTATTATTAATATTTTTATTTTTTAAATAATTAAATTAATAACAACAAATGTTAAAAAAAAAAAAGTCAGTTGGAAGTCGTTCCCTGGGGAAGCGACTTCCTATTGCGTGTTGAAAAAATTTCCTTCAGCTGGTCGTTCCCTGGGGAAGCGACCTCCTTCTTAAAAAAAAAGAGGGCATTTTGGTATATATTTTTCAAAGTGTGGTATTTTGGAAATAAAAATTTAAAAAAGGAATATTCATATAAAAAATCCATTTTTAGTTCAAGTAAAAAATTAAATCAAACCAATGTAAATCAAAGATTATTTGTTTGAGTATTGGATTTTAGTTTTAAAAATCAATAAAAATCGAACCAACCAACACTATTCAATTATTTATTTATTTATTTATTTTTTACATAAAAAATTGGTGACAACTTTTTTTTTATACAACAGTTAAATTCATCACCTATTAAGCCCAATTTCAAACTCTAGTGATGTCCTCACATAGGCAGAGTAACACTCTACCGCAACAACCTCTCATTCACTCACGCTAACTAGAATCGACAATATCGTATCATCCTCTTCAGTTCTCACATCGCCGTCCACAACCCACTCGTTGAAATTGCGCCGCCCAAAGTCCACTCGTAGTAGTTTGAGTTCTACTATTGTTGAAGCTTTGATTTGTACCCAAAATTGGATAAGAAAACCAAAGGTAATTGATTTAAGAGCACAAATAGAAGAAGTGCAACAACTTGAAGCATGTATGAAAGTTGATTTATAACTCAACTCTCATTTTTGTTCACTATGTTATTATATTTCATTATATTATCAAACTAATTTATTGTGAATGTGTGTTTCAATTTTTAGAAATTGCTAGATTACGTATTACAAGTGTTGAAGTTAATACATATGGCAAGACATGAATGAAGAATGCAATCTAAGGTTATATTTAATTTGATATGTTCAAGTTGAAAATAAATTTCATATCATAATTTCTAACTGTTTATTTATTTTTTTTATTTTCAGATTTTTATCATTCAAGTGGACTGTTACTGTCTACTTTGGATTGTTGTTATTTTGCATTGTAATTTAAATTCTCATTTAGAATCTAGTCAATTAAATTCTAGTTTAAATTGACACACTACTGACTGTTTTGTATTTTAACTTGGGTTGTTATTGAACTATGTTATTTCAAATTTTGTTTTAGGGGATTAAATTATGTAATGTTTATGCATTTTAGTCTTTTAGAGGATTAAATCATTTTGCTAAGAAGTGGCATACAAAACACCAATTGTACTTGAATTAGTATTGATTAATTAATGTTGTTATATATTTTTATTTAAGTATTTTGATTTCATTCTTTCGTTTATCTTCTAAATCACATGTGTGGTCGAGAAAATGAACAAAATGACAAAACTAAAACACTTAAATACAAAACAATAGCATTTGAATCAATACTAATTGCAAGTGCAATAGGTAGAGTTTGTATTCATTTATAAAATAAAACAGGTGTTGTGAGCAAAATTAGAATCAAAATATACAAAGTTACATATGATTTGGTGGTGAATATTTTTCTTGAATACAAACTCCTTATTAATTGTTGAAAGAAATTGAAGAGAAGATTGATATAATCAAGGGAGAGGGAGATGATAGAGGAAGAGATTGTAGTGTAGGGTGAAGTGAATTGTGCAATGGAGAATGATTTATATAAATATATGGATCGAGTTGTGAATCGTTCTGATCTTTCAAGGTAAGTGGAAAAAGACAATTTGAAAAGTTATTTTGTTTTTTACTAACATACCTAAAAAATTAAACAGATTTATATATGGAGAGAAAAAAATAATCACGTAAAATTGATTTTAACATATTTTATCTATATAATCAATTCTAACTTTAAGCTAAAAAAATGTAATTTTTAAGCTTAAATACAATTTTTATATTAAAAAATTTGTTCAATTTACTTTATGAGAATATATTTGATTATAAATCACTTTATATTCAATTTATTTTTAACTAATGAATATATTTAACCACAAATTATTTTACATTCAACTTAATTTTAATTAAAATTAATTTTACAAAATTAATTTATTTAAGATCTATTTTTATCTAAGCAAAACAAAATATATATTTATTATTAAGAGTTTTATATTAAATAAAATAAAGTCTAACAAATTATTTATAACCGATTAATAATATTTATCCTACAAACCAATTTATAAAAGTAAATTAAATGCAAATATAAAAATTTAAAAAGATAGTTAGAAAACATAGCTATCTATCTCAGACCATCCACCGTTTATACAAAGTTTATGATTGGGTACAACAAAGATTTTTTGGGGACACACAAGCTTTGTTTACTTTGCAAGGAAAAGGAAACATCCAGAACAAAAATAAAGAGTATATATAATTATCTCAACTATTTATATTTTAAAATTTACTTTTACATTCATTTTCTCTCTCATGCAAGCATTTAATTGAATTGTGGATATGAACACATTACTCCTTCATTTTTTTTCTTCATCATAAGTGGATCCATTATCATAATCTCAGGATAGTAAAGAATATATTTTATATAAATATATTTAAATATAAATTATTTTACATTCAATTAACTTTTAATTAAAGTTAATTTTAATGATAAAATTAATTAATTCAAATCAATTAAAAAATACAAAACAACTTGTGAAAATATGTTTTCAATTTATAAATGAATATTTTAATCATTAAAATCATAACCATTACCGTTACCGGCTCCCCCCTTTTTCCACCGTAAAATCTCGGTACCTAGGGGATAAGTACCGCCTCCACAGAGTCCCACTACCAATTGAGCTGACCAATTTTATCTTATAAATTCACGAAATATCAATTTAATTTTTTAAATTAAAAAGTATGAAATAATTTTGTACTTTCTGAAATTTTACATTACAATTTTATAGTTTGTATGCTTGTTTTCATACAGTAAATAATTATTTAAGTTAATACGTAGTTTATTGATTTTGATGATTGTTTATTCAAGAAATAATTTGATCAAAAAGAATAAATTAATTGAATTTTTTTACACTAAAAAACATTAGTATTTACACTAAATATTCCAAGTACAATGATATCAGTATTCCACTTTTGGCAAAATAATACCTTCATTTTTTTTAGGCAAAAAAAGTGATACCTTCGTTTAGCCATGAAAAAAATATATTTTTTCAGTAAGGCTTTGCTGGTGTGATATCATCCACTGGTTTCATTTGAGTACTTAACATCACCTTGTTTGAAGTATCAAATTTGGAGTTATTTTCTATTCACTAGAATTGCAGGTTTAATTTGTTCTTTTTCTATTTGTGTAGAATTCAACATGTTTTTACCATTGTTGTTAAAGAGTAATTTTGTTTAACATTGTTTAAACACTCATATAAGATTTTTTTTTAATGAGGAAACTCATACAAGGTTTTTTTTTATGCAATGAATTGTTTGTTCCATTATGATGTGTGAAGAAGTTAGTGCTACTCAACCTTTCTAAAAATATTTGGAAAAAAGTTAAATTATCATTAAATAAATAAAGTAACTTTAATGACTATTTTACAGTTGTATTAGAGGAAAAAAATATGAAACAAATAAGTTAAAAGTAGAGTAATAAGGAAGTAGCAAATTCAATTATTACTCTAAACAAAATACTAACAAATACCATCTTTGGTCATATTATAAGTAAAAAAAATGACTTAAATCTTAGTTACTATTATAAAT
>JBBPBP010009778.1:2192140-2203013 GCA_037974735.1 Cicer chorassanicum | reverse complement strand
TACAAATGTCAAAAAAAATATATAAATAAAAGAAAAATAATAGAATTTTTATTGAATTACTTTATCAATTATTGATGTATTTATATTTACTATACATACAAAATAAAAGATATTAAATTAACAATAGTATGAAATTTTATTAGAGGATATAAAAGAAATTGAAAATATCATTTATTTTATAATATTTTTTTACAAATAAATCAATTATTCTAGTATGAAAAAGGAGTATATATATACCCATACTTTTGATATATACTCTCTTTTGTTGTTAGCTTTAAATTTTTTTTTCATTATTCAATGGCACATATATATAGACAGTTACAATCCTACAAGTATTTAACTAATGGACCAACATTTGATCTAGCATTAGGATGAGGTGACGCAGAAGACTAAATAAAAGTTATAAAATCCTTACTTTTACATTATGGAGCTACAAACACTAATGAATTAGCTAGGGAAGGAAATAATTTAGAATCTATATTAGTACTATGGACTCTATTTAACTTGGAATTCATGAAAGCACTTAGCTATATTAATAAGGGAAAAAGGAAATAACTTAGCTAAAACCAAGTTGGCATCCACTAGGGTTGATTAATTATGGACTTTAAATGACACTCTTTAAGTCATCAATTAATAACGAAGAAAACTTGAGCTGCCAAAAAAGGTGAGGACTTGAAGTTTGTGACCAAGGGTGATTTGGATGAATGGATAACTTATTGTAGTAACAATTGAATTAGGAGGGGTATTTTGGGAATTTGACATGAGGAAGTGAAATTTATGACGGTGGAGGCTTAGGCTTGCGGCAGGGGATCTTGAATGATTTGGTGTATGAAAAGACAAAAGAAGGGACCCATGATGAGAAAATAGTTTTTTTTTTTTTTAATTAAAAATATTATTTGTTCATTCAAATTAAGAGAATACATTGATGAAAAACAACATAAATATAAATTCGGCAAAAAAAAAATGATGAATTTACGAACAACCTCAATATATCCAGGTATAAAACAATAAAATGCCTACAAATTAACAAAATTAAAGTGATCGAAATATTTATACTCCAGATCTGCAACATTAAATACGCTGAAGTCATTTATTGAATTTATCTGTACTAGATCAAAGTTAATCTATCAATTTGGATAAAATAAGCATTGTAACAAACCGGAAAAATCAAATGTTGCACGTAACTGGCGAGATAATAGAAAAACACAAAGAAAAAATAGGTTTATATGAAAATCATTTATTAAGATAAAATGATTTAAAAAAAACACGATGTAGACGAGTGATTTCAGACAAAAAAATTAATCATAAATCACCTCTCTTACGTAATTGAAAAGAAGAGGGACCGAGAAAAATAAATTGTGACGAGAAGTTAGAAAAAGAACCGGAACAACCTAACCTAATCCATGGTGAAAAAATAGTTAGTCCTTATGTTCCATAATACTTTTATATAATTATTTTTATTAAATATTAAAATATTTGTATTATTTTAAAGTAAAAAATATTGAATTAAGAGTCGTGTATATAATATTAATTATATATTACAATTGAAAAATATATATATTTCCTTTATTTCACAATAGGTTTTACATTTGTAAGAAAAAAATTATCATAAAATAATTGTCATTTTATGTTTTTAATGTAATGTTAATTAGTTTTTACCATTTATATTTTTTAGTGGAAAAAAAATTAAAAAATATTATATTGTTATTTCAAAATGACAATTATTTTGAGATAGAGAAAAAGTGTAAATGTGACATTTAATTTCTAAATATAGAAAATATTTTGTTTTTCAAATGGATCATCATTGTGTGACAAAGAAGTACTACCTCTCTCTCTTTATAAGTAAGATCCTTTTGTAAAATTTTCTTGTTCCTTTCCGTTTTCAAATGGGTTTAATTGTTAGGCATTGTTCAAAAAGTTTTAAAGTAGTTATATATACATCACAACTATCCATAAATGTGATTTTAAAGTAGTTATAAGAAAAATCAAACGTATTTAATTATCTAACGATCATTATTAACTAAAAGTGTAAAATATCTTTACACCGTCAACATATAGAAATTAAATTATTTTTAAATTATAAGATATATTAATTATTTTTCATAAAAATACCCTTAAATGAAAAAATTAAAACTTTTCTCTCTTAATAATTGAAAGATAATTTTAAAAAGAGAATATTTATTGTCAACACATTTTAAAAAAAAATTAATTTTCTTAATAATTATATTTAAACAAAAAACTCTTATATTTAGAGACAGAGGAAATAAAATAGAAAACATAAATGTGAGTGCTTGTACATAGTGCGTGATGCAAAGGTCTCATGGATCCAACACTCATATTGGCTGCATAAAGGACAATGGGGACATCAACTTAAATTTTCTTTGATCGTTGCCAGCTCTAGTCTTGTAATGGTCCAACATAGTCTTAATGAACCTATTAAATGAGTGACTATTACACATGTCAATGTTATACAAGTTTCACATGGTTGATATTTGTCAAAAATAAATGAAGATCACGAGTGAATCAACTAGAGAAGGTTTTGTAAAAATGCATGGATTAAATTATAAAATAAAAATATTAAATAATGTAAAATATATAGATTTGGTTATGTGGTCAAGAAACTTTGGAGAGGTAAATCTTTGGGATAGATCTTTCTTATGGATCTAGTTAGCAAATACTATCTTTTAATTATATCGATTATAAGTAAAAGTATTTAATTTTATATTTATTAAGAAATCTAATTAAAATTAATTTTATTCGTCACATAAGAAAATGTGCCTTTTTTTTTTTACAGAATAAAGTGTCATCTTAAAAGTACCATTTGTTAAGATTAAGAAAAAAAGGGTAAGCATCCGACCTTGTTGCATTAAGAAGAAAATCTAATAAAAAAAAAGGGTTGTTATTTCTAATTCTACTAGCTTGGCAGTTTTGGTGAATATAGGATTGAAGTGTTGCTACCATTGAATAAACACTACTAGAAATTGTATAATTTGTGAGTTCAACACCCCTCAAGCTATAAGGCATGTAAATGTCAATCATGCCAAGCTTGAAGTTCAAGAGGTGAAAAGTAGGAGGAGGCAACACATTGGTAAGAAAATATGCAACTTGATCTTTAGTAGAAATAGAAAGCAATCGAAAACACCACGCTAAATTGTCTCTACAAAATGAAATTCTATCTCAAACTGTTTAATTTGTTTGCAGAATATCGGTTGGCTGTAATATGCACAACATTTATCACAATACACATTTGAGTCATGATGAAAAGTCAAATGAGTGTCACTAAGATGATAGATGATCCATTGAATACACAAGGAGTTGTGGACAATGCACATCAACTTCATAAAGAGTTTTGTGATAATGTTTGTTGTTTCTTGGTACCATGAAAAAAATGTGCTCAGCGACGGTTAGACCTTCCACAAAATTTTGACAATTTTCTGAACTATCGCATTTGTTGTTCTTGTTACTTTAGCTAAATTCAACATTTAAGTCATTCGTATATAGCTTTTATGGGATGATGATGATACGAATAAGAGAAATCTCGTTGTCAATTGGACTACTATAGTTCAACCCAAAGATATAGGTGGTTTAGGGTTGGGAAACCTTGATAATAATTCATTCTAATGTATAAAGTGTTGAAAGACATGTATCATAGAAGTAATATGGTGGGTGGTAATTTGATTGCAAAATCAAATGACTTTTTTGGAAAGCTCTTGCGAATGTTTTGCTAAACTTTGCTCATTTTCAATTTTTGTCACTGGGTGATAGTGTGAAAACAATAGTCTAGAGTGATTGTTGGGTGGTCATTGATATGCGGATTATGGTTATGATTGAGGAAATTCCAAGTGATATGCAACATGCTCGAGTTGCATAATTGGTTGATTTGAATGGAAGTTGGATAGTGGAGAAATTGGTTTGGTTTCCAAATCCTATATATTATTCACAAGATAATGACAATGTTTCCTCCTTATTCTAATTTTTATGTGCATCTTTACATGTGGTCGAGTGGCATAGAAGGTTCACCACAATAGGGAGTGCTTATCATGTGTTGTGTAACAATGTTCTTGGTTCAAATAACTTTTTAGACATGAGCGAGTTCGTAGCCATATTTGGATTGTTATTCATAGTAGATTGTTGACTAATCCACAAAAGTGTAAGATGGATCAATGTGTTTTTATCTACAAAGAGTGTATCGAAAAGATTGAAACTATTCTCCAAGTGCTTAGAGATTGCCCCTTGACTATGGCTATGTGAGTTCATATTGGGCCTTTGGAGATTCGTTATTAGTTCTTTAATTTGAATATATTTCAATGACTTAATTCAAATCTTGTTGCTAATTGGTCAAAAGGAGTGGCATGGAATTCGTTATGGGCTATCGCTTGCCACTACCTTTGGTATTTGAGGAATCAGGAGGCACATTGCTCAACCTTCTTCTACTAGGTCTCATGTGATTACAATGGTCAAAGACTACGTTCATGTCGTAACAATTCAATTGGTAGTAGAAATGAATGAACAATGGTACTTATTCCCTAGGTATCGGGTTCGATTCTCACAAAAGACAAAAATTCGCTAATTTCTAACTAGGGGAAATGGGGAGCAAGAAGTTTATGAATAACAATGTCAGAGGGGTTAGGCTAGTGATTTTTATATTCTGCCAAAATTGTAGTATTGAGAAGAAGGGGGAGGAAATGTTGCTGGTTGGAGAAGAGAAAGATCGGGAATGGGTTGAGAGAGAAAGTGAAATGGGTGGAAAAATCTTGAGCGTAAAAAGGTTGAGAAAAATGGAGATCGGGAATAAAGACGAGTGAAAATAGAGTAGTTAAATTGAAAATTGAAAAAGGAAATGTATGCAGTAGGTGTGTACATAACCCGACCCGATCTATTAACTCATGACCCATAAGGTTTTGGTCGGATCTATCCCGGTCTAGTAAACAATAGGGACAAAAAAGACAAAACAGATACATTGTAAAACGAGGGACTTGGTTCGGGTTACCCATCCCGTTCCAAATTATTTTATGGACAAGAAGTTAATTTATTTTATTATTATTATTATTATTATTATTATTATTATTATTATTATTATTATTAATGTTGAGGATTCAACAATAAAGTGGAACAAATAACAATGACAACCAAACTAAATAGTCCAAGAAACAATAATAACAATCAAGAACCTATGTGTAGAGGAAACAAATAATCAATCCAAAGAACAAGATAATAAGAGTATAGGAACAAACACACCAAGATTGTTTATCCAGTTTGGTCCAAATTGACCTACGTATGGGGGGAGAGCAACTCTCTAATGCATTATCAATGAGTCTTTATAAGAGATACAAAATAGTTACAGAAATTAACTGTCAATATTCAACAAGAACAAACCCTAGTTTCTACACTTTCCTTTCTCTGAACCCTCAATTATTTTCATTCACCTAAGGTTTTTAAAGTATCTTTCTTAACCCTAAACACTCACTGAAAAACATTTAACCCTTAGCCCCTGTGATTTCCAAGAATGAGGTAGAAAGTTGTATTTATAGGCAATTTACTCGTGTAATTCAAATAACTGTCACTGGGGTTTATAGTGATTCAGATTACTATCTTCAGGGTTTACAGTAATTCAAATTATGCTCATACAATAACAAATAGTCACAAAATACAACTGGATAATTTGAATTACTCTGCAGGTAATTCCAATTACGTACTTCTCCAACTAGAAAACTTTGTTTTTAGCTTGGTTCGAGTTACGCTGGCCTTAATTCGAATTACTCTGACTAGAAATAGAAAAACACTAAATTTAAGGAACATTCTCAACAATTAATAAGAATAATCGCCCTAAAAAATAACCAAATTTGACCTCACTTCACACTTAAAGTCTAGAGTCAAATTAGAAATGAGATTTAATGCAAAATATTATTTGACCACCATCCTTATTATAGGAGAAGTGAATATTTAGTTGTGCAGTTAATAATATGTTTGGACATCACTTGCAGTATTTAACAAATACTTCTCAAAGCAATAGCTGCACTTGTCATTTGATGGTATTTGTATAAGTAATCTATCTTTGCTTGATAAAGCTTTTTAAGCTTTGTCAGCTTTTTTTCTTGTGAAATGTGTTATGCCATATAATATGAGTTATGCCATATAATATGAGTTATAAGTTGTTTCTTTATTAATTATGTTTAAAAAAAATGTTTGTGTATTAATATTAAATGGTTTATTTTTGAATCAACTCTGTCTTGTCTTTGTATAGTCTCATTCTTATCCAACCTAATTTTAGGACCAAGTAAAAAATATTAAATCTGATATAACTCGTAATTTGTACACTTTAATATTTGTATTGCTCTAAATTGAACAAAGTTCTCTTTCTGAAACCGAACCAATTGATTTTATAAACATTTATAATTTTGAGTCGGTAATCGTTGAATAAAGAATAAATTAGTGAAATTATAGTGTTGTTAATCTTAGAGTAATACTACATTTAATAGTATCACGTGATCAACAAAGTGGTCTTTTTTTTACATTAAAAAAAAAACAAACAAACAAAGAGGTCTTTTTCATGTATATAATACTACCAACAATATTGATAAGAGAAATTTCTACCAACAATGTCATAATCAAGGCGTTATCTGGTATTTTAATTTCACAATAAGTATGTTTGAGCTTTTTTTGCTAATTTTCACGATCATGAGCATGATTACCAACTTGATGTGTTTCAATCTAATTTCAAAACTAGTGCGTCAACATATGGAAAATGATATTAGATTTTCTTGAAATTTTGCATTATCTAGGTTTAATTAAATATAAAGATTATAGGTGTCCCCCAAATAAGTCCATCCTAATAGGGGAACTACTTTTTCTATGTCACCAACAAATTAATTCAAATTTGTGTTTTGGTGAGACCTACCTATCTTTCCTTTTAATTGATTAGCTTAGACCAATAGAAAAGGAATCGACGAAATTCAAATATGTAATAATTAATTTTGTTATGTGTTTTTTGGTAAATAATTGTAGCCTCAAGTAAAAATCATTAGGATCTGTTTTCCTGTGACAAAGTGATGGAAGATCCTATGCACGTGATAGTTTGGTATATTTCCAAGCACCTCGGAGAAGCTTTTTTTTTTAGGTCAAGTTCAATTTTGAAAGTCATCTTGGAAAAAATACAAGGCATTTTTTTTACTCAAATCATATTAACTCACATTATTGTCGATTAAATTGAAGATACACGTAGAAATATAATAAAAAAATCACTACCAATAACGTAATTCATAGATGCATTTGTCAAAATATAAATACTATTATTAGTTCGTCGTTGTCTAGTAAAAACTGTTTAAAATTTATTGTAAAACATGAGTGTTATTATTAGCTCGTTTAATAAAAACAATTTGAAAACTGATGTACATAGAAAAATAGTTCTACAATCATCAATGATGGAACCATATTCTTTTCTATCTATATTGACATTGAGAACATCATCTACCACTCATTTGTGATTTAGATTTAGTTTAAATGTGACATCTATAGTCTCCATTATGTAGTTTATTTGGTAAATTAAAAGACAACAAATGAAATTTAAGAATGGGTTCTTAGGTTTAAATCTAATAAATTAGCATAGAATGGATAGTTCAATTGGTTTAAGCAAATGGTTGAAGAGTTGAAGGAGTGAAAGAATCAAACGACCAGAATTAAATCTAATAAAAATATTATTAAAAAAAAAAACACTAATTTACCATGTCCTCCATTTCAAAATAATTGAGTGATTTAAACCGGCATTAAAAATTATACTAATATTAATTAGAAGGTAAAATTGAAAGAAACAAAATTAATAACTCAATTATTCTAGGGCAAAAAAAAACTAATAATATTTATTTATAAAAAAATTCTAATAAACTAACATAAGCATCCACCCTACGGGAGAGTTTTCCAAGTGGCATTTGAGGATTGATGAAAAAATACAAGACAATTTTTAAACTAACTAAAGACGATCGTATCAACTAATTATAATCCACAATTTACAAGAAATGGAAATTAAATTAACCAAATAGGATCGTATAGGTTAATTATAATCCACAAGACGTAGTAATTAATTATAAAGAAAAATTAACTAATTAAAGTGCAAGAAGTAGCTTTTTTTCCTTATATAAAAAGATGAACTTATATTTTTTGATTTGATTTTAATTGTATGATTTAAGTTTTTTTGTGTAGTATTCATTAAGATCCACGTTGAATAAAAAAAAATCAGAAAATATAATTTTATCCTAGTTGTACCAACAAAAAAAATATCCCAGTTTCTTAAAAAAAAATATATTCACCTCATTGAATTCCATCAAATAGATTCACATAGACAAAGTTAAATGATTGATCAAAAGTGAAAACAATCTAATATTACAAAAATGAAATTTAAAATTTTTATTCTACAGCGACTAAAATTACATGGACCAAAATAAGGAATAATCATTTTAGGACTAGAATCTAAATTATAATTTTAGTTATTTCGCTTGTACCTTATATATAGGGGTTAAGTTATTCATTGAAATAGAGGCCGATGCAAGAATTAAAAAGTCCAATATTTTTTACCTTTATGTTTTGTTTCTCGTTAACCAAATAACAACTTACAAGGCCCATCGACTTTCAAAAGCAAACTCTATCAAAACATATAAAGCCCAACAAGAATATTACTATTCGAAGATGGGCTATTTTTTCCACACCCCTGCAAATTCCAATCACACCCCGACAAATATATGAATAGACTAAAGTATCTTTTATTTTTGGCTAAAAGTTCAAAATTCTCCTCTCACATCCATAATATTAAAGTGTTTTTTATCAACACACTTTTTGACTCACACAATTCAATACCTCTCTTCTATTAATTAAAATTCACATAGATTCTGCCAAATTATGTGGATCTCATTTTAATTTATTGCGACTCTTGTGAATTTTAATAAATAAAAAGGAATGTGTTAAATAATGTGTTATTAGCATTATTCATTAAAAAAAAAAGAAGAGAAAAAATTGATCCAAATCAATGCGAATGTTTATTGTTAGATTAGGTTGAAAGTTGAAACTTTTATAATTGCTCTGGAACACGTGGCCCTTTGTTTTCAACAATTGGAGCTGTATTTTTTTGGGTAACTTCATGCTCTTGTTTACATTCGTAAGAATTTGTGTTTAGTTGTTTTGCCAACTCGTTGTTGGTACTATTTGTTTATTATATTGAGACTCTTTTGTATTTCATGTTGGAGATATTTTTTTTGTATGGAATTTGTAATTTTTACTTTGTTTTGAGGGGGGTTTTCAAGCTAAAACTTGTGTCTTTTGTGCAATTGGTTTGTTTTATTTGATGTCATATATTTTTATTGCTATTGCTCCTCACAAATTTGTGCAAGAAAAAATTTACAGTATCAAATTCTTCACTATTGTGTTTATATGATTTATATGTTGTTAATCTCCATCACTAATGGGTTGAGCTAGCTAGGTTCAGCCATTTTATAATGGGTTTGGGTTATGCCAAAATTCAAATTCTAAAATGGTAATAATATGTTGACGGCTATAATATAAGTGAGGAGTGCATCATATGATTAGAATAATTTAGTTTATATCTAACTCAAATTCTTATATAACTTACAAAGAGATTAATTATCGAAAAATTTGGTAGATATTATGTCACACTAATATCATAGTTATCAAAAATAAATATCTTAATTGTGTGTTACACACTTTTTCATCATAGGAAATGGGTAAGGCAAAACATTTTTGATAAATTCGGTACTCATAAAAAAAGCCATAAGGCAAAATAAAAATAAAATTTAAATTACTTAAAAATTAAATAATTATTGACTATTATATTCAACTAAACTCCATGGTATTGGAGTTGTCACCAACTTTTATTCCCTCGTTATATCTATAGGGAAGAAAAACAAATGAAACTTTCCCTTAAGCTTTTTTCTGTAACTAATCTATAGAAAATCTTCACAACCATGTGGTTGATGTGAGACAACATCTATATTTTCATATATAGAAAAGTTGCTCCAAAACAAGACCATTATATATTATTAATGAAACATACTTATAGGAAAAAAAATATATATATAGCAAGAAATTAAGATCATACTTGTGTAGGAAAAATTGCAAACGCATCACACATTGATTTAAGATAACATCTAGAGGTAAGTGAAGAGAAATAACATGGTCCAATTGGGTGCATCTCCAAAAAAATGCTAGAAATAAAATTGACAAAAGTCTATAGCCGATTTTATACTATAAATGGATTTTTTTTTTTTGTATTTTTTTTTTAATGAATGGCTTAGGGATAAAGAAAGATAAGCTCAATGTACCCTTATCTTTGCAAATAATTGTCCTAGTTTGTTAGTGCATGTGCATGCATTTCCATTTACACTCATTGTCTTTCACTCACAAAGACAATTCATAAACCAAAGTATGACATAGAGTTATAATCTCTCTCCAAACCCCAATAAAGACAAAACATAGAAAACGACAGAGTAGTAAGTGGTTGAAAATTATATCCATACCCCACAAGTATACCTCTATCCTTACCATCCTCTAAAAATTTAAATTTGCCTTGTCTTTAAAAAAATATAAAAAAATTATCTTTTCATTGACATGATTTAAAATGTGTTTTAAACTTAATTTAATTTTTGGTATGTTTCGAAAATTTTTTAAAAAAAATCAAACTAATTTTTTTCAAAATACAAAAATATTTTAAAAAATTCAAAGTTTGAACTAATGTTTTTCAAATATTTTCAACACCAAAAAAAGCTATTTCCGTTGGGAAACTATTATTGTTTTGTTTTTAAAAAAAAAACGAGGAATAAAATTGATAATTTGTATAAAATATGGGTGTAAAAATATAATTTTAAAGATA
>JBBPBP010009778.1:2170823-2192016 GCA_037974735.1 Cicer chorassanicum | reverse complement strand
TTTTTTCATTAATATATTGAGAGTATTATATAAGATTAAATATGATCTAAAAATAAGTTTATCTACAAGATGAAGATTACTAATCTTAAAACTTTTTATTTTTACGTTAAGTTAAACACAATTACTTAAATTTTAAAATAATATTAAAGTCAAAAAAAAATATATATGTTGAATTATCCACTATCAAACTACTCATAAATAAATTAAACAAATATTGAGAATTCAATTTCTTTTCACATATATCCAATTTCTTTTCTTTCTTTTTTTTGTGCAAAATTTTTTGTATGGACTTTATATAAAAAATTAAGTCACCCTCAATAGATTCTTTCTTGGCAAAAGGAAATGAAATAAATCCACATTATATATAAAATTTAAATTTAAAGAATCAATGAGGGTCACTTATTTACTACTTTTGTAAAAAAAAAGTGTCATTCTTTGATGCTCCATTTAACAAAAAATCTATTCAAGCATAGTATATTCGTGTGCGTATCTTCCGTTTCAGTTTGAAACTTCTTTTTGGTTTGGAAGACTTTCAAACCAGAGTTTGACTAGAATAATCACTTTTTTTTTCCTTTAAAAATTAAAGAACGAGTTAGGCACTAGATATTGCAAATTAAATGTAGCTGCATACGTGGGGTTGTGGATACCCACGATAAAATTAAGCTTAGGTTTTTTCATAGATAATAGTAAATTGATCAATTTTAAGGTGAATGGATTTGAATTTGATAGTAGCATATAATTCGGTGGTAGTTCTACGAAGCTTTATAAAAGATGGTGTAATTGTTATTTGGATAAATGAAGTGTTTATAAAGTTGGATGATTTTAAAATATTTTGTGTTCATCTCGAAACTAATTAAAAAGTATATATTTTTATTAAATTTGGTCTTTCTTCCTTCGTACCAACCATGTTTTTGATATAATTCATGATTTTCAATTTCTCTTTGTAGTGTTGATTAATAGGAACTTGATAGCTTTTTTTTAGTAACTTTCAATTTTGTTTCCTTTTGTTTTCTTGGGGCTTTACCCTTTCTTTTTTTATAAAAAAAAAAATTGTTTTTCGTTGTGACGTTGGATCTAAATTATTAGTGGCAAATTAATGCTTTAAAGTAAATGTTTGTGAAAAACACTTTGCATATATTAATCTTATAGTCTATGAAAAAAATAAAAGCTTGTGAGAAAACCATGTGAAATCACTTGAGTGTCAAAGGCTATAATTAAAGTGATTACTATCGTAAAAAAAAAATTACACATGAGATAAGTTTTAATTAATAAACTATTCCGTTGCAAAAAAATTAATAAACTATTCAAAAAATTTCCTTCATCTTATTTTGTTTGACTGAATATGTCCCCTTAATCTGTCTACTTTTAGATTGTAACTGAATTTTAAAAACTCTTGCAAAAATGGAATGGTTCACTTGTTACCGTATTATATAACACATGAGTCTTGTTTTTTTATTAAAGTTATACAAATTTAACAATATTGGGAATTTGGGACAAAGCCAATTGTAGTCTTTTTTTTTTATTTCAAATCATTATTTTATCCATCTTGTACACATCTTAATCATCCAATCTTTTGACTTCAATTTAACAGAATGGATCATAGGAACATGGAAAACTAAAACATTGGGAAAACAACTTCCTCCAATGAAAAGAAAAAAAAAACCATAGTTTGATCTAAGCTCTATACACAGTCAACTTAATTATTTTAATAATTATTTTAAGAGTTTAATTTTTATATATTTTAAATATAAAAATTTTATATTTTCAATACATTATAATTGATTGTGTAACTTTAGAATAAATTATAGTAAAAGTTATATATTTTTAATAATTTACTGTTATGATTGATTAACGAATATAACAATTATTTTTATTAAAATATATATCCGTATTCTAATTGCTAAAATTTAATTGAAGAATCTCTTTAAACACTAGTTAATATAAATTAAATCTTAGTGCTTATATTGAATTCTACTATAAAATTGTTTATTAAATCATTGCATCTAAACAAAATTTATAGTTCAATGAATCAAGAAATCAACTAATTAAATAAGTTTTATTGTTGTTTATGTAAAACTCAAATAGTAACTGCAAAAATGTTTGATATACTGAAGTGGAGGTTCGAATCTAGTATATTTTTCTTTCTCCATATTCAGTGTATGTATTTTGCTGTTAGGCCCTTTAACACAAAAAATAATCTTATTTAATAGAAACATATTGAGATTAATTTCTCATAAAGTCAGTGTTTCTATGGCCTTAATTTATTCTTGTTAATCAAATCGAAGACCTAACTCATGTGCTTTTGCATATCTTCACTGACTAATCTACCAAATTATTTAATAGTATTCCAATTCATTAGAGGAAAACAGGGTCATTTACTAATTGAGGTCCACATATATATATATATTTTTAAAGACTACTAACCAAGTTTCATGGTTAAGTTCAAAACTCAAATAATTGAATTTTAAATTATGTAGCATAGTTTTAGTCTATAAAGCTCAATTAATAGAAATTAAAATTAAGTTCAGAGAACATAACTAAAAAAAATCTAGACAAAACTACATTAGGGTACGTCCTTAATTTGTGTGTGTGAAGTTAATCTTTAATTTTTTTCATTTTTAATCGATATATTATATGTTACTAAAAGTCTTGCTTGATCGTTTAAAAAAATATATTACATCTTAAATTCACAGTACAAGAAAGCTAAATTTTTTCTTCGCAAAAAAAATAGTGTTTTTGAGGAACTTTATCTAAAGAAATTCCTATTCAATCACATTCAAATGAATTTTTTTTCTTATAGTGTCATTAAAATAACATCTTAGTTACATTATAATTTATGTAAGATTTTGACTTCGTTGTCAAGAGGGTCTAATCGTGGTGTTGAGTAGCAAAATATTTTTTATGTGTAGATATACATATTTGTAACATATGCAGACTAAAGTTGGTTCAATTATATAAATGTTTTTTGAACCCAAGAGATTAATTTGACATGAAAAAATATAGAACATATGATTGAAATTTTAAATTAAGTTAAAGTACCGCTTGCTAAAAATTTAGTATAAACTATACAGCACTATAATTTTATATTTACAAAACTGTCAAACAATACAACTTTTTAAAACTATATAAAAAAAGACTATTAAGTTTTTAGTAATACATCCATAATTCCTGTATTTTCTAGGATAACATTAACATGAATTCAATTGATTTACATGTATAATAAAGTTAACTCCTAAATTCTTAATTTTATATTTAATCTTCAGAAATTCCATAAGAAACCATTTTCCAAATGTCCTATTGAATATTCTTGATTCACTTGAAACATTTCATTGTTGTATATCATAGATGAAATGTCAACATCAAAGTCACATTCTTGATCTTTCTCAAATTTTGTCTTTGTACTTGTTCCATGATTTTCAATCAACATCCTCAACATGGATTGTTCTTGAACCATAAAACAATCTGAAGATTTTGAATTCACAACTTGTGTTGATTGGTGTGACAAATTTTGTGTCCATGAGGCAGGGGAAATATTATTATCATAAGGGTTAGAAGAATATGAAGATGTTAACATAGGACTTTCAAAACTATCAATTATGTTATCATTTTGTATCCTTTGATAATCCTCAATTAGATTTTGATTGAAACATGTCACATGTGATGAATCTCCAATAGTATTTTTTAATTCACTATTGTTTGGAGAAGAATCCATCAAAGGAGGTAATTCTTTTCCAATTGAATTCAACCTTACCAAATCTTGAATATGCATTTTCTTTCCACAAGAACTCTTCTCAAAAACTCTACAAATAGACCACTCCTTCTGAAAAAAAATAATGTAAAAAATTATATCCAAATTCAACTATTGCTATAGCAAAAAAACATTATAGGAAAAAAAACATTTACCATAGTCCTTTTGGATATATTTTGTAAAGAATATTTGTCCTCTAATCTATATTCATGCATGACCCAATTTGTTTTTTCACCTTTTGGAGCTCTTCCTTTGTAAAAAACAAGAGTTTTTTTCATTCCAATTAGTGTCTTCTCTCTAAATATTTCTCTGTCTTTTCCTGTTGCTTTCCAATATCCAGCACATGTAGCCCTATTTGTTCTTAGGCCAGTTGGATATTTTCTATCCCTAACACAGAAAAAATACCACTCTTTCTCACCCATTTTGGCCCTCCCTAAATTAAAACAAAAAAACAAACAAAATTTTAGATACATATATTAAAATCTAAAAAATATTAAATCAAAGTTGCATTGCAATTTTTTTATATTACAAAAAAAAATATACTAAAATACTGCTGATACAAACACAATTAAGATTAATATGCAGCTAAACAGATATAAAAAAAAAATGATATTACGTTCGCATATCATTTTTAAAACCTTGATTCTGCGATTGCATACTGTTTTTAAAACCTTGATCCTTGATGTTAAATTTTTTTGAAAAAACATTATGGAATTAAAGGTAATGGGAAGAGAGACTTACAAGGCAAATCCCAAGGTTCACACTTGTTTAAATCAGCTTCTCCAATGGCTATAGCACAAAAACCCCTATTAAGAACCTTTTGAGAGAGATAATGAGTTATGAGTTCTTCATCTGTTGGATGAAACCTAAATCCAGGTGGCAATTCAAATTTCTCATCACTTTTTACATCTCTTGAATTTTTCTCCATTGCATCCATCAGAAATATCACACACTAAAAAAATAACTCCTGTTTCATTAAAGAAACAATTAAGTTAAAACATAAAAAATGAAACATCAATTTTAATTTGTGATTCTAACAACAAGAAAATTACTTTCTAAATATCAAACATTTGAATCCATAAAAAATCTCACACACCCCACAACTTTTTTAGAATTTAGTACTTGTACTAATGAATAAATGTTGTAGCCAACCTTTCAAGAGATTGGATAAGGATGACCAAGAAAAATGCTTTTAGGGTGACAATAATTTTACTATAAGAAAATGTGTAACCAATTAGAAGATAAGGGAATAAGAAAGAATGAAGAGAGAAAGATTTTTTTTGAGGAATTTGAGGTTGTTAAGAAAAGACAGTGTTGTGTGTGTGAAACATAACTCCTTAAATACTAGTTTTCATTTTTTGGATTCAGAGAATCGTGGCTTGTTTCACAACCTTGTCGTTTTACACTTTTTTTTTTGTAAGGTTATTTTTTTTATTTTTTTCTTCATAAACTTGACTAGGAACACTTCACCAAATTGAGTCTCCACGTAACTGTTTTTAATATCACAGTGCTTGAATATTTATTTTTTAAACCAATAAATTTACGATGATTTTTATGAATTAAAAAATTATTTATCGACTTTTGATTTTAAGAAAAGATCAATCATTCATAAATATTATATTAATTTTTTATCATATATAAAATATTTAATATTTATTATTATGAGTACTAAAAATTCAAATTAAATTATATTTCTTAATATTTTTAATAAATAATATTTAGTTATTATAATTTTTTAAATGATAAAAACTAATTTACAAAAAAACCATTTAATTATTAATTTAAAGATTAAATATATCATTCAAATTGATGCATATATGTAAAGTAGAATTTCTCAAAATTTTATGGATTAGTATATGCTTTAATTTAAGTGAAATTACATTGGATGTAGCTCATTTTATGTCATTGATACTAGGTTCACGTTTTTCATCGGTTTGCTATTTTTATCAAGAAAGATAAAATTAATGTTTATCTTTTTATATTAGAAATAAATAAAAAATTAAGATTAAAGGAGAGTATTTAAAGCGGTAAATTTATTTTTTTTAAGAAAAGATATGTACTCATTAATAGCATCTCACTTGTAACATAAGTTGCCTTCAAAAAGAGTTATGGATGCATTATTTGGATTGGATTGACATATGAACAACTTAATTATGTCAACTTAATTATCTATCGATATAAACATTTGACATAAATTGTTTAACTAATTTTGATAAATTCTCTATAACAGTTTATAGTTTTTTTTAATGGCAAAATATATTAGAAAAAAAAGTCAAATGAGTACAAAGACCCAAAGAGACATAAAGGAAAAAACAACACAACTAGTACACATATGCATATCAATATAAAAGTTTATATCGCCTTTTAACTTATATGAAAAGAAAATAACTATACTTTTCTTTGAATACAGAAATAACTTACCGTGTTTATATATATATGATAAGTAGATATTATATGGGGGAATAATTAAATCGTTTATCCAAATGGACTGACCTTAAATGATTGAATTATGCAAAACTTTTTAAAATTAAAATTATATATCTAGGATCCAATATCAGATTTTAGTCAATAAAAAACTACAGCAACAACAATTCCTTGAAAAGTTCCAAATTTATTTTATGGAATCTTTTAAATCATTCACTTTATTAAAGAAAAAAATATAAAACGAAGATAACAATTCAACGGTTATGTTATATTATATATATATATATATATATATATATATATATATATATATATATATATATATATATTAAGAATACAATAAATTATTAAATATTTTATTAGAAATAGAAATATGTAGTTTACTTTTTTCTCTAAAGTGCGTAACTTTTCACTGAGACATTAGAACTTGTTTATATAAGTGGTGAGTAGTTCTTATTTTACAAATCAGTTTTGTAGAATTGTATCAAGCCAAATTTAATATCTAAAATAGTATCATAGTCTATCAAAATTTATTGCATATAAAAATTAAGTCACCATTATCATTTTATTCGGATCGCACTCATCATCCTGTAAACTGATTTTGTTGGGTTAAGTCGGACTCAACTTAAATTATAAAATTAAACATAATGATTGATAGATAAAATTAAGTCTAATTATAGAAACGTTCCCATATATTTATTTTCAATATGTGAAAATATTGAGTAAAAAGAAAATGTGAAAATAACGTAGAGCTATCTCCAACCCAAACAATACTTTTTTATACTTATAGAGTTGTGCTAGATGTTGATATATTTATCCCAAAAGTACACTTTCTCTTTTTTTATTTAAATAAATAAATAAAAGAACAAACACGCGTTAAGCAATATATATGATCAAACCACCTCACCCTGACTGAAGATGTGATCCACTCAAAACAAAAGTACATAAATTATGTGAAGATGTAACCAAAAGTCAAATATAAGAAATCATAAAGTCTATTAGATATGTCGTCAGCCTAAAATTTCGAGTGTTTCTCGAATTCAATTGAGTCGTCATCAAAGTTTATTTTAATATAGAGAAAATATTAGAAAAATCCTTAAAAATAAAAATAAAATAAAAAAGGGTCCTTGAAACCAAATTTTGAGTTCGGGAGTCGATTATGCGTAGGGAAGGTATTAGCATCCTACGACATCCGTTAAAAAACGGTTACCTATAATTAATTGTGCAAAATTAATATTAACTTAAATATATTTATTTCTCCTTTTTAAAATGCAAATATAATATTTTTACGAAAATAATCTAATGATAAAAGTACATTTAAAATATAGAGAGAAAAAAAAGTTTTTTTGTTATTATGCTTGACAAGAGTGCGATCTTGCTCCTACGTATTTCCTGGTGCGATGGAAAAATCAAAGCTACGTAGTTCTTGGGTAGAGAAAGCAGATGTGTTGGTTGCTTTTAAAGAAATTGTGTTTTGTTGTTGATAAAAAAGGTTTTTGAAAAAAATGAATTTGTTTGATTTGAATAATATTTTAAAACGCAAGTTTTAAGACTATTTAGTCGTACAACTCGTGTCTCGAAAAATTTAAGGAGTAAAAATATGTCACATCTAATTTAATCCTTTTAAGAATATTTTATCATTTTTTGTTTTAAATATTAAGTTTTAAAATTGTGTCAAGTAGTACAACTGGTATCTCGAAAAATTTAAGGAGTAAAAAGATATCGCATCTAATTTAATCCTTTTAAGAATATTTTATCATTTTTGGTTTTAAATATTATGTTTTAAAATTGTCAAGTAGTATAACTGGTATCTCGAAAAATTTAAGGAGTAAGAAGATGTCGCATCTAATTTAATCCTTTTAAGAATATTTATTATTTTTTGGTTTAGATATGAAGCTTTAAAAATGTCAAATAGTACAACTGGTATCTCGAAAAATTTAAGGAGTAAAAAGATGTCACGTCTAATTTAATTCTTTTAAGAATATTTATTATTTTTTGGTTTAGATATGAAGCTTTAAAAATGTCAAATAGTACAATTTGTGTACTGAAATTTTAAGGGTAAAAAGATGTCACATCTAATTTAACCCTTTTAAAAATATTTTTATCATTGTTTTCTTTTTAAGAAAAAAAATAGATACTAAAAGTTTAAGTGATTCTTCGAAATATTTTACAATTTAATAAGTGACGAAACATCATTCGTTTTAAAATTAAATAGCACAACCCAAAGAGAAAAATATGTTATAATATAAAATAAATGATATTTATCGCTAATTAATTATGTTCATAATTATTTACATTAAACAGAATTATTTATATTAAATGGAATAAATATGATTTATTAGTTAAATAAAATAAACATATGGAGCAATAATTATTAGCTAACGTGAACATAGGTACAACGCAGGAGTAGGAATCTGACCAAGCAATTTTCCAAAGTTATTATACTCTCTGACCAATCAGTTTTACGGCACAAGAAAACAAAAATCTCAAACGAAAAACCCATCACACATAACACATTTTAACATTCACAAACGCAAAATCCCAACCAAATTCCAACCAAACCACCATTTACACAAAGTCAGACAAAATTTCATCTTTCTAGTTTTAAATCTTAGTTTATAAAGTTTATATATTTCAATAGTATACGGTTTGAATAAAAAATGAAAAAATACATACATTTTCGGATCGAGGGTGGTGTGCAACGTTTTTTCGGATGCCTTTCTGGATGACAGTGAAGATCCAGATGCCGTGAATACCGAAGCGGTTGTTAAAACGGGGTGTTGTTAAAATGGGTTTGAATGTGTTTATGGGTATGAATTTTCTTCTCTTTTTATTTTTTTGTGTTACTGTAATACTCCGTTGAAAAAAAACTCTCCCTTATGTAACTCTTAATTTTCTCTACCAAAAAATCATCCCCTTTACAATTGATTTTTGTGTCAATTTATAGATTAAAAAATTAATCCTTATGTCCACAATATAAACTTACGCTCTGGTTTGTAGGATGCAGTGATTTAGATTAATGCTTGTGTCCACAAGATAAACTCAAGCTTTGGTTGGTAGGATGCAGTGATTTTGAAAGAGAGGTGTTGCTAAACTAGTTGCCTCTTTCAGAAAAGAGGCGTGGTATTGAAATGAAAACGGACAGTGCTTGTTGCAGAGAAGAGATGTGGTACTGAAATGAAAACGGACAGGAAAATCATAAAAATAAAATGATTTTAAATAAAATGAATGAAAAATAAAATGAAAAACAATAAAATAAAATGAAAATAAAATTAAATTAAAATAAAATGAAATGAAAGTAAAAATAAAAATGAATGAAATAAAATAAAATAAAATTAAACAGTACAATAAAATAAAAATGAAAATTATATGCATAAATACTACAGTTGCCGCTATTTTTAGTTAATGGGACAAAATTGATGGCCCCTATTTTTAGTTAATCAGACAAAATTGAGGTACTACGCGATATAGCTTAGTAATATATTTGTATGTATCTATTTATAAGTTCCTTTTAACACTTTTTAACAAAAGTGGTACGATTTATGTGTCTATTTTATTGAGTAAAGAAAATGTGTATTTTATTTTGAATATTCTTAAAATACTCTTTTGCATATAGATATGTTTAATTTTGTTTTTTTGTAACTTGTCAGATACTAAATAATATTAATTAAGAGTATATTTAAAAGAAAAAAAATAATAAATGTGCTTAGTAGTAATTCGAAACAAAGTTTATATTTAACAATTTTTTTTAAAATATAGTAATGGAAAAAAATACCTTTTTTGAGTCAATAAGAAATAAATTACCTAGTAATCAGTGACGAGATATTTTTTTTGGTGCAAAGGAATTTGTATTTCTTAAGTAATTAGATATTATCTACACTATTTTTTGTGAAAAGGATACGTCTACCACTTCGCAAACATTTATTTTTAATTAGATTTCATGAAGTACAATTGTTCTTAAATTGTTGGTTTAATTTATAATTAAGAAAGAGAAAAGGACTTCATAGCTTAAATAATTGAACCAAACGGATTTAGAAATTCTCAGAAAATAATTATCCACGAAGGTTTTACGTGGAAATATAGTTCCGTCAAAAAATCCGCAAGTAACGTGTGTTCCTACGGATTTTTTGTTTAAATCCGCAGAAAATTCCATATATAAAACTCAAATTTCTATTAGTCACACAATTTCTAATTGTTTTTAATACACTAACAAATAACTTAAAAAAGAAACATATTAGTATTTTCCATATCTTTATGCAAAACATTAGAAATAATATACACGTGCAACTACTTTTGTTAAAGTCCCTTCTAAAACGTGTACTATGTCATTTCAAGCAACTATACGAGCGTGTGTGCGTGAAAAGTTAATTGTTTGGGAGGCAAAAAATTAATCATGGCCGTGCAATTTTTTAAGATGATAATTACGTGTTTTATAATTTCATTACGAGTATGATTCATTTTTTGCTATGATGAGAAGAGTATATTCATTTCCTAAGTTTCAAAATAATTGGGTGATTTAATATTTTTACGCATGTTAAAAAGAATATTATAAAAATAATAAAATATTACTTTTATCGAATTAATTTTGTTAATTATTAGTTCATTATTAATATCATAAATATATAGTAAAAAATATTATTTTGAAAATAATATAATATTAATTAAAGAGTACAATAGAAAAAAATACATTAAAAATTAAAATGATCGATTATTTTATGATAACTTTATTTTTTACAAATGAATCAACTATTGTAAAATAGATGAAGTATTTTCTTTTTCTTTTAAAAAAATAGTTTGGCTAGAGTTACTCGATAAAGGAAGGGACAAGTACTAAAAGTAGGAGTGTGTGAAATATATGGTTAATTGGACTATATTGATAAATTAAATTGTTCTGCATCCAAAAAAATCAAACAATTAAATGATTCATGAATTAACTACATATTTAAAACAAACCAGTTAGTCAAATTAATTTAAAAATCAGTTTAACAATTTTTAAACTCAATTAAGACTTTTTATTTAGAAAATTTTTGAAATTTATTTTTCTCGAAAAAAATATATAAACTTTTTTTCAAAAAAAAAAAATAATTATTTTTTTCTTGATTTTAAAAAAAAATCAAAGACATTTTTTTCTAAAAAGTTTTTGATTATTTTTATCGAGAAATTTTTTATATTTATTTTTCTCGAAAAAAATTTCTTAAAAAAGATTAAAATTTATTAAAAATAATCTTAAATTTTCTTAAAAATGTTTGTCAAAAGAATTTCAAAATTATTTTTGAAAAATAATCGAAATATTTGATCTCAAAAAAAAAAATTATTGGGAAATTTTGTATATCTATTTTTCTCAAAAAAATTGAATTATTTTTTCGAAAAACTTGTTTGAAACCGATTTTAACTTAAAACTTGTTCAAAATATTAAACTGGTTTATATTTATAAATCAGTTTCAAACCGGTTCAGAACTACACTGAACTTAATTCGAAAGTGTTTTTAAAAAATAAATCAAATCATTATTCTAATTCAATCTAACACAGTTTTTACATCATGAACACTCCTAATCATGAGACACACTCCTAATCATGAGACGCTTATAATTATTGTCAAGAAAGAAAAAACATAACACTGTCCGCAAAAACAAGGAGAAACCAGGGACCATGACTCTGTGAGCAATAACTAATCATTATAATACTAATGTCTATAAATGTGAGTTCCCCCAAGTTCAACTAGTACAAGGTGGAGTACAGATAACAATAAATTTGTCGAAAGAAATAATCTGACCTAAGTAGATTAATTCCTACACACTCATTTTTATAATTCTTATGGTTAAAGGTGCTACACTGTATTTGAATGTCTATTTTTAGATAAAATAAAATAAAAGTTATTTAATATACAAATATTAACCACAGTAATTTGGTGAACACTGTTCACTAGTCGTGGTATTACCCGTATATGCATGAGACAATTCCTTTTATACATTTGCTTTTAAATATAAGTAAAAGTAAGTCAAAGAAAATCAATGTATCTAATTGAAATATTAAACTAGATATATTTATTTTGTTAACAATACATTTGTTAATATTAGAGAACAAAATAGTAAATATGATGATGATATAGATATAAAGTGTACACTACTGTTTAACAATGATTATATTTTGTCGGAGAGCCTACTGATACACAACGTGAGCTCTCCAGCTGCATAACCATTGCATAACAGTAAAGATAATCATATCATATAATAATACAGCGCAGCAATCAACTTTATACCACAAAACTGCAACATGCATTGGTAGATTCTGATGCTAGTTTATTCTGAATTCAAAGTCCAAACACGAATACAGCTATCTTCTCCTGAACTGACCACTGTTTCTGACTCAATAAAAGTCAACCCGTACACTCCACCTAGATGAGCACCTTTTATGGTTCTGCGGCTTGATGCTGGTTTTCCAATTTCATATATAATGACACATGTATCAAGTGAACCAGTAGCTACCAATTTGCTATCCGGCGACCAAGCAAGACAGTTTATACGTGCAGTGTGAAACAACATGTTATTAAGCACCACCTGAAAGAAAGGAAGATTTATTTAGTCACAGCATTTCAGTAAGTTATGGCCATCCAAATGATTTCACCAGCGCATTATGACAAAAATAAGTATATATCGTGATAGTTGAAGTCATTTATTTCTAATTTGAAATAGTTTATTTGGTATACGACAAACTAAAGCATTCAGCACAAAACATGTGAACTTCATGTAACAGTCATAATAGGCTCAAGTTACCTCTCTAGAAGCACAGTCCCACACAACAGCTTCACGATTCAGATCAGCGGATGCAAACATGGAAACGTCCGGAGAATATTTGATTACACTGATTGCACCTCGGTGCTTCTCAAGAACAGTCTGTTCTGTAAGGGTCTCTCCCGAGACTGAATAAATATGCAGCTTACCATCTTGCCCGCCTACAATTGCTTCACTGCCATCAGGTGAAATAGTAGATTACTACGCTGTCACAACAAAGCCCAGGTTTACGGTGGAGACAATTTTCGGACCGTTAAGTAAGACAACCCCGGATTCAATTGCAATAAGTGCAAGTTCAGGGGAATTAAGTGCAAGGCACAGGTCCTTTGGCTGGCTTCCAACATCAACATGCTCAGCAGGACCAAAATTATCCCCTTCAAGGGGAACTCTGTATACCTGCATTTAATACATATAAATTTAAAGGTTACGGGTTATTTTTTGTGCTTGCAAATAAAAGAGCTCATATGATGATAATGATGAGTCATGACGCGTATCTAACAGTTACCTTGTTGTCAAATCCAGCAGTAACAACTTCTTCTTCAGCAGCTGCTAACAATTTGATTAATCCAAATTGTTTGCTGTCAAACTTACCTCTGTACCCAATGCCTGGAATCCATCTAATGATCACTCCATCATAGCTGCTGGACAAAAGCATTTTTTCACTTTTGTTGAGCAGATTCAAAACAGTGATATTCTTCATGTGACCAGATAAGGACAACGGGCTTTTATCTAGATCCTTAGCAGAGTATAAATTGATCATGCCACCAAGGGAGACGGTAAGCAGATGATCATTCTGCCAAAGACAACCAACGAGCATGTCCTCTACCCCACCAGATTCAGTAATAGCCAATGTCTTATGCACTGTTCCACTACCATTCTCATCAATATCCCATACTTTTGCAGACTTGTCAGCAGACACAGTAAGAACCTGTAATTTATTTATTCTTAATTTAAACTAGAATGTAAATAGCAGCCCTGAACATCTAAAATAGCACAAATAAGATCAAAACATTTTTCACCTTACCTACATGCATATACACATGTATATTTGTATGTATATGAATATCATGGTTATCAAATTAAAGAATCAAATCATTCAACGGAAAACATTTCATTTTCTGCATCATTAATCAGAAATTTATTATGCATTGTAACTTACAATCCATAGATAAATATGAACCTCAATAATTCAAGTTTCAAGTCATATATCAAATGACAAAAGAAAAGTGGTTACACTAAGTTTAGTAGGAATTCAATAGAATGAATAGAGATTTCATCATAATGAATCGGGGTTCAAGATGGGATTCATGTCCAAATAGATATACACTAGAGATTCATATCGACTAAGAGTATCAAATTGAGATATGACTCGCAGTACATAATTGTTTTCATATAGCAATCTTATACTACAATACCAGCCGAAAAAAGATGAAATTTTTATCCAAGTCAACATAAAAAAGTAACATTCAAACACAACCTCGAGTTCACCTGTTTACTGTCAGGACTCCAACTAACAGCATATATGCTGCCCTTGTGACCATCCTCTTCGGAAAACTCTCCAAGTTTATTCCCAGTCTTTCCATCATATATAATACCCTAACTATCTGAGCTAACTGTAATAAATTTGCGACGGTCCCTGCCTTCACCCTCCGACTCCTCCTCGCCTGAGCTCTCGTCTTTGATTTCAAGATTAGAACTGGTTCGCGTTTTCTCCCTCTTATCACGATCGCGGAAATACTACCGTGCATGTCGCTGAAATTTTTCCAAGTTCTGTCCTAAATTCTCATTAATAGGTTTGGAATTGTTTATTTGTATATATTTATTGGGTCAACACTAGGGGTGAACATGTGCGCCCCACAAGCTGATCATCCAATTCAATCCAACCCAATCGATTTTTACTCATACCCGATCACTTTCAGGTTCGATCCAATCCAATCCGTTGAAACCCGCTTATATTTGGGTCGGGTAGTGGGTTTAACAATTTGAACCCGTCAACTAACCCGGTAACTAGTTATATTTTTTTAAAAAAATTGTTTGGCAGTAGTTCAATAGGGTTTCATTACTCTTCTTCTTATTTAGATTTTCAGCCGCCTTCGTCCACTTTCTGCCTATAACTTCTTCAAGATTTTTTGAAGTTGAGCCGCTTTCCACCTTCTTCTTTTGTTCTACAGGTGCTCATAACTGATTTTATACGAATTAGTTATAATAAAATATTATTAATAAGTGATTTTTATATGAATGTTGATGCAAGGTGTTCATGCGTCTAGACTACTCGTTTAATTTATTTTGACATTGTTATAGTTTTACAGTAATAAAGGTATGAACAGAAAACTTATGCTTATAATAAATTTAGTGTAAATTTTTTACATTTGTTAAATACAATTTTTTTTAGTTAAATACTATTCATTTGAGTTAAATATTATTTATGAGTAAAATTGATGTTTATGCAAAAGCTTGCGATTAATTTAGTTTAAATTTTTTATATTTAAATCTATTAAACACTTTTTTTTAGTATTTTATTGAAAATAGTAATTATAAACCAATGAATGGTACTTAATAAACTAAAATAGTTGGTGGATTATGTGTAACCAATGGGTAATATTTGTTGGGCCACCCCAAAATTTTCTCTAATCTTTTAAAAATATTTCTTATTTTATTTTATTTATAATACTATAATTTGTTAAATAAAAATTAATATAGATTAAATCAGGTTTATCTTATCATTGTAAAAAAGCATTTGAATTGCGGTTCTATAATTGGTGTATTTTATGAGTTGAATTGCGGTTGTTGAGTTATGTTGTAGAGATCATTTTTTCTTTTTATATGAGTTAATTTAACCAAATGACATGAAAATTGGTATGTGTAGATCTCATAGGATTGATATGTGTATATGGACATGAAGATTGGTATTTGTAGATTGTTGGATTTATTCTTTTATGTGAGAGGTTGATGAATTTTTTTAAAGAATTGCATAATTTGATTGAAATTTTATAGTTTTGAGACATTCAAGTATTAAATATATTTTCATTCAATATGTTTTCCTGTAAAATAAAATAAAAAGGTTATTATTTATGTATGACCCGCCAACCCAACCCGTTCTTGATCGGGTCGGGTTAAATAAAAAAAAGGTTTAGAACGTAACCCAATCCAAAAATAATCGATCGGATCGGGTTTTGTGTTTTGTCAAAACCCGCCCAACCCAACCCTGATACACCCCTAGTCAACACACACGGTTTTTTCCAAGTTCTGACTTTGTGGGTAAATTATGCCTTATCTGCAGAAAAGCTGTGTTTATTATTTTATAAAATAAATCAACTCTTTTTAAAATTAGTTTCCACGACTGTTCGGTAGGTAAAGTTAAAGAATACACGCATGCCACTGCATTTGTGTAAAAAAGATTCGTATTTTTTTAAAGAAGATTTTATTTTTATTTTTCCAATAGAAACACTTTCACTGTCTTCTCTCAAAAACACTCACACTCAGTTCTCTCAAAACTCGCGGAAAGGATTTCTGTTCTCTCAAAAGACGCTTTCTCCTAAAACAAGATCTCATTCTCCATAGCTCTCGCCCAACAACTTGATATCTATTGCTTTCAGAATCACGTTATCACTCTTGATCGATATTCATTGCCCTTCACTCTCAGATCTGCAACTTTTCTCTATGATCTGCGAGCGACGCTCCACTCTCTCCGAACTTAACCGTCTCTCATTGATTTGTGTCTTCTTCGATCTACGTATCTTTGTCTTTCTTGTTGCATCGACATCGATATTTGATTCGCGTGAAACCGTCACTCCCAAAATCGACCCTCAATCTTCAACCACAGCTCCGGTTCACACCGTCAAACCTATTCCCGACCTCGCCGTCGTTGCCGTGTTGCGCCGCTTCTTACATATTTTCTCAGGTATTTTCTAAAACTAGCAGTTATTTATAATGACTCTTGGAAATCTCACTTTGCTTTGTTCGATTTGAGTGTGTTCGTTCAGGGATTTGTATTTGTGTTTTTGATTAAATCTCTCGTGCATTTGCAAGTAACCAAGAAGCTTGGCTGATTTTTTTTTTTGCTATTTAATTTGTTTTTTATTTTCGGAGTTGTGATTGTGTTTGAGAATTCCAAACACGCTATAACATTCCCTTAGACTTCGATGTAGCAGCTATACCGCTACTTGCTACACCACTATAGCGTTTTGAGGGTTGGCCGCTACGCAATGCTATATGCTACTTACTACATAGGTGTGATCTAGATAGCTAGCATAGTGTTAAAGATGTTAGTTAATTTTAGCATTTCTTGTGTTCGATGGTGGTTGGTTAATTTTAATTTTCACATTGTGTTAGAAAGGATTAAGTTAACTTGTAGTTTAATCTATACATTGGTAGGATTCTATGAAGCCCAAATACCAGACACGTTGACACTTTAATAATTTTAGGAAATTACATAATTGAATGTAATCAATGTGTCAGTGTTGGGGACACACTTTTGATAAGAAATTGAGTTGTTCTGTGTTTATAATTGACAATGTTGAACTTTTGTGGTTCTTAACATTCATTATATGGATATGTACAGGTTGTGGGAGAAAGGTGGGGATCTCTTGGTGAGTTGACTGCATCTGTTGCATCGAAAGCAGCTGCCCCAGCTCGGGCTCATCTACGTGCTATAAAAAGTAGACAAAGAGGGGTAACTGGAGAAAATTCACAAGATTCTGATAAGACTATCCAAATGGATTCTGAAAGGGTAATTTCAAGAACAGATAGAAAACTATTGCATATTTTTTTCTCTGTTTTCTAGAAGAATTCTATTTTGAATAAATTGTTATGGGTGTTAATCTAATTTTTCTGAAATTATGAAGCATACTCTGTTGCACTTCACTGAATTTTGATAATGAAACTCTGGCAGGACTACATAAAAAATGCCTCTCTTCGGCACCATGAAATGAAAGCACCTAAAGTTCAAGATTCTTTATCTTGGGGAAAAAAGCACAAAAGCCAGTTTTTTGGTGCTGAGGGTGCTGAGATAATTTCTGCTGCAGCATCTAGCTTAAATAAATTCGCTAATGACGGAAGCTTTATGCGTGAGTTAGTTAGTAAGGAGAGTGGCAATTCCGATGGCTCTGTTTTGGAAATTTTTGAAGCCGAAAAGGTTTCTTCAGATGTAAACACACCTGGTGAAAGAAATGCAGTAGTGAAGAATAAGATGAGTGCAAACCAGTTGGCAGCAAAGGCTATGCAGCTTCGTTTGAAAGGAAAGAATGAAGAAGCTGACAAACTAATGGTAAGGCCATAAGAGGAGAGACTATGCGCTCTTTTCTAGACTGTATCTCTATCTCTCAATATATTGTCTACAAAAAGCATATCCTTCTAGCTTCATGATTATTTTGATTCAATTGTACGCTTTTTGTTCTTGTTTTGGTGGGCAGGAAGAAGCAAAGGTATTGAACACAAAGGAGGGAAATGAAGAAGATCATACAACTAGATCAAGAACCGATGGAAGTTCTAGAAGGTATTTTTCTATCTTGAATTTCTTGTATTGCAGCAAAACATAGTCATTCTTATTGTCTTTGATTTTTTTGCTTATATTTCTTTGTACGCTCATAAACATGATTGATGTGTTGCATCAAATGTATTGATTTCTACGAGTTTATGCATTCTTAACTTATGATTTTGACAATGACATTTTACTTTATTCAAGGTATGCTATGCAGAGGATATCTGCTGAACAAAAGAAAGGAGAGGATGATGCTGATATGCATCTTGCTCGTAATATAATGCAGAACAAGCAATTTAAGGTTTCTACGCAGGCGGATGATGAATACGACTTTGAAGATGGTCAAAACAGAAAGAGGAGAAAGAAGCCAGGATGTGATGACCCCAGGAATATCCAAAAAAAGATGAATGCAAATCGATTCTTGACCCAGAAAGAGCGTTGCCTCTTTTGTTTAGAGAATCCAAATCGACCTATGCATCTTGTTGTGTCCATTGCAAATTTCACATATCTTATGTTACCACAGTGGCAACCTGTGGTGCCTGGTCATTGTTGTATTCTACCCATTCCGGTGAGCTTAATTTCTACTACCATTAGTGTTTCTTTAACAGTTGAAAGAAGCATGAGCTTGTTGTTTATTATTGAACACAATCCCTATAATATAAGTGAATAAATTCATTGTTTGATGGTTTTTCTTATAGAAAATGATGGTATTTTACAAAAGATTCAACACCTAAAGATTTATTTTCTATGACCAGAATATTTACTAATAAATGGTGAAGATTACATGTCAACTTTATATTATTGTATGTTTGGAAGTAACCTGAACTTGTAATGTTGTATAAATGTGATATGAATTTAAAGTGGATGAACTGATTTTTTGATCAGTTGATTTGTGTCAAACAGAATTTCATTATTTTTAATTTTTATTTCATTGACTCATACATTTGCAACTTTTATTTATAATATGGCAGCATGAATCAGCTACAATAACAGTGGATGATAATGTGTGGGTAGAAATTCGAAACTTCAAGAAATGCCTTGTTATGATGTTTGCAAAGCAAAATAAGGAAGTAGTATTTCTTGAAACTGTGATAGAATTGGCACAACAACGGCGCCATTGTATGGTTGAGTGCATTCCTTTACCTCAGGATATTGCTAAGGAGGCTCCTTTATACTATAAGAAGGTCAGATGTCAAAATGCTTGTTAGATTATTGTGTTATGTGAATTGTGTTATGTGTTATGGGAAGGGGTATGATTCAATTTGTGATCAAATTGATATGTATATAATTGTGTACACTTACAAATTGATATGTATATAATTGTGTACATGAATTATGTATTTTTCGGGTGTAGTTACATTCAGCTTATAAGTTTATTTAAGTTTATTTAGAATCTGAACATGTTTGTTAAAATGATGTTTGGTTGGTTGATTGCACTTTTCGTTCTATTCACTGTCCGTTTTAAATTGACTTCAATCGCAGGCAATTGATGAAGCAGAAGATGAGTGGAGCCAACACAACGCTAAAAAACTCATTGATACAAGTCAAAAGGGTTTGCGCAATTCAATTCCGAAGCACTTCCCATATTTTCACGTAGAATTTGGTCTAAACAAAGGTTTTGTTCATGTTATCGATGATGAGAAGAAGTTTAAGACATGTCTTGGCTTGAATGTCATTAGAGGCATGCTTCATTTGGCCGAGGAAGACATGCATAGACGTCGAAGATACGAGACAGTGGAGGTACAAAAGCAAGCTGTTGCTACCTTTTCTAAAGATTGGGAACATTTCGACTGGACAAAGCAGCTGCATGAAACAGTCTAAACGTTGTAGTTGGTTGCTGAAAAATAGCATTTGAACCTTTAATTCACGAAGAATTAGTCAAGTCTATATTTCTATTCTCTCACCCTCTTGAGAATTTTATCTTAAGAACTTTATCTTAGTCCAAAAGTCTATTAAAAAAATTGGACTAGACGGACATGAAGGTAAACTAAAGTCTTGTATAGTGCACCCTAGCAATTGTCTTGTATTGCTACAAAGGCCACAAAATAGTTTCACATAGTTTTGACCACAAAAAGGTGGATAGATCCAATCAGAAGAAAAGAAAAATATGTGATAGAGATGAAATTGAACTGTACAATTTATATGATCAATGTGTTAAATACTTCTCTATCACATATTATAAGACTTTTTTTTGGAAAAATATTCCATATTATAAAACGCGCTTATAAAAGAACAGATATAAAAAAAAAAGTAGTTGCAGTGTTAAATTTGTCAAATATTCAAAGCTAATTTTGGACTTTATATACATATTGTGGGAATTTTTTACTATGTACATGATGGTGAATATTAAAGTTGCATTTGTGTCTTATTTTGATGTTTAGACGCTCCTTCTATTACAGCTAGCTAACTTTTGAGAGTAAGACCAAATGTATTCAACACAATGAAAGTTTGTGCATATATACTAGGAGACAATAGCAAATCTAATGTGGAACCAGCAAATCTAATGTGGAACCAGAGTGTTGATCTCTGATGATAAGATATGCAAAATTAAAGGGGAATTCATATTTTTGTCGTACTTGGCCCAATATGAATCCCACGATCTATATGAAGGAAACACTAATGGAGTTAGGAGGGCCCTTTTTTCAAAAAAAAATATATATTTGAACACACAAATTTTAACCGTTAACTACATTTATAGGGTGAACAATATTTTTTTTTCAAAACTTTTGTTCAATTTTTTTTTTTTTTTTT
>JBBPBP010009778.1:2135606-2159874 GCA_037974735.1 Cicer chorassanicum | reverse complement strand
TTTTTGGTTTGTATTTTTTTTTTTGGAAAGAAGTACTCTTTATCTTTCAGTGAAATATATTGCATTGTAAATAATGTAAATAGTATTAGTTAATGAATACTATTGAAAAAATATATTAAAAATTGAAATAATTATTCATTTTAGGACGTTATTTTATTGCTTCTTTCCTTCTAACTTTTCACTTCCCTTGCATTCTTCGTCTTCAACCATTTCATTTGTTTTTTTTTTTCTCAATTTATTTAATTATATTTTTATTTATTAAATTGTTCAATTCAAATTAAACAATTAAAAAAAACATAACTAAGATATTTATGTTGAAAGACCCCTGTGCCTTTGTTTTGTTTGCTTTTGAGAAACATGTTGAGAGTGTCGAGAAAAGAAGAGTATTTAATACTACTCCTAGTACCTAACAATAGCATAGAGAGAATGAGAAACTAGAATATATCTACTACTAGTATATAACTTGTAGAAACTCACATGCAATCTTTTTAGATTTACCATTTGCTTAACCTTATTTTTTTGTTTGCAAAAGGAAAATTAAAAAGAGAGAGAGAAAAGGGTGAAACTTGTTTCATTTCAAACAAACAGCACCGAAGAAATGACTAAAGAATAAGACTTTAAGCTCCTTAAAATCCAGGTACCTCTTTCTCCATAAATCATGCTTTCTGTTCTGCTTTTAACACCCCCTTTTCTCCCTTTTTGTTTTTTTTAGTTTCCTATATACACAACAAAGTTTGGAATTGGTCTTTTTCCTTTAGAATCTTTCTGTTTTCTTTTTTTGTTGTTTGATTTTTTTTTTCCTATCCTGAACTAATTTTTTCCATTAAGTAAATAGATCATGAGTGCTGCTTTTCGAATCTTTAAAAAGTTTGATATTTAGAACTTCATTTACATGTTTTCTTTAAAATGTCATAGTTTGACTTTGGTGTACTATTTGGATAATGTGAACAGAATAAGGTGTATAATAATAAGAATAATTGAGCGACTTTGGTTTGAAATGTATTATAATATTGTGAAGGTAACATAGTATATTTTTAGCCTAAAAGAAATTTGGAATTTACTTATTTAGCCTCTTTGTTCTATAGGTGTTTACCAAGTTCAAATAGATGCAGAACAACAGAAGGTAACAGTTTCAGGTAGTGTGGATTCAGCTACTTTGATCAAGAAACTGGTAAGATCTGGTAAATATGCTGAGCTCTGGTCTCATAAAACTAACAATCATCAGAATCAGAATCAGAATCAAAAGCAGAAGAACAACAATGTTAAAGATGACAAGAACAAAGGACAAAAACAAGGGAAATTTCCTGCTTTTAGTTCCGAAGAGGATGGCGAATATTACGATGACTTTGAAGACGACGAAGATGAAGAGATGAAGTTTACCAGAGAGAAGGCAAATCATCTTCAAATGCTGAGGCAACAGCAAGCAACTGATGCAAACAATGTGAAGAAAAGTATTGGAGCTAAGATGAACAATGGTGGCAGTAAGAAAGGAGATGCAAATCAGAATATGGGAATGAAGGGAAGTGGTGTTGGGGTTGATCAGAAAACAATGGCAGCCCTGAAGTTGAACAATGGTCATTTAAGTGGTGAAAGTTTCAGAGAATCCAAAAGGGCTAGTGACATTGTTACTATAATGAATTTAGCTGGTTTCAATGGAAATAATAATAATAATAATATGATTCAAGGTTCATCTAGTGGTTTTTTTACTGGACAATATCCATCATCTATGTTGATGAACATGAACATGCAAGCAAGGCATGGTATGCAACAACAACAACAACAGCCTCAGATGATGTATCACAGGTCACCTTTTATCCCTTCTAACACTGGCTATTACTATAACAGTAATTATTACAATAACAACTATAGCCCTGCAAATTACGCCTATGCTTTGCCTACAGATGATCACTCTGTAGCAGCACACATGTTCAGCGATGACAATACTTCAAGCAGCTGTTCAATAATGTAGTGATAGAGATTGTAGAGTTTCAAAAGTAAAAAACAAGTAAAAAGGATTGGTGTGTTTGACCTTAAAGTCCCATTTAGTAAGGTAGTATAGTAGTTTGACTGTAATTACTAATTTGGTGGGGCAGATGTGGATGTGTTTGTGTTTCTGAATCATATCTTTCTACTGTGTTGTTTGTTTAGATTATGTTGGCCTTTTTATTATTTTAAATCAAGTCACTGTATTATTTATAAACACAATGATTGGTTTTTAATCAATGTACTATAAAACCTAATTCATTGGATTATAAAATTATAGCAGCCATTCTGTTGTTGAATATGTTGACACACTTGAACAAAGTTCATGATCCACTATCATATTCTTGCACGTTTATCTTACTTTAGATCTAATTTGCTATTCTAACATAAAAACAAGAAAAGACTTGAATAAATTTTGTTTTGAATTACAATCACATTACAATTGTAGTCACATGTTGTTGTTGTCATTGCTGCAACTACAATATATAAGGTGCATTACGTTATTTGGTCTGCAATTTGAGTATATGGCGATCCATTGGACGTTTAGTAATTAATGGAAATAAAATTTATCTTGAGAATACAAGTAAAATACTCCATTTGGTCCTTATCGTAAGATGAAAAAAAAAACCTTAAAAATTAACAAACGTATTAAATGTTGTAACTTTATGAATATTTTTCTAACTATACCTTCATAGTAAGTTGTGAGATATTAAATGTATTCACTGATGTTAAAAAAAACAAACACTTTAAACGAGTGTACAAATGTCTTTTGAGCAATAAGTATATCTTAAAATAAAAGTATAAGTTTCTTAAAATTTAGACCAAATATATTTGACTTTTTGCTTATATAAGATCAGAAGGAGTTCTATATACTCTCTTTGTCTTATGATTATTAACTAATTTGTAAAAAAAATATTTTAAAATAAATTACTATTTTAATTTTGATTTAATTGTAATTTTAATCCTCCTACTTTTATTGATTCACCAAATTGGTCACTATATTTTAAAAGTCTGACAGTTTTAGTTCCTTCCTATGCTTTTCTAACTAAAAAAAGATGACGTGAAATGTTTTAAATAGCGTGACATTTGATACGATTGTGTAGAAACACTCATGAAATTGGAATAAAATGTCGTAAAAACTTAGCTTTCAATTTTGTAAAATTTTTATATTTTTAATTTAATTAATGATATATGAATAATTAATGTATCTAGATGGTTCCATGTCATAAAATTATATGTCATGTCATTTAAAATATGTCAAATTGTCATTTTTTTAGTTCAAAAATATGAAAGAGAGACCAACATTGTTGACTTTTAAAATAGGGGACCAATTCTGTGAATTGAAAATGGACCAAAACTACAGTTAAACCTTTAATTTTCAATGCAATATTAATTACTAGTACTTTTTAATTATACTCTCAAATCAATATTTTACGCTTTACATTTTATATTAAACCTTTAATTTTATGCTAGACCGATCACATCCTATTAGTCTAGAAAAAAGAATCAAATTTCTTCGAGAGAATTGTACTTTTAGTTAGATTTCCTTTATTTTATAATAAAATAAAGATGACGGAAATTCTAATATAGTTCTTCTTAACTCCTTCTTTACAAGTTTCTTGGACCCGTCCTCTTCTTTAGAAATATTACAAAATCAATGTAGATGGCTCTCACTTGAGGTCTCATTAGGAATTTCAATGAAAAATTTATTAAAGACTTCTATAGGAAATTGAGATCCAAAAATGCTATTAGGGCATAATTATAGGTTGTAAAGAATGGAATTCAATTATCTCATTCTCTCAACTTTAATTGGGTTAAATTTGAGTTGGACTCTAAACTTGTTGATATGATTCTACCCAAAATACATACTTTCAACCTCATTTGCAAGACACTCTAGCATCCCTCAGTCAACTCAATTGGAAGTTTTCTATTACTCACATATATCGTGAAACCAATAAATGTGTCGATACTTAAGTTAATTTACGTCATTCTTCAACCTTTGAAGGGAGGTCATTTGATGTAATACATGTTAGGCTTAGTTTATTAATCTTTAATGTTGTTCACAGTGTTTCTTTATCTCGCATGATTAGTTAATTTTATTTCTTTATTATATAAAAAATTACAAATATCTTAATTTTTTCAATAATATCACATCAACTATTCGTGTACATTGTTAATGATTTTTATAAATGAAAAATGTGGAGAGAGTAAGACCATGCATCTACAATAGTTAGTTAAAAAGACTTGTGTGGTCACAAAAGACTTGGACACACTATTTAGACACACATTCATAAAAGATAAAAGTAAAAGAAAAATAATTAAATAATAAGTATTTTAAAAATAATTAAATGATGTTAATGTTTTTGTATGTGTCTAAATAATATTTAATTGGGGTTGTGCCTCCTTTAATGATAATACATTGATGGCCAACAAACAATGTTGGTATCGGCCTATTCACTTCGTTTGTATGAATCATTTTAGTTTTATTTTGTCGACAATGTTGCTTGTCTCTTCAAATGTCTTTTCTTGTAGTATTGTCATACTATGTTGACATTCCCCTTGAAGATCTTGTCAACATTATCCTTGAAAATATCGTTAACATTCTCGTTGAAGATCTTAGAATATTTCCCTTGAAAATATTCTCGACATTTCATTTTAAGATCTTGTCCTTTCTCTTTTGATGTCCGTATCTTTAATTATTATATCTTGTGGTCCCACCATAAGATGTCAATATTACCCTTAAAAATCTTACCATTAGCAACTAACAACTATATTAATTTGTATGTTTATACAATATATGTACAAACTTCTTTTGTTTGTGGTGTTTATTATTGTCATTGGACTCACAATATTATTTTTAGTTTTTATTGGTTTTACGGTTAAGCTTAATTATCATCCATTTATTGGAAAATAATGTAAATTTAATTATTTATTTAAATTGAAGGGGTCACTACCCCTTACAAATCCTTACTTTCAAACCACAATGGTTGATTGAAATTATCAAAGAGACTTAGAGACAACACTTTAATGTTCTTACTTAAGATCCAACCTTATTCATCTATCTTGTATCCCATTACTCTTCACTTCCATAACCTTTGGAAAAATAGTCATAGTTCTTGAGTAAATAATCATTATTATCTGTCAACTTTTATTTCCAAACATCTTCACACGTGTTGTTCTTATATCAACATATTTTCAACAAAAAAAGTTAACAATAGAAATAATTCATGTCTTCTACACATCTTCGATTGCCTTGTCAAATCATATAAATTAAGAAAAATACTAACAAGTTTTTATAATTTCATTCAACGTTCGGCCAAAATATAAATAAAAAATTAAAAACAAAAAATTAAAGGGGAATCATAGGGAGGAGTTCAAACATAAGTTCAAAAACTAAAAACTTATGGAGAAGTGGAGGGAACAAATCCGGCTTGACTTGGTGGAGGAACATGAGTGGATCCTAGTGAATTGCGTTCGTGCATCGAAAGTAATCCTAACAGTATAGTCAGGAGGCGTGTCTTGTTGATAATAGTGATGCAAGTATAGGATGTAGGAGACTCACTATTGAAGCAGAGATTGTTGGTTTCAAAGGTGAATGTTTATGTCTCACATCGTCTATAAATGATCAAAGTACTAGAGATGTAAGAAAACTCATATACCCCCGAACCATACCAAAATGTTGCATATGGTTTATAGATATTGTTAGAAGTTGGTTATAGACAAAGTCGGGCCATAGTCCTGTGCAAGCTGAGCTAAAACACAGGGCCCCAAAATATTATATATTATCAACGTTTACAAATTACTGGATGTCTTGCATTGGTCTAGTGGCAAAATGCAATGTGTTCAATATTATTGATATGTTGATTAACATCGACTAGAAGTTAGTTACAACGTATTACGTTAATTATGATCATTGTAGAAAGTATATTATATATTCATTGTAACTGATTTTTCTGATTGAATCAATTTCAAATAGTTAAATATTTCAACAAATATGGCGGGTGTGTGTGTGTTTTTATATACACTTTTTTTCAAATGTTTCTATATATCGAATTGATTCACGAATCAAGCTATACATACCTCAAGTTCGACTCAATATGTTCATGAAATAAAAGTTCAATGAACAAAATTATTGATTCACGAATCAAACTATACATACCTCAATTTCGACTTAATATATTCATCAAACAAAAGTTCAATGAACAAAATCAAAATGAGTCTCAAAATAATTTTGATTTGGTTTGGTTCATTATCAGCTCTAACCTAGTCTAAATATTGCTTGATATAAATGATATGGTATATATGGTAGATGTTTTACCAAAGATAAAACACTAGTCTCTCAATACCAATTCTAACTAAATAAAGAAACCTAAAATTAAGAAAGTATATAAAATTATTTATTATTTATAATAAACTATATAAGATTTTCACATATATTTGATAAAAATATTAAATAATGTGACATTTTTTAAATATTCTAACAATATAAGATGTGGGGTCCAAAACAAGGACATGGGGAATGTGGGATTTTTGTTATCATACATCCAAAAGTTTTGGTAGATACCTATTTTTGTTTGAATTTGTTCCATTTTGTGTGTGCATCGTTTGCTATTAAAAGTATTAAATGTTAGATAGTCTTTTTTTTTTTTGACTCTCAATGTCTTTTAAATTGATAAATTCAAAAGTGTATTTTAGAGGCTTTTAAATATATAAGGGTAAAAAAAGAAGTCATCTAAACGTTACTCACTTTCTACTAAATATTATTGTCATAAAATTTATATATATATAAAACAAAGAGCGTATCTTTCGGACTTGAGATCAAATCACAATAGATATCAGCAGAAAGAACAATCATGTGTCAATTGCAATTAGTATTATTAATATTTGAACTATATAGCTCTCATAATTTTCAAATAAAAAGTTATTCCCACAACCATGCTAGGTCTCCATCCAAAAAATACTACCACAATATTTTTTATAAATCCAACTTTTTTGTGATAAAAAAATACATTTTATTACTTTTATTCTTAAAAAAGACTCAAGTAAAATGAAATTCATCTTAAAACTGATATGAATTTTATAATTTTTTATGTTAATGGAATCCATTCAAAGATTGATGAGGATGAAGACGAAAGAGAAAATCTCTATGTAATGAACAACGAAGATGGAAACATATTGAGGGATAGAGATGAGGAGCTGAAAATCACTCCGTGCATGTCCTATTGACGGACTCAGCTTCACTACTATCAATAATTGCCGCATTCACGTATTTGGAGCATCGATAATCATTTGATCTAAATTAAATGATTCATAATCAAACTCAATATTTCAAATTATAAAATTAAAATTAAAATTTATATTTTTATAAACCGTCTGATCAAGATCGAATGATCATTCAAACAATTATGATATATGTGTGGATGTGTCCTTCCCTAACTATGTGGTCCAAATTCCCCGTGGACATATCCATGGGATGGTTATAGAATGCTTGGTTTCTGAGATGCTGCGTGGGCCCAGGCCTTGATGTATGGGCTAATACCTTGATCCAGCTGCAAAGTTATTTTTGATAGGTAAGATGAAATTTTAAGCACAATATTAATATTTTTTCTCCAATGTCTAAAGTTAGTAATTAATATTATTAGTGTTTTACTGAGAATCGAATATGCGAATTTTCTTATGACTTTATTCCTAACTCTTTCACTTCAACCATTAAGTCAATAATATATCTACAGTAACAATGAATATGTATCCACATAATCAAATAATAAATTTAATTTGTATGCACTACAGTGAGGGAGAGTTTTATCATCAATTATGATCATACCTAATTCGAAACATAATATCTAGTTTATACCAAAACAAAAATGTACAAAGTTTTACATTTTCAGCATATTGAAACCAATTATTTGTAATTTTATAAATGGTTATAGTAAAAATCAAACATTTTTACTGATCTGACGATATTGTAATTGATTGATAATGTAATATTTTTTACGTAAACAATTTATATAAATTAAATTCTAATCACAAATATTAAAATGTAAATAATAATTTTTGTTAATAAATTAATTGTTATATTAGTTTCTCAAATTTAAAACTATAATCTTCTTTTAAAACTTCTTTTAAGTATCTCTTAAGTGATCAAGCGATCTACTTTTTAAAATGCTTCAATGATATATGAATCAATGAATGTTGCTCTTTACTTTGAGGGACGGTATTTCATGGAACACAAGTGAGCTATTTATCTATATGGTTCAACGAATGTGTCTAGTCAAAGTAATAATATTCCAAAATAAGGTTTAAGGTAACTTTATGATCTCATTCATATGTTTGATCAAAAATAGAAGGAAAGTATCAAAGCGTGGGTTGGGTTATCCCTTTACTCTCCCAACCTCGAATTCAAATCATTTTTAATAATTAATTAATTAATTAATTAATTATATATATATATATATATATATGTAAAGAATATTTGTACTATCACTTAATTACAATTGTTAAATCGTTATAAATATATTAATAATATAAAATTATACACAGTAAGTATATCACAATTAAACTCGCGTAATTTCTTAGAGCTAGTTTTTGGCAAAATTAATCTATAGTTATTATTTTCCTCTTTGATTGGTGTATTAATCCTAAAGCGTGTATTGACAATAACTAATACAATCAAGAAGTATACCTTTTTCAAGCAATCTCTTATATATGTACACTATCTTTAACCAATCTTGTTATGCTTATAAAAAATTAGTTGATTTTTTTCGTCATAATTGTTAGTTTTTTTTTATATATATTATGCCTGATGATTATTATTAAATTTTTTTTATTTATTTTACTCCAAGTATTTATATCCTTAAGAAAAGTGTTCATCTTCTCCGAGTAGCGGATTTTGACCAAAATTTTTAATGGTAACGTATTTTATAATTTTAATTAATAAATTAAACATAATATTGTATTGTATATTTGTATTTTAAATTATAAATTTGTAATTTAAGCGCACAAAAAATTGTAAACACAACAATACAGAAAGTGAAAATGAGATTGAGAAATTGTTAAGTTTGGAAGTGATGAAGATATATGTGTAGCATCAGGTCGAACTATTTAATCACCGCAATGATGCTTTTCAAGTGTCGATTTTAAAACTTTATAATTTTCATCTTTGTCGGAAATTATCTTCTTGAAAAACACATCAATTTTTTATGTTTAAACATCGTATCACTCCTTAAAAAATATACAAATTAATTCCACAACAATAACTAAGTAACATAAAAAAACTGAATCACAAATAGTTCATAATTCTCAAAGTCACGACTCACATTCACAAAGTAAAAGAGTTCACAAATTCACAATCCCACATCCACATTACACAAATTAGAAAAATTGTTCACAATCACAAAGTCATAATTCACCTACTAAAGTTCACAATCACAATCTCACAGTAAAATCGTTCAAAATTTACATAGTCACAAATATAATTCACACACAACTATTAGTTCATAATCCTAAACTAAAACCATTCATAATTAACAAATAGTAGAAGAGGAAAAGAGTAACTAAGTAAAAACCTGAAAAATATAAGAAGCAGATTGAGATAGTCTGAGACTGCAAAACGAGACGGAGAGGCGGAGAGAGACGGACAAGCGGTGGCGCTGGTCGCAGAGGAGGGAGATCGGAGAATGAAGATGTCGGATGCGAGAAAAGAGAGCTTGAATGAGAAACCGAAGTCGTGTGAGGGCCGCAGAGAAGGGGGTTGAGAGGGAGAGATGAGCCTCGCGTGGAAAGGTAAAGTAGAGATGTTTAAAAGAATTAGATGTATAAAGCAATGGGTAAACACGATTCCACAACCTAACCTCCTCCAACATTCTTTGTTGATTGAACACATAATAAAGAGGTGCCACAAATTCTCCATTTCACCATCACAATTGACATAAGTATTAAGACAGATAATACATTTGCGTTGTAATTAGATTCTTGAAGGTAAGCAGTCTCTAGAGGCCCTTTAGAGAAAAAAAATTTACTCTTGGTCGAATCTTCTATTACCAAATAATCAACCAATTATCCTTCTCCTTCAGTTCATTGTTATCAATTAGATCATTCATTGGTAAATGATATCCATTTTTTACTGAATAGTTACCTGAAGTAGTTGATTTTCAAATTTTGTGATCATCTATGACCAATTCATAGAGTGGGGTAAAGATAATTTTTTAGGCTATATTTGAAGGGAAAACATCATTGATCAATTCATCATTTCATTGTTTCGCATTTGGCGTCAACAAACTTGCCACTTTTAATGGACATGAAAGAATAATGTCATCCCGAATCAAAGCCTCATCTCATATTGGATTGCTCGATTCCTTATCAATAGGCCATCTACCACCTACCTTCAACAAAGCTCGTGTGAACCATAAGATTCTTCAAGAATAAGAGCGATTATGACCAATCTAGGCATTCAAAAAAGATATTGGGGAGCATATTTAGCCTTGAAAAACTTTGTCACTAAAGCATCTAGTTAGGTAATGAATTTCATCCTTGTTTACCAAGCATTTCTATATTGAAAGCATGCAGGTTTCGAAAAGCCATCACCAAACTTCTTCGGCATGGATAATTTATCCCAATTCAACCACTTGATGCCCCTTGGTTCTCTATTATTAGAACCCCACCAGAAAGAATTAAGCATTCTTTGAATCTCTTCATCTAAGGAGTCAGGGATTAAGTACATACTCATGCAATATGATAGAATGGCTTGAACAACTAATTTGATGAGTACTTCACGTTCATCCATACAAAGAGACCTCCAACGCCAAGAATGAATACGCTGCCAAATTTTGTTCTTGATAAAATTAAAAACCTTTCTAACATCCTTAGAAGACTTGCCATCATTGCACGAGTTTGTGGCTGCACATTTCCACTAAACATGATTTCTGATGTCGTCAGGTTAATAGATTTACCTGAAGCTGACTCATACTACTACAAAATTTGTTTCAATTTTGCTAGTTCTTGTGCTTAAGCTCTTACAAACAGGAAATTATCATTAGCAAAAAGTAAGTGAGAGATTATTGGGGGCACCTCTAATGATCTTGACTCCATGCAATTGACCTTGTCGCTTTGCATATTTTATTAAACTAGAAAGACCTGTTGCACATAGAATAAAATATATAAATAAGGGGATAAATGATCCCTTTGACGAAGAACACGAGATGGTTGGATTGGCACGACATCATCAATGTTCACCATAATAGAGTACTTCACCGACATCACACACATCACGATCCAGGTAACCCATATACTCTCTTATGACAGTTGTATAGGCTTCTTATTACTTTTTTAAAAAATTGTATCAATTACTTCTTATAAATGAAATATTTTGTGTGTAAATAAAATAAATTGAGTTTATTGTAAGTTTCTTTTATCATTAGTTTCTTATGAAGAAAGTGATCATTATGTCCTATCTATCTGTATGTTAGAAGGTAGGGTACTACTTAATTAAATTTATCACTCTCTCTTTATAGGTTCTCTCCATCTAAAGTAATATTATTTGAGGTATGTCGGATATGAAATGTAAGTATTTTTTTTCAGTAGTGATTCAAATATAAGTTCACCATATTGTAAGACTATAACTCATTTTTACTCACACACATATCTTCTAATGAAAAATTCAAATATAAATAATATCATCATTATTATATCTTATATTACTTAGTGTTTTACTTTTTGTGTAATTATTACTTTAAACTCTTAGTAAATTAATTTTAATTTTTTTATGGCAAGTTTAGTTTGAAGAATATTTTAATCTCAAATGGATCAATAATCAATCTATTATTCTATATTATTTATATTTAATACCATCATCCTATACAAGCGTTGACTTACAAGAAAGAAAAATATATATAAAAGATTGTAAGATTGATAAGAACTAAACTTTGACAAATAGATTAGCATCTTCAAGAACACATCCCTCAGCAAAAAAAGGAGGAAGAAAATCAAGAAGAAAATGAAGCAGAACATGATGGCACTTCTTATTGGATTAATAGGTGCATCTTTTACCTTACTTGCTTACACACAAACCTTCATACAACCAAGTCAATGCATAGCAATTGGTCTCTTAGTTCTCATGTTGGGATTGCTTGTAGGAGAAGGTCTTATATCTTTTTAATTAATCCTTGTTTTTTTTTTTCTCCTTTAATCTTCCCTTTCCTTTGTATCCCTGAATTTTACATGTTTATTTCTAATAAGTCTTTAATTGCCTATTTTAAATTTTTGCAAGTTGTTTTTCCTCTTCCATATATATTATGAGTATAAATTTAATGATACAAATTTGGTTCCCCAATAGATGAATAGTCGATATTGTTTTACTCCTTGTAAAATTTGTGATTTTTCTACTATACAGAATCGGTGTATAAATTAAATATTGGCTAATGAAGGGTTGAAGGAGAAATTATTTGTAGTTTGAGTTCCTATATTATATTTTCATTTGTCTACTTGGTGTTAAATATGTATATTTTGAGAATTGAGACTTATATTAGCTTTTTTTTAGCAATTATGAGCCCTGCATCTGGTCAAACACTTCAAAACAGACAACATCTTTTTTGGCTCTAATGCACAGCTATGATAACTGACAACTCTACAGAATTAATTGTTTTTTTCTATTGATTAGCAAGTTAGAAAGAAGTTATAATCAATTAAATTGATTATTAATTGATCAGATGTTGATAAGAAACTATGTAATTTAATTAAAAATTAAGGTTAATTGGTGGTAGCAAGTACTATTGAAATAATTTTAATAGGTTAGAAAGTAAAATTTAAAAATATAAATATCTTTCTTACATTTTACTTCGTCTCATATCACAATAACGATTCTATTTTATCATTTTACACATATTAAAAAATATAAATAAAAAAATTAAATAATAATTTTATTAAATTATTTTTATCAAGTTCATTGTTGTATTTCAATTAGCATACATTTAGATTAGTACAAAAACTACAACAAATATAATAATTGAGGGATCAATTCAATTTTAAAACGAGGATACTATTTTCATAAGTGTGATAAAATAAGGAACTAAAAGTACAATTAAATTTTAATAAAAAAAAAAGGTAAAAATATATCTGTAAATTCTAACTCACTAGCAAAATGCTGATACGGTTAGATTGAACATCATATCATGCGTTCGAACTCAAAACTTTACAGTTGTGTGTGTGAATTCTAGTAGTACTTACCATATGATCTACTGACAAAAAACAATTGTAAAGTAAATATATAATTTTTTTTACAAAATAATATATATATATATATATATATAGTACTAATCATTAATCATAGGATACAATTGAAAAAATAAAATTAAAATTGTATGAAAAACTAAAAATTGAAAATGGAAACTGAAATGAGTTTATGAGAATGGGTTAAGTAAGAATTTGTTTTAAAGTTGTATCCATGTGATGACATTGAATGTTGGTACTGGAGAGAGAATTAGGTTTAAACAGTTTACATTAAATTTGTGTCCGGTCATAAGTACATAAATAAAAGTTGCAGGACACTATATACTTTATTTCTAAAAATAGACCCAGTTTCACCCAACGTAACAATTTCAAGGGAATTCTTTGTTTGTGATCAGAATTTATTTTTATTTTAGAAAATAATATTCGTGTTTGGTATATGTTGGACAAAAATAGACTGAGTTTCCGTAATAGGTGGTCTATGATAAATAAATATTTAAAAATTAATTGAAATTTTAACAATGATCGATAATATTTTTTGAAAGTAGAAAATTACAAAAAAAAAGAAGATTTATTTAAATAATACTGGAGTTGGTGATTGTGCATACACAGAAATGAGAATTAAGTCTATTAGTTACATTTAAATGTTGATTTGATTAGAAGTGATAAAAAAAAAGTAAATAACTTTTACATTAGATTGAATATTTTAGTATTTTCAATACAAAAACAAATAAAAGAATAGTGTCACTCTATGGTTGGTTGGAAACTACGTAAAGTAGAGTTAATTCTATGCATGCAGTTCTACAGTCAATACTTTTATGACTGTCTGATATTGATCAGACAATCAGAAAACTATTGACCGCAGTGCTAAAACAACATGGAAGAAAAAAAAAATTGAATCAAACTTGTTATTATACTTATACCAAACTTGTTTTTATATTAAAAACATTCAAACATAAATGAATCTACTTCAAACATAACAAGAAATGACTAAGAAGAAAGCATAGAAATGGGAACTGAAAATAAGTTTCTTTTCCTCTCAATATATATGCAATGACCTTAACACTTAGTCTCAACATGAAGCTAAAAGAAATGGCCCAGTGAAAAAATAATAATACAAATAAGCTAAGCTCTCTCAGCAGAAAAAACACATATATATTGCCTATATAAGCTGGAAAAAAAAATATAGAAAAGAAGAAAATGAAAATATAAAAAATAAGCAAATGAAAATATAAAAAATAAGCAAATGAAAATGCTTATAAACAACATTAAGTTAGTCACTAGGCTGATATTTTGAATTTTAAACAACAATAAGTTAGTAACCACTTGAAGCATTAACAAAATGCTGAAATATACCTGCAAAGTCTAGCAAGTTAATTAAATCAAAGAAAGCAACAAGAAAATTATATATATTGTACCATTTGTGCAATAATATGATTTAGTCTCACCATTGGTCATTCCAAAATGTGTATGGCTATATCATCATCAAAAAATCTAGCATGAAAAAAGGAGGCCTTTATGTAGCCAGAGACGACTTGCCGGTCAACTAGTCACATTAGAACCTACAATCTTTTGGTAGCCATTGTAAAGCTCCTTAACTCGGTCTGCACAAAAATAACAAGACATATTCTTTTAGTGCAAAGCGAATTTAGGAGCCTTGGCTATCTAGATGATTAGTTAGGTCTTAAAATTACCAAAAGAAGCTTGCCGGCAAGTCATCCTTGGCTGTATATATGACCTCATTCCCACATGCAAGACATTAGATGACATTTGTATTATCATAAGCTGAAAATAGGCTCAATAATCTACAAGAATATATAAATCATTCTTGCTGAAAACAATGATTAGTTTAACCAATCAAATAGAGTCCATACTGTCATAATAACAGAACTATAAAACTTGCAGGAACTTTTCCCCAAATGTGGAAGACAACATTCTCTATTAAAATGAGAAACAAATAAAACCCTTTTATATTTGACAAAAAAACACACATGGATGATTCTCATAGGGGTATCTGTGATAACTGGTTGAGAAGAAGAAGCCAATTGGATTTCAAGATCTTTCTTGGCAGAAAATAGTCGAATGAGGTTTGAAGCAGACAAAGCATTCTGATAAGCTTTAATATAAAAAATTGGTTATGCTACTAGACATGGTAATGACAAGTTGGCAACTGAAATTGCATTAATAAGTTCTTTGCATTCATGCAGAGGGAACAGTACTAGAACTGTCAATTGTTGTCCTTTATCTCAAAGAAATTTGAAAAATATGTGTAATGTGGAGGATTCTTATTGCAAGATGTGACTTTGCATGAGTGAAGAAACCAAGAAATAATGAGAAATTTATTGGAAGAATCCCCCACCTCATGAGTAGGTTTCTAAGATCTCCTCTTTAATGTGTCAATTAAGGTCCGAGATTGTCTGCATTCGGAAAAAGTATGCATTCACACAGTCTCCAAAGCCGTCGGATCAAGATTAAACTGCTGTGAATTCGATATTTTAGTTTTTAAAAAAATTTAAATAATCCAATCTTAATCTAAGACATGTATCAATTATGTAAAAGTTTTTGCCCACGGTAGAAAAATTTATTTTGTCAACTAAGAGAACACGACTGTCATTACACTTAAAACGTGTACACTATTGATTAAGTTGAAAAAAAATGGTCCATTGTTCATTGAGTTAGGTGGATCTAATTTACTACATTTGTCCATAAAGACAAAGGGATTGAATGTTATAGCAGATGTATTACTTTTGCTCAGAAAAAAGAGTTTCGTTGTGTGATCGTGTGTGTGTGTGTATATATATATATATATATATATATATATATATATATATATATATATATATAAATATCAATTTTAATTAGTTAGGTATATCTCTTTAATCAACTTTGCCAAGTATGTTCCTATCTAGTAGAAGACTATCTTCATCAAGTTAATGTGTGATGTTTATTAGTTCAAATATTTATATTGATGAAAAATAAAGAAGAAATATGATAACAGGCTCATTAAATTTGAGCAGTACTAGTTTCTCATCTTCATCTACTTCTATCATCACCAACATATTTCTCTCTTTTTTTTTATTGGTTGAACATTAATTCAACAAGCGTTCGAATGTTTATTTTCTTAAAATGTATCAATATGATTTCAGATGTACACATCCGGAAGAAATATGTATCACGTATATTCGAAGAACAAATTATATCGCAGACACATGGTTTTGTAGAAATGTGGGGTGGAAAAAGTTTCCCCTATATCTAGAATTTAGTCAAATTTAATCCTTTGAAGTCCACAAAAATGATTTCCTTTACACACCATTCTGCTGATCAATGCAATATACCAAGCTACCAAGAAAAAGGATAATAAAAAAAATACTAACAAAATGATAAAATCAAATTTATCATCAATTCATAAATTTATACCTTCATATGCCTGCCCTAAATGAATTTGCACAGAATAAATCAAGTTGCATTCGGTTTAAAATTACATTACAAATGGGTAAAAAGTAAAAACAATCAAAACAATATAGAAAACCTACAAACAAAAAAAACTACCGCATTTTTTTCTAAAAAAATAAAACTACCACTTTTTCTAGACAACAATATTATAGTAACACTAGGCACACACACGCACACCTTTGCACAGGGGCCATGGGATCACTGACAGTGTATCAAAAGACTTGATGAATCCATGACCTATGCAGGTGACCCAATGGCCTGATAGCATAGCAGATGTCTTCTTTATGTAAGCAACATTTTGAATTGCCGCACTCCAATACATTGATACCAAGCAATCAGAAATGGAAAATGAAAAATTATTCAGTGCAGCTGAATGCCTAATGCTAATTATGCTCAAACAAAAACCTGACACCCATAATTTAAAATATTCACAAATGTATTATCACATGGTAAATGAGAAAGGAGAACAACAGGAGATTCTATTTCTGAATCGCCAAATATCATGCATGTCTTTCAAAGCATTATCTTTCTCAAACTACTTACTATGAGCTTCAGTAGTGCAGTTAACAGAATAACTATGATCAGTAGTCGTGTAAGGTACTCAAAACACACCCATTAGCATAAATTATCAGAAGAGTCAAATAATGCATACACCTTTACCTGATTACTACTATCTATTGTAAGCAAATACTGGTACCCTGCAATACAGATGACTCCAAAAACTACACCAAATTTAGATGTATTAGGTCTACTAATAGGATTTTGTCGCAGAAAATCAAATAAACACAAAGATCGTACTTCATTGAATTGGAGAGTGAAATATGAGAAAAATTAAACACAATCGGTAATAAAGTATACAACTGCTGGAAATCATAGCTACACGGTGTTTTTTTAGTTCCAAAGACAAAGGAATGAGAGCAATAAATAACAAAAGGCAAGCCAGCTTTATAGGTTCTTGGGAGCACAAGTTTATCAAGCTTGGGAATAAAGGTAAAATGGACATGGCCAATATTAATAGGCTCCACATAAGTTTGGTCCCCTAAGTAGATGCGTCAAGGTAGGCCTTAAATTTGTCAAATCCTGGTTCATCTGGTCTTCTGGTTTAGGCAGTAGGCAGGCTGCGGGCTTCACACATCTCGGCTGTTTGGATGGTAAGGGAAAGGGAACAAAGGTAAAACAAGAGCATCAGAATTCTAATCGGGACACTGGTCAGGTTGAGATATCAATTTCTTATGTAATAATGTGACTGACCTATATATATCGTAGGAAGTTGCTAAACAAAAGACAATAGGTTTATGAAAATTATAACATACCTGTGGAGACCCATCAAGTTTAGTAAGCATGGTTTCTCCTCCTAGAAACACTGCTCTGACTAGGCAACCTGGAAAAAAATACGAAACACCAAAAACAGGTGAACTTGAGAACACTCAAAGTATAACGGTAGTCTTTTCGCACAGAGACAGAAACAATAAAGAAACTTGGAATAACGGAATGTGATAAAATTTGCATATGGAAAAAGGGGCATGCTTGGCATAAGAGAACATTTCCTATTTTTATTTTTAATTACAAAAATGTCGTCTTCTTTTCACTTTATTTCCGGATTTAAAATAATAAAGAAAACAGTGAAAAAAAATGTTATTCACTTTTCTATACAGATATTTTTAAAAAGTAAAAACAAAATAAACATTTTACAAACCAAAAAGTAGTTTAACTTTTCATGATGTATTTCAACCGAGAGATATTTGCCAAGAGGATATTTTAAGTTGAAAATATATTTTATAAAAGATTGATACATCCTTTAATGGGTTGCAAATAATAATACATCAAACAATATATGGAATCCAACAAAAGAAAATAAAAAATCAAGAAACAATAATTTCTGCAAAATAAATGCACCCATAATAAATAGTACAAATCAAATCTCCATTAAATAACTTCATGCTTCCAACATGTTTCAAATGACTTCATGCTTCTAACATGTTTCAAACATGATTAATAGTAGGACCCAACCAAAACTTTCAGCCCTTAAAAAATATCACACCAGATATCTAAGATTAATCTTAGAAGTCGTTATCATTTGTTAGGTTCGTTTACAAAGCAGATGTCTCATACATCTACAATAAATATTACACAGGAAGGAAGAAATGGAAAAAGTCAAGAAAAAGGCCAGACTTGAGGAAAGATTGGTTACCAAGCAGTACTATTCCGTCCCAAAGAATAACTTTCATAGGCCCCATAAGCACCGCCTCCAGCAAGCTACAGATATACAGAACAATATTACAAACATAAGACGAGAATTACTAATTTACATTATGTTCTCCTAAAATCACATTTGGTAATAAAGAAGTACCTGAGAACCACCATAGCTTCCATAAGTGTCGCCAGCTGCTAAATCGCTTGAGCCTCCATACCCACTTGAATATGAATGTCCGCGTCCATGTCTTCTGCTATCTCTACTGTCATAGCTTAGACCATCTGAGACATCTGCTGAAGGAGGAAGATATGGTAGCACTGGAAGGAATCCAGACATAGCACCCTCTCTATCAAAAAGGTTTGCTCTCAATCGTGTAAGGACATGCACAAGAGCATCTTTAGCAACGTCCAGGTCTCCTGAAATCTAATCAACAAAGCATATACGGGCAAAGCCAACATTATTATAGGACAAAAAGTCAGGACTTTTTATCACACAAAGAAGGCAACGTCAGCAAACAAAGTGAGAAAAAAGTACCCATACCTGCACCATTTCATCATCTTCGGAAGCAATTTTAGGAAGATTTTCCTTTGACAGTATGCGAATGTTGGATTTTGTAAGCCTCCTCATCTCAGTTATAATAGATCCTCCTTTACCAATAAGGCAACCAATTCGTGATGATGATACCAACAGACGGGTAGTGAAAGAGATGATTCCAGAATCTCTTTCAATTTTTTCACTGCATCGAGGTTGCAAACGCACAGCTGCTTCTATTGTTGGAGAGAAAGTTTCTTCAAAGAACTGTATAAGCACAACTCAGAAAATGTTAAATACAATAGAAATGAAAGTTTTAAGATAAAAACAATAATCGCAAGATAGGAAGTAACGTTTCTCTTTAATTGGAATCACAATTAGAACATTTTATTAAATCTCACAGATCTAGTACAAACCATGCCACAATTTTTATAGAAAAGAAAGACAAATGGACCACTAATGATTAATAGTTCACCTCTTTTGTTGAAATGGTTATTAAGCATTCATCTCCTTTTGCAGAACTATCAACTTTGATTGTTGCCCCAGAGTCCTGCCTAATTTGATTTATTATGCCACCACCTTTCCCTATCACACCTCCAATGTTTCCAGTTGGACAAACCAATCGAACTGAAAAATCCTTGATAGATGTTTCATCCCTTGGGGCCGAGTACATTGATCGTGGCCAGTCACCAGTGTCACCTTTATATCCCCCGTAAGGACCAAAAGGAGGAGCGATCCCCACAATTGGAGGTCCTGCAGTTGGACCCAAGAGTGAACCACCACTGGGAGGATATACACCAGGAACAGCAGAAGCCAGCAAATGTTGAGTTCGTGAAGGGTTAAGATGAAGTCGAGATGCAACTTGATGCAAAGCCTTTTTCACAACTGCAGCATCCCCAGAAATCTGGAGTTTCAAAACCAAGAGAGAAAAATCCTTATAAGCAAAAATATACAAAATAAATATAAGAGAGAAAACTCAGGTATAAAATTTGTCAAGCACAACTATTGTACCAAAAATTCTTGGACAAAATCAAGTTGCCAAGATAGCAATTAAACCACAAGCCTTATAAGCTGTTATGTTAACAAGGAAACAAAATAAATAACAGAAAAGAACCATCAAAATCATAAGTAAAATGTAATTCTAAGAAAATTCCACCGATTTTACCTGCACAAGCTCATCAGAGCTCAAGGCACATGGAGGCACATGTTCGTCCTTAAGTATACGAATCTGAGCCCCAGTTTCATTACGTATGCTCTGAACTATCTGACCACCTTTTCCAAGAACACAACCTATCTGATCAGACGGAACCAACAGCTTAGCAGTCACTTGGGGACCACCTTCATCCTCCTGATCACTGTGTAAATCTTCAGCAACCACTCTATCATGAATCTTAAACAGCGCATCCTCAGCAGGTGACACATGCTTACCACCATCATCAAGAGCATTAGTCTCATCACTAGAACTATAGACAGTAACAACACGCTCATCACACCCTGGTACAGTCTCACCAATCCTAATTTTGGCCTTAGTTTCTACCCTCAATTGCTTAACAATCTCACCACCCCTACCAATGATACTACCAATCTTTCGCCCGGGGCACAAATAACGAAAAACAGTATCATCCTTATCAATCACAAACTGCTCCCTATCATCACCTCCATTCCTCCTTTTATTTCCTCCACCGTCATAGTCCGATTGAGAACGAGGACGCTTACCATAGTTACTTCTTTGACCACCCATCACAGAAAATTCTTAATTTCAGCTTCTAAATCAAATTTCAAAGCTTTTTACAAAAATGTAAATTACTCTGCAATGGTTCACAAAGTTACAACATCCAAAAGTCAAAAAACTTAAACAAACAACAGATTAAAAACATTAAAAAAATTCACTCCAAATCTTACATAAAATCTTCAACAATCCAAAACACAATTTATAAACCAAATAATCTCAAAAAACAAGAATATAAATATTAGTTATTTTCACATCTCCAAAAAAAATTGAAAATTTTGAAATATATCATTGAATTCTAAATTTAAAAAAATTACGAATTACGGATAAGAAATTACGTTAACATTACGATAATAAATCAAGTCTCACATCAAGGGGGATTCCTCTCACAAGTGAAATCTAAATTCGAAATTCGAAATTAACAAAAAAAATTGAAAAACAATTAATTGAAAAAAGAAAATTGTTGAATGGAATGAAAAATTGTTGATGAAAAAAATAGAGATCTGAGAAGATGCTTACAATAGAGAGAGGATTGAACGCAGAAGTAAAGTCGTGGTTTGAAGAGAAAAGAGGAATCGTAGCAATGTCACAGTTTTAGGGTTTTTTTTATGACAAGTAGTTACTTATAATATTAAGGAAATATATTACCTTCAATAATGTTTTTCTTATGAAGATTTTTTCTTAAAAAAAACTAACAATATATTTTATGATCTGTCAATGTAATATTTATCATTCATGAAAACATATTCATTTAGATTTGTTAAAACTATTATTGAAATTTTTGAATAGGATTGTTTGATATATTGTTCTGATATGAGAAAATATGATGGATGCCAAATGTATGTTGTTTATATGATTTATACATTAAATAATAATTTTTTTAAAGATATAAAAAATTATAATTAATGTACTATAAAATTTTTTTAAAATTTTTATATTGGAGATATTTTTTTGGAAGAGTTGTACTGGAAATATTCAAAATATACATTATTAATAATAATTTTCCTTAACTAATTATTTCGTTAAATATTATATTTTAACCAACATATTAATACTAATAAAAAAATAATTGTTTTATGTATAGTTAATGTATATAGTCAATTATATTGTACTTTTCTTACAATTTTTATAAAAAAATATTCAAAAGACACACTTTTAATTAAATATCACGGTTCCGTTTCGTAAAATTAAGTTATAAGTTAGTTGATAGTTAAAAAATTAGTTGATAGCTAATAACTTACGACTTGTAGCTAAAAAATTAGTTAATAGCTAATAACTTAGGACTTGTAGCTAAAAAATTAGTTAATTGAAATTAAAGTGTTTGGTAAATTTAATTTTTAACAATATAAAATGACATAGAAGAATATAATTTTTTAATTTAAAATAATAAAAGTGTGACATTTTTATCTAATTTCTCTCGGGTATAGTTTTACTTCATTTTTTTAATCAATTTTGCTACTTTACTTTTTTTTGTTATATCATTTATTTTTTTTTCACTAGTAGAATTTTATATTTTAAGTCGGTTAAAATGTACATTTTAAGTTAGTTCCGTGTCCGAGTTAATAGCAAACGACTTAATAAATATGTTGTTTTTTAAGTCGTTTCATGAACCGACTTAACAGAGCTTCGTCCTGTTAAATCGGTTCAGCTTAACTGACTTAAACAATACAAACATAAATTTGAATAGTTCTCTAAAAGTTTAGCTAGCCTCATATGTATAAATAGTAATTGCAAAAAAAAAATGCAATTCATTTATTGTTTACAATTTGATATAAAAAATGAATTTAACTTTATCACAATGATAAATTAGAAAATAAATAAATAATAATAAATATAGCATTACATACCTTAATCAATTTCTTGTAAAATGAATAACATTATTTTTTTTAGTTATTTTGGCAAGGAATTAAAGGAACTGGGTACTTTGTTTTGAGAAGAAAATATACCTGAAAGTGAGATATTTATTTTGTATTACATAAGAATAAAAAAAAATCATAAGATTATAAATTGAAGAAAATGTAACAAGACGCTACTTGAAAATAGCATATCAGAATGAGCTATAAACTGGTGATAAAAGTTTGTTTACCAAACAAATTTATTTTAATCCAACAAACTTATAAGTTAATTTAACAAGTTATCAGCTAACTTATTGACATTACCAAACAATGCCTATATATTTCACTTTATTTAATTGTTTGTGAAATAATATTTTTTTAATTATTTGACCTATGTAAAATTATTTTCAATAAATATCTTTTTAGGAATTTTTTTTAAAGAATTCAATATTGATAGCAAAGAATATTTAAGATCACGTTCTTGTCAAGCACATTAATAAATTTTTTTTTTTTTTTTTGTCTTTTATTTCTTAAGCACACATTTATTCCAAAATTATATTAAAAAAATGAATAATAATTGTTATTCATATTTAATAATAAAAAGAAATAAATATATTTAAGTTAATATTAATCTTACACAATTAATTATAGGTAACCGTATTTTAACGGATGTCGTAGCTGCTACTACCTTCTTTACGCATAGTTTACTCCCGAATTCAAAATTTAGTTTCAAAGACCATTTTTTATTTTTTATTTTTTTTATTTTAAGATTTACTAATATTTTTCCTATTTTAAAATAAATTTCGGTGGCGACTCCAATAAATTTTGATGTAGTTACGTAAAATTCCGCCAGCTTAGTTGCGTAAAATTCAGTTGTCATAATTTAGTAATAATAAATTTATAACCGTTACTTTTTTATTAATTTATTAATAATAATAAAGTTATGATCGTTACCTTTTTTATTAATTTCTGACCGTTAACTTCTTTTTAATTTATTAATAATAATTATATGATCGTTACTTTTTTTTATAATTTTTATTATTGTTATAAAAATTTAAGTTCAATTTAATTTAAATTAAAATTAAAATAATGTATAATAATATTAATTAAAATATTTAAATTAATATTTTAAGTTATAATAAAACTAAATATAAATAAAATATTAATGTATAAATTAAAGTTGTGAGACCTATTTAATAAATTCATGTTGAATTCTCCGTTGAAAAGCTCTGAGAAACTTTAAATTCAACTAAAAAGAAAATGACAATATATATGATATATAACTATTCTAAACACACGCACACACAAATATATATATATATA
>JBBPBP010009778.1:2116974-2129395 GCA_037974735.1 Cicer chorassanicum | reverse complement strand
TTTTTTAGTCAAAATAAATCACAAATATAAATAAACAGACTAGTCAAAATAAATTAAAAAAATTATAATTAACATATTTTTTTAATCATGAAAAATTTATGATAGAGATTTATAAAATAAATAAGAAATTTATAGTTCAAATTTTAAATAAAATAAAAATATATCATTCAAATATATCGGAATGAGAAAGTAAATAATAGTAATAATTCTAAGAGAACTTTTCACAAAGTACTTATTATTAAATTTAAATTCAAAAATTATTAATTATTGAAATAAAATTCAAAAATTATTTATTTATAATTTTTAAATTATAAAACTTCAGATATTTAAATATATAATAAAAAATCAAAGACAATTGGGAGATCTTCCAGGTCCTCCAAAATAAAATGTGGGATCTTCTCCACTTTGAACATCATTGAGGACACTATAACAAGAAGGTTCTTGAGTTGCTGCACTTATAGATTCTGGATACTTAAGCATCAATGAATAATCCTTAATTCTTATATTGCGTATGAAACATGCATGACCAAATCGACCTTCAGCAAAATCTCCACTACCCATTTGTGTTCCAGTGTGAGGAGATTTTTTGACTTGTGAACTAAACACTTCTCCACCCCATTGAACCAATGTGGCACTATGTTTTAATGTTACAAATAATTCAGCTGGCCAATAACCTATTGGGATGTTATTATTAACTTTAAGCCACCAATTTCCTGACTCATCCTAAAAACACAACCAACAAAATAAAATGAGAAAATTAAATTAACATAAATTGATATTAAATTAATAAATGAAAAAAATGCTATTATTATTACCAAGAATATTCCGACATTGAATTCATATTGTTGACCAGAACTAGATGATATGGGTTTTAGTATGGCACCAAGTGCTACATTGGTGGCAGTTTGCACAAATCCAGAGCAAGTGAGATCAAAGCAACCTGTTGATCTATATGAATCTTTCTTAATCATATAGAGTCAAAGTAGACCAAAAAAAAATTGAATGTTTAATTTTCCCCTTTGAACTTATGGTTGTACAAAACAACTTATATTATTAAGCAAAAATACAAAATGATTTATCTTTCAACTAAATAGGTACTTACAGTCCAATAACTAAAAAATCGAGTGTCATTGTTACCATATAATTCTGGATTTACCTAAAACAAACATAGAGCATAAGTCAAGCACCTGTGATAATCACTCATCATATAACTATTTAAGAAACAAGTATGAAGCAAGTTATATATATATATATATATATATATATATATAAATATAGCATATTAAATGAAATGAATTTTACGATGAGATGGTTAAATCTTGATCACTAACCATCCATCCTGCTTCGATGCTTTCAAAATCAAAACCATTGGCAGCCTTAAGCCAAATTTGAGAAGTTGTGAAATCATGTGGTAGTTCAATCTTAGGATTCCAAACATTTATATTTGCTTGAGTACCTATATAATTGGATCCCGATGCTGCAAGATGTGCTCCCTGCATATCATCATGTCACCATATATTAGCAATGTGTTTCACTTTAGATACTAACGTAGAAGTTTTGCAAGTTAAAAATCAAAATATGTAATTATTTATGTAATTGAGACTTGTACCGAACGACTTTGAGGAACAACAACTACATAGGATCCATTGAGCTTCATGGAATTAAGGTATATGGTGTTTGTTGAATTGACAAACAATGTTGGTGATTTTAATCCAAAACGATCAAGAGAAGCAGCTCTCATTAAATCATTCTTTAGAATTCTTCTAAGGGGGATGGTTCCTTTTGGACAACTTCCTCTTTTTTGCCATGTCTGGAATACTTTAATGTTTGCTTCAGAATCATATTTTGTGCTTAGGTATTGTGACTCTTCAAAAAATATAGGTGTCCTCTGTTCTAATCAAAGAGACACACAAAATTTGTTAGCTTAAAATCACAAGCCAATTCATACTAATTGTGTTAATACTCTCAATCAAAAAATATTATGTTAATACTATTGCAAAAATTTAGCATCACTATGATATAGTCGAAATAATTTTTTTGTAATCAAATATTGTTAGTTATTAATATATTATATGTAGTTAATTACCTTTTCCTTGAGCCTTAACAATATCAAGTTTTATATTGTAAGATGGAAGTTGCCTCATATATACCTAATATTATCTATTATCTGTGGATGCTTTAAACAAAAGCTTGAGTCGTAATGGCCATAGCAGTCAAATATCTTGAGGTATATGGGTTAAATAATATCAAGTTCTAATTTTTAATAAATTAAATTATAATATATTGGACATTTATATAGTTGTTAATTTATGGAGTGTCATTTTAACAAAGAAAAGAATAATTTAAAATAAGTGTCATTTTATTTTTTTATGATAAAATATTTTTTTCAATTTTATTTCCAAATTATTATTGTGCATCACTCTCAAATAATTATATTTTACTATGTAATTGTGACACATTTATTATTTTTCTTAATTTATGTAAAAAAAACATTGAACAACACTTATTTATTATTTTTCTTAATTTATTTAAAAAAACATTGAACAACACTTATTTTAAAATATAAGAAGTGTTGAATGAGCATTTAGATAGTGACACTTGTGGAATTTAAAACAGAAAATTTATTTAATAATTAATATTAATAATGCACCTGAATTGTGTGATTTTTTAATGCAGGGTGGTCAAATGCAGGTTGTTCGTAGATATTGACACAATCAATTATATCTCCATCTTTGCTCTGCATAAAAAAACAATTTTAAGTAATATTCTCAATCCAATAAATCTAAAATTTAAACTTTTAATCATTTCTAACAAAATTAATTATAAATATTTTAATCTTATCAATTTCATTTCAAACTCGAGGAAATACAATCTAGAATGAGATATACTAAAATACCGAGAACAAGAACTAGATAGGACTCCCCTCGCAAGAGAATTCACAATCGTGTAGAACAAAAAGTGATTTTTACATCTATTTTTTGACCTTTAATATCGGATTTGGTATAAAAGGCCAAGAGCTAAGATAAAACCTCAATTTTATTATTAAAAGATATTCAACAAACTATAACAAATTAAAGTCATTCAAATATATTGTAAAAATATGTAATAAATTGGATTTTTACGAAATGAATCATTTAATTTAATGGAAAATAGATCGTGTTACTAAATTGCATACCTTGATGGTTTTTACTGCTGGCTTGTTGAGAAGTTTCAATTTGGCTTGGACTTTTTCTTCTGAAAATAATGATTGTGCTTCAACTTTCAATTCTAATTTGATAGATGAGGCAATGAATGTCCAAAACAACAAAATTGCAACCTTGTATTTCCTCATTCTACTTTGATACATTATCTTCATTTGATTTGCTTCAAAAAAACCAGTATGCATTCAAGTTGAATCTTACCAATATTTATACAAAACGTTTGTTCTTAAAAATGGATAAAAAATAATGGTATTTTTTTAGACAAAGATTAATGGGGTTAATAATTTTGCTTATAAAAAATGGGTGTTAATAATTTCATTATTACAAATTTATATTTAATGTCCTTTTCACAATTTATAAATCAATTTGTTTTTTTACCGAATAAATCATTTTAAGTTTATAGCATTAGCATGTATGACTTATAGTACCGTTATTCAAATTCAAAAAAAATGTATAACTTATACCACTATACATTTTCACTTTCACGATATATGAATCAATAATTTAAATTTAACAATATTGTAAATGAAATGTTTTGATTGCTTTTCTATTTTTAACCTATTATAAAATAGTTTTCCATATTACTGTAAATTAATTTCATGAATGCCCATGTCGTTTTTATGTCAAGAAAATGAATAAAAAATTTCAATTGGGATTTTTTCACCACATGGAAATAAATAACGTAAAAGAATCATATAACGAAGAACTCTTACCATTTTTAGTTAAAAAATAATTTTATAATAATAAAAAATAAATGTAATATTTTATTATAATTAACTAAAAAAACAGAAAGATTCACCTTTGGACCAAGTCCATATTACATGTTTCTCAACATATAATATCTTGAGTTATATTTTATTTTTTTTTTCAATAGAGTTTAATCCAATCGGTGTAAAGAGTTTTTATATTGTTAGTCAATTACAATCGTTAGATCATTAAAAATATTTGACTTATACTATAATTACCACTGAAGTCATGTTCATGAATGATTGTGATGTATTGACAATATAAATTTTTTAAGCGAAAAGTAGATTAAAAAAAGACTAGCGACATAGGCATTACCCAAGGAAAAGAAAAAAATTGATAAAAAAAAAAAAAAGAAAAGCAATAAAAGGCTAAATTAAATAGTAATCCAAGAACCAATCATAGTAGAAGTATTATAAATACTCGCACGCTGAAGATTGTTTTCTTCTTATCTTATTTGATGTTGAGATAACTTAAGTGAAATCATGATTATGACAATGATTACCCTCGTCACCATCCTTGTTCCATAAACTATTAAAGATGCGTATATCATAAGCAACATTTGAATTACGAATCTGTTCACTTGGATTTTTATGTATAACACCCTTATTTTTATAAGACTGTCCAAGCCTAAACGATATAATTCAACGAGGATTTCATTGAATCACTTGAAATATGTAATTTGCAAATCAACCTTAACATTTGAATTTTGCATTTCTTCATAGTGTGACACGATGTCTTGCCGTGCGAGGCAAGCTTTATTGTGCAATCATAGCTTCCGAGATTCTCACTTCGCATAAAGAAATATGACCTTGCAATACAAAACTATTTGATTGTGCAAATATCGGACATTTAACTTGCAGTGCAAAGGAACATGATTCACAATCCAAAATGACCATTTGATGACTCGTTTAAGGTTCCTTTTGCAGTGCAAAGAGAGTCTTTTTGCAATGTAAAAATGAGATTTTAAACTCTATAAATAGAGAATCAACCCTGAAGTTCGTGCCAGACACAAATTTCCGTGTCTACACTTTCAAAAATACATTATATTCTCCTATTTCTGCTTTCCAATGTATCAATTATAGCTTTCATTGGTTACTTTGAGTGTCATATTTCTTTTAATAAGTGCGTTTATGTTGGTCCTTGTTATTCCTTTTCTGTTTGTAATGTTAATACTACCGTACTCAACGAAACATCATCTTAACACTATTTTATTCAAACAAGTCAAACCATAAAATCAAGTTGGATTAGAATTGTAGTTGTGCTGTCAACCTCTTGTTTTTTTTTTTTTTACTATTTAGGTAAAAATTGGTAAAATGCGATAAAAGCATGGGTACAAATGTGGTAGGATGAACAAAAATGTATCATTTTTCAACAGGTCTAGGGCAAACCAATACCAATGTTCTATTGAAGTTAATAATTGAATTAAAGATGTCACTTGTCTAATGAGTAATAAAATAAGTTAGCAACCATTATAGGTTGCTATGATATTTATAATGAAATGTTATGATATGTCATGTCACCTTAATTGAGTTAATTATGTAAATTACATAATTAATAGATGAGATGATAAACTATATATATGATAAATATGATTATTGTAAGACCCCAAATTACTATTCTAAAATATTATATTATTATTATTATTATTATTATTATTATTATTATTATTATTATTATTTTAGTTTAATTCTATTAATTACGTTAGTATTTATATTGTCTTATGTTATGCATAATCCATGTACTATAAGGCTTACAAATTATTAAATGGTTCAATGAATTCTAAAGATAATTTTGTCTGACGAAACTTGAACAAATATTTTGCAGTGTCGAATTTTTAAAATTTTAATTGATAAATTAAATATAGTATTTTATTGTATATTATTTTAGGTTGTAAATTTACAATGTAAACACACAAATTTTTAGCAAATACAACTACAAAAAGATGACGAATTGGACTAAAAAGTTACACAAGTTAAGAGAGATGGAGTTATACGTATAATATATTGCTTAGGTTCGTATGTTTAGAGAGGGAAAAAATCTAAACCAAAAAATATTAGGTTCGTATGTTTAGTTCGTACATAAAATGTTTTTTTTTAAAGTTATTAAAAAAAATGACTTCTTATTTGAAATATTATTTAGATTATTTTTAATTTTTTTTTTGCAAAATCTAGAACCAATTATTTTTCTTAAGCAACGTGATTATTTAAAAAAAAAAAAAAGTTGTAATAACCGGCACCGATAATCGATTATAAGCAGTCGCACGAAAATCACTTTGAATGCATAAACCCCAACCCAGTTGAGTGCATCACCAACGTTAATCTATCTTTCGTTTCTCCGATACTTCCATTTCATATAATCAGCACAAAAAAACTTTCTCGGAATCTCAATTGAATCGGTTTCTGATGTCTTCTTCAAACCAACAACAGTTCCGGTACACTCAAACTCCTTCAAAGGTTCTTCACTTTCGCAACCTTCCATGGGAATGTACAGATGATGAACTCATTGATATTTGTAGTCCGTTTGGTAAAGTTGTCAACACTAAGTGTAATGTTGGCGCCAATCGGAATCAAGCTTTTGTTGAATTCGTAAGCTTCTACTTGTCTCTTTAACAATTTTTTCTTCAATTTTTATTTTCTGTTTTTTTAATTCTTGCTTCCTAGGTCTTTATATGTTAGGGTTTTATCTGATGAATTTCGTAAGCTATGAAACACACAGACATGGATATGTAGACACCACTAATAATTGAATGTAATCAATGTGTCACTGTTGTGACACCAATACTATGTCAAATACCGGGAAACGCCTTCTATCAGAATTGTTGTACTACAAGGTTTGTAAGCTTAGTGATGAATTTTGAGAGAGAATGAGATAAATTGGAAGATGGATACTTTGTACTTCTTCTTAATTGTCGCATTTGTAGGAAATTTTTGTTTTTATTTGTCGTTTTCAAAGTTAAATTTAGTTATTGGATTGTCAATAATACCCCTAATTATTTATTGCAAAGAGAGAAATAGATGCACTGAGACACTAAATGATTAAAGGTATTACAAGAAAAAGGTGAATAACAGTATCAAAAGTAACAAAATTTATTAGTTGTGTGTCTTGCAATTAAAAAGGAATAGATGGAGTATTTACCAGCAATTCGAATTTAGCATAGACACTTTAGATTGAATGTGTGTCTTGCAGTGAAGCACATACACCTCTTGGATTAGACGTGTCGCCATGTCAGACAAACGTCGGTGTCTGAGACCCCTTACTGCCTAACGACACTTCAAACAAGTGTCCTAATTTTTTTTTTATTCTTGCTTCCTAGGTCTTTATGAAAGAGATTGAATTAGAGACTAGATTATTGAGATGATTAGTTATGGAGAAGTTTTTACTTTTTAGATAGAATGTTTAGCAAATGTTTTAGATTTTCAAAGACAAATGAAGTTAAATGTATGATGGAAATTTTAGAAGTCTTAATGCAAGTGAATATCAATTGGAAATATGTAGACATATATTATTCGTTCCGCAACTGGTGATCAAACTCGCTTCTCTGTATATTCTTTTAGCTTTTTTACTTAATTTAAACACCGTGTCAATGAAAACTGACTAGAGAACAACAATGATGACTCGAAATTTAAACTATATTCATGAGCTGCATCATAAGCTTTCTTATATTTAATGACCCATCTTGATCTGTGCTTTATTGATTCTCCAACTTACATATATATGCTTTACCAGGCAGATTTAAATCAAGCAATTTCAATGGTTTCATATTATGCTTCATCTTCCGAGCCTGCTCAGGTTCGTGGCAAGACTGTTTACATTCAATATTCTAATAGGCACGAAATTGTCAACAACAAAGGCCCTGGAGATATCCCTGGAAATGTCTTGCTGGTAACAATTGAAGGTGTTGAAGCCGGAGATGTGAGCATTGATGTTATTCACTTGGTAAGTGATACTGAGTTGACTAGTTGATTTGGATTTGTGTGTGAGGTTGCATGTGCCTTGTTTGGGTAAACTGTGTAATTTACAACCTTATTTTTTCTAATGCATAATGATGATAGCTGATTTGGAGTAGAATCAATACATTTCTTTATTCAGGTTTTTTCTGCATTTGGTTTTGTACACAAAATTGCCACATTTGAAAAGACTGCAGGTTTTCAGGTTAGTGAAATAGTGAATTGCACTTCTTTTATTGCATCTTATCATTATCAGTATTCACTCTGTGTTATTTCTGGGTAGGCTTTGATTCAGTTCACTGACGCTGAAACCGCTTCTTCGGCTAGGAATGCACTGGATGGGAGAAGCATACCCAGGCAAGATTTGCTTTTACATTTCCTTCTTTCTTCTTGACCCTGATCATTAACTGTGGTGATTGCTTTTATCTCCAGATACTTGCTCCCGGAGCATGTTGGTTCTTGCAACTTGCGTATCTCGTACTCAGCACATCGAGACCTTAATATCAAATTCCAATCCAATCGCAGCAGGTAGAAATGGGGCAGAAGACAACTATCATATATTATTCCTCTGGTTTTGTTTTCACTTATTGGTGTGTCTCTTTGAGTTGTCAGAACTATGTCAAAACCCTGCCCTGTCTTATTTTCCAATTGATATGTGTGCTTTTTTTTTTTTCATCTAGGAGTTAGTTAAACTTGGTAGCCAGTATATAGCTGCCTTGCTTGTGATGACTGATAACCACTTAGCAATTTTCTTTACCTTTTTCCATTTGTTAAGAAGAATTTGTTGTCATTATGAAATTAGTATTCTACTATTATTCATATGGAAGCTTCTAGTTTTGTCCATGGTTGATTATGCCAAGATCTCCACTGGCCAATATAAGGCGATTCTTTCTAATAATATCTTATATTGTAAGAAATATCTGGCAATACTTATTTTTCCCCCTTTATGGAGAATCTAAGTTTAAATACTTGTTTTACATAAACAAGGTACATAATAGTTCGCAAGAAAAAGAAATCAGAACTGGGACATCTATTATTACCTGATCTTTAAATTCATATGTTTGAGTTTCTATAATATCCTCACTACTTGGAGGACATTTGTTACAACAGTTTGATGTTTTCGTAAAATTGTAAAGTTAGTGAGCCATAATTGTATGAAAAACATGTTTTCTGAAGTAAGCATCTTCATTTCTTCTATCCTTGCATTTTCAGAATTAGAAATAATTGTTAGTGAACCATATTGTACGAATAAGCATGCTTTCTGGAATAAGCATCTTATGTCTAATATCCTTGCATTTTTTAGCATTAGCATTAAAGGTTATCTAACCTTGTCGTCTAACCATTTCTGTTACTTATCTTCCCAGTCGTCCATTTTGGTCTAAAGGTTCTATGATCATTCATTTTCATTTCACTGAATTCTTTTAATCTTCAATTCCTGCATGAATGCATGACATTGTTTGAATGTGCATAGTCAAATATCCATTTTATAAATGTTCTGTAGATATTAGTCCTACTTCAATGCCTGGTTTGGTTATATCCATTTTTTGTTTTGTCTTTGTAGGGACTACACTAATCCTATGCTTCCTGTTAATCAGACTGCTATTGATGGTGCATTACAGGTATTTCATTTTAATATTGTTTAATTATATATAGTTTTGCATATTTTTAGGATATGCTAACAAATCATGATGGTCAGCCTGTAATTGGTCCTGACGGAAAGAAGAGAGAACCTGAGAGTAATGTTCTTTTGGCAACAATTGAAAATATGCAGTATGCTGTCACCGTAGATGTTCTTCACACGGTGAGAATTTGTATTTCTTATTAAAATGGAAATTTATAGGTGATTTCATGATTTGTATTTAATATTGGTGACATACCTTTCAGGTGTTTTCTGCATTTGGCACTATTCAAAAAATTGCTATATTTGAAAAGAATGGACAAACTCAGGCTCTGGTTCAATACCCTGGTATTAATCTTATTTGACTTAAGCTCTTGAGTTTTTATTCTTTATTATACTAATAATGTCTATCTCTCTCTCACAGTGTAAATGGAAAGATTGTAAAATAATTTGATATTTATGTAAAACTTGTATACAATGTCAGTATAAAGTTATTGAGCTATATTTTACTGTTCATAATTATAATTATTTTTCATTATCATTGGTGGGTCCGTGATCATGTAGATTAGAGTCCTTTTACATGGCATCATATTCAACACAACCAAACATGACCACTCTATCCGAGTTTGATAGGCTCAACCAAAAATTAATTGTTATATAAAATGTTTATTATTCTATTAGATATATTTTAATTAAATAATGATATGGTTTATCAATGAAATTTTTAAAAATTTTACAAAGTTGCAGAATCATAATTTGAATCAAGCTTGGACATGAATTTGATAAAAAATGATCAAGCTGAGTTCATGCTCAAGTTGGCTTTCATCCCTAGATTATGACACTTTTAGCAGTTTTGTAAAATCCTATAAATTACTTACCATTTGAACTTGTTGTTTTACATAGTTAATTATCATACAGTTATCCAAACTCTCACTCTTGCAACTCTAGAACTTTCTGTAATCTATCATGTTTTGATCTACAATCAAGTAAAATTCTTAGTTGTTCATCTATTGTACAATTGTGCATCCTTTTCTCAACAAATCATTTATTTTTGTGGCTTTTCAGCATGTGTAATCTTTTTCCCGCCTTTCAGATGTTACAACAGCAGCAGCAGCCAGAGAAGCTTTAGAGGGACATTGCATATATGATGGTGGCTATTGTAAGCTTCATCTAACATACTCTCGTCATACTGATCTCAATGTAAAGGTATAAAAAAATATGTTTGAGTTAATATTCATGAGGGAAGAATTTGAGAAAAGGGGTGGGATTAAAGATACTCTTAGAAGCAGTTTGGTTTCAGCATTTTCTTGATCAGAAATAATTCTAGAGTGTATGCTTCTCAACACTTGATTGACCTTTTAATAGTATTTTTTTAATCTTTGAATGATATTCACTCAATCTAATTTTAGTATTGTACAAAATATAATTGTTTTGGTTTCAGGCTTTCAGTGACAAAAGCAGAGACTATACAGTTCTAGATCCTAGTCTCCATGCGACACAAGTTCCCGTGTGGCAGAATACTCAAACCACTCCTATGTACCCTGGTTTACAGGGACAAATGCCATCATGGGATCCAAACCAGCAGGAAGTTAGGCAAAGTTATTTATCGGCACCTGGTACTTTGCCTCCTGGTCAAGCCGTTCCTCCGGTTCCCAGCTATCTGCCCCCTGCCACTGGCTCACCTCTTACTCAAAGCAACCATATAGATCACAATGCAAGTTCCATGGGAATCACTCAGCCTGGGGTTCCTGGTGCTTCACCTCATGCTCATATACCTCCTGGTATTCAACCTTATTATGGTTAGGAAGTTATATTTCAATATTTCATCTGAAATAACATCCCTTGTCCCTCAGTTTCTATTTCTAGTATCTCACGTATGACACCTTTTGTCCTAATTACCCACTATTTTCGGGTATTATCTAAATTTATTACAGGGCTTTTTATGTTGTACTTAATAATCTGTTTATTTTCTTTATTTCTTCATGTCAGCCACCCTTTTGTGATGCAAAGGCATGCAGTAGTAGTTAAATATTTCCATTTTATTTTGTTTGATTTGGCTACCTTCTTTTTTTTCCTTTTTTTTTTTGTTGCCTTTAATGCATGTATTTTTAACTTAAAAAATAAGGGCATATTTGTATAATAAGCAACACAAATTTGGATCCTCTGCATTTGCTTTAATTATGATGCAACGGCAGCGGGAACCATTGAATTTAGAGAGATACATTTTCTCTCTCTAAGTCTTGAATCCTCTATTTAATTTTTTAGAGGAAGGAAAATTAATCCGTAAACACCTAAATTAGGTGAGTAAGTAGAAATCAGGTTATTTTTTTAACTGAAAAGACGAATAGAATGAAATATTTTTGCAGGAACTGCAACAAATGATGGTTCACATTTGATAATTACCTCTCATTCCTCTAAATCCTACTTACCCTTTTCTTCTTGTATGATCAGTAATTTACTCGTTTAGTCAAGATTTGATATGAAGATCTTTTATACTATATAACAAAGTTGTTTACATTAAAAACTATAATTGGACTTCCACCATTCAATATGCCAATATCATTAAACAAGCTTGTACCAAGCATTACCACATAATGCATGTGAGATAACATATCCTTGTTTAAATTGATTCTATAATCGATTGAAAATAAAATTCAATGAACTCTATAGTAATGATTTAATAAATAATAGATTATTTTGCAACATAAAACTTTCAAAAATTAAAATGTATAAACAAATATAATAGTTATATTACTAAAATATTAGTATATAAGATTTAAAAATATCATCATTTATCTCAAAATATCTCTCAAAATATCTCTGATGGTCTGATGAACAATAGAAACAATTATTGAGGCATGAAGGGTAGAAGCACTACACATAGTAGAAATTGTCTCATTGTCATGTTG
>JBBPBP010009778.1:2104203-2116594 GCA_037974735.1 Cicer chorassanicum | reverse complement strand
TAACTTGAACAATTGTTGATCATATTTTACTTCTTTTTTAACTGAATTCCAACTATTAGGACTTCATCTTTAGATACTAAAGGATTAAAATCAACAAATAAATAGTAGTGTATAGAAACAAAAACAATTGTGTTATTGTAACACAAAGTTAAACATAGACATCGTATGTATACGGTGTATGGATCACTTTTTTTCTTCTTTCAAAAACAAAAAATAATTTGTAAAAAAATAATTTTTTTAATACAAACTATAGATATGGGTCATAATCACTTTGAATATTTTATTGACTATTTTTTAAACATATATCTCATTAGACACTAAAATACACGACATTAACCACTTTAGAATACTTTTTTAACTACTAAATCACAATAGTTAATGTCTCACATTTTAGTGGTTAATGATATATATTAAATAAGTGATTAGTAATTTATATTTTAATAATTAATAAAATATTCAAAGTGATTAATAATATAAATTTTTATGTGTAAAAAAAGGTCTTAATTATATAAAAAATTTGAACAAAAGTTTTGAAAAAAAGAAATATTGTTCACCCTATATTGTTTTGAAAAAAGGGCCCTCCTAACTCCATTAGTGTTTCCTTCATATAGATCGTGGGATTCATGTTGGGCCAAGTACGACAAAAATATGAATTCCCCCTTTAATTTTGCATATCTTATCATCAGAGATCAACACTCTGGTTCCCACATTAGATTTGCTATTGTCTCCTAGTATATACAATATACTTCTTTTAATTTTGATTATTTTTTGGGTTTAAAATATTTCTATCATTGTTACTATATGCACAAACTTTCATTGTGTTGAATACGTTTGGTCTTACTCTCAAAAGTTAGCTAGCTTTGGCTAATAGAAGAGTGTCCAAACACTAAAAACCTTTGGCTAATAGAAGGAGCGTCTAAACACTAAAAACCTTGGCAAAATAAGACACAAATGCAACTTTAATATTCACCCTCATGTACATAGTAAAAAATTCCCACAATATGTATGTAAAGTCCAAAATTAGCTTTGAATATTTGACAAATTTAACACTGCAACTACTTTTTTTAATATCTGTTGATTTTATAAACGCGTCTTATAGTAATGGAATACTTTTTCAAAAAAAAGTCTTATAATATGTGATAGAGAAGTATTTAACACATTGATCATATAAGTCAATTGCTAGGGTGCATTATACAAGACTTTAGTTTACCCTCATGTCCGTCTGGTCCAATTTTTTAAATAGACTTTTGGACTAAGATAAAGTTCTATTTATAACAAACTATATAAATATAAATAAAACATATCAAATGAAATGAGTGTTACAATAAGGGGTGACATAGTTAAAACTTGATCATACAACCATATATAGATGATCGAAATTAGAAGAAAAATTGTGATTTTTTTAAGTGATCATGTACCACTAAAAAAAGGAGAAATAACGATATAATCTATATAAATAGCGCGACTTAGGTTTTACAAAGCTACACTATGATTTATTTGTCTAATATAAATATGTAATGAGATATAATCTCAACTTTTACATTATTTGATATTATATGATAAACTCATTAAATTTTATTTTACAAGGCCTTCGATCACATAAAAAAATTATGTAGGATAATATTCTTATAAATTATTGAAAATGTTAACAAATATTTCATATAATACATTGTAAAAAATCTAATTTATATTTAATTAAATAAGCAACTTTTATATATATATATATATATATATGTTGCCATTTTAACTAAGAAATCTTTAACATTTCAAAAAAACTAAATAATCTTAATAAAATAAGAAACTAGACTTTTTCTATTTTAAAAAACAAATTAAGCTTAGCCCAAATCTAACATAAGCTTAGCCACGTGGCTATATGGGGTAATCCTATTCCCACCTCTAATTACCATTCTCAAACCTTAATCCATTTCCTACAAACCATGTGTTCCCAAAATGCAGTTTAGAAATGTTGAAAAATGAAATGTCCGGGAGGTAGGCTAAGAGTCCTTGTTCTTCCCATGTGAAAAGGTACCCTAAATTGTATGAACTGACCCTACATTATGAACAAATTTTGAGGTATACTTTCATAACAACTCTACCGACAAAATGAACATAATTTCTTCTTAGTCAAGCTCAAATTTTTCTTTGCTTGTTTAGCATCTTAATGAATATCTATGATTGATTATGAAGTTACTCCTTCATAATAGAATATAAATAAGCAAAATTAACTGCTTATACATTTATTAAGATAATAAATTGTCTATACAAAAATTAAGATATCATCAAAATGTTTGCATCAAATTTGACGTATTTATTCGAATAACTACCTTTTTGTGAGGTCTTATCTTGTAACACAAACAAATACTCAAACTTTATTATCTTTAATTGAATGTTATGTGGGCCGTTTCCATTTTATATTTATATTCATATATTATATTATAACTTCACAAATAAATAAATACATACTACAATATCAACAATCAATCATACTTGTGCGAACGCCAGAGTTATTTACTATTTTCAATTAAAAGTTTATCTTCAATACTTAAATTATCCTTCATCTCATTTATTTACATCCAAAAGGTGGACATTAAATGAAATTTTAATATACTATCATTAAATATATTCAAATTAAATAAATTCACAAGACTCAATTTTTATTTTATTACAATTTTAGATGCATCAAATTTGTTTATTTTGTTGAATTTAATGTCGTGCAGTCAAAGGAATATGAAATTCATGCATTCAAGATTTTTTTGCCGTTAAATTGAAATCAAACGGTTAAAAAAATATTTATTTTAATTTTTACCTTATAAATAAAAATAATAGTCTCCTTCACTATTAGATCGACTCAATATATTATTAGAATCTTACATAATAGATTAATAATTCACTTTATTTTCTAAAGTTATTTATTCACTTTAAAAGAATCTAATTTTAAAATAAAATAATTGAGTAATATATGGTAAAATAAATCTTCTCTTATATACAGATGAAATTAGAGATATAAAAATAAAACCAATATCAAATTTTAGTGTCTCTAATACTTTGAGAAGGAACTAATCAAAGACGAATTATATTTTGGCGGATTATTCAAATTTTATTGAATGCACACCACAATTAGAGACGCGGTAAAGCGGGCACTCCCGCTTTGTGATTAGCATGTCAAAAAGCGGGGTCGAGTCGAGAGTATTCCTCCACCTTTCTATGTGGCATGTTCCCGGACTGACTTGTCAATACAACATTTTCTTTTTACATTTCACAATAATAATAAAAACAACTATTATTAATCAACAAATCTAAATATCAAAACAAAGTCACCACTAACATAAAAAAAGTCTTAATAAATTCACCTAACATTGAAAAATTCCAAAGAAATATATTAGAGACTTTACAGCCTGCTTATTATTACAATCTACTAATAAATAGAAAATTCACAAAAACCAACTTGTCATACCTTGTGATGGTCCCATTTTTTCATTAAATTAAACTAAGCAAACCAACGAGTTGAAATCTTGATCACAATTTGCCAGCTTATGTGAATAAATACCACATGTGTTTGAATTTAATGGCCTAGCAATCTTACATGGTTACCAGCCTTACATACATTTCATATGTTTGATTAATTACGGCATTGTAGAGAAGCATATGTATTTATTTATTAAAATTGTCTCTTGAATTGATTATGATGGGATATATATCCATACTGATTGCACCATTAACAACTCTGTTAGCTTTCTAAGAAGGGACTTAGCATGATGCATACTATACTATGGTGGCCCTCCTTCACAAATATATCATATCTTGGAATCATAATTTTTAATCACAATTCAGATGTCTTAGGGGGACAATTCTTAGATTTGAATCTTGATGTTACAAGGAAACTTAGTCTAGAGTTTTTGAATGATTGTTACACATAGTAAATAATTTTTACATTATACGATTCAAACTACTCATTTCTTTAATTAATTTTGATTGGACCGTTGAAATCGTTATTAGAAGGTATTTGTTTTCTTGATTATCACTATTGATAATCTCCATATTACAATTAAAAACTTTTTTTTTGTTACAAATATATAAAAGAAAAATTTGAAGTTAAATAATGAGGTGACTAAATTTGAGGAATAGAATAATTTTTAGGTGATAATTTAGATATTTAATGATAAATGAAATAAAATAGAATGTATTATGGTTTTATTAAGTAATGATGTCCTAAAAGATACTTGTTAATAATTATGGTTTATCTAATTCAAAAAATATAATAATGGTTTTATTGAAATAAAAAAATTAATGATGGTTTAATTTAACACACTTGTTTTAAATAAAGCTTTTTTTTTAATTACCAAAAATAGATTTATTGTAAAATAATAATCTATCCAAAGAAAAAATTAGTTTTAAATGTGGCGTCTCTAACACCTAGTAACGAAATTAGAGATGAATTTTCTCTATTTATATTTCTAAACTTTTATCGTTATTTAAAACAATAGCATCAAACTTGTAAAGATCTATTCCGATGAATGAGTTACATCAGTCGAGAGGAAAACGAGCGAAAATGAAGAAAAAAAATATTGTATAGACTATTCAATATAATAAATTAAAAAATGGGGAAATTGATTAGAATAATTTAAAATGATTCAATTACAAAAGTTGATGAGAAAATAATTTTGACAATGTAATGAAGTATTCCTCAAAGCTCAAAATGATTTGATTTGAGTCATTAAATTTGTAGAGAATTAGTATAATAGTAGCATATGGTAAAATAGTAAATGCCTTGATCCTAATTGAAAAGCACAATTTCCATAAAACATAGTCCCAAGACCTCTTACTCCCTCACAGTTTTCTGCCTTTGCATGGTCCCAATTCTGTCAGTTTGATGTTGACTGACCTCTCTATTTATTCCAACTCCAATCTCCCTTTCATTTCCCCTCAAAATCTCTTCACCACCTTCTTGTAATTAATTCTCTTCTTTTCTTTATTTTTTTCTTCTCTTTTTCAATTTATAGTATACTATATACTTTACTCATATGTTAATTACTGCACAATCTACTATACATTGCTGATTTGTGTCTGAAATGCTATTCTGTTTTTGCATTCATGCAGGAAATTGTATAAAATGTCTCTTCTTGGATTTCTTGGTATTATTTTCTCCATGATTTCATGTGTTTATGGTTATGGTAACAATTGGGGTTGGATTAATGCACATGCAACTTTCTATGGTGGCAGTGATGCTTCTGGCACAATGGGTATGTTTATATATGTAATTAATGTCTACATAAAAACCAATGTGTATGATAAAGTTTTGTACTTTATGTTCTATACTTTGATGAGTATGTAAAGAATCTTAAATCGTTTATTTATCTCATAATCGAACTCTGGATTTATCTGTTTTTCATTCTCTTAGGAAGTAGAGGGTTATGACAACAAAACAAAACAAAAACTAACAAATTTTTATGATAAAGTTTTGTGCTTTTATGTTCTATAGTTTGATGGGTATGTAACAAAAATTTAAAATTTCAGGTGGGGCATGTGGGTATGGAAATTTGTATAGTCAAGGTTATGGGACTAATACAGCAGCACTTAGCAGTGCATTATTCAACAATGGTTTGAGTTGTGGTGCATGCTATGAAATTAAATGTGTTAATGATCCAAAATGGTGTCTCCCTAGTTCCATTATTGTCACTGCCACTAATTTCTGTCCACCTGGTGGTTGGTGTGACCCTCCTAATCATCATTTTGATCTCTCTCAACCTGTTTTTCAACACATTGCTCAATATAAAGCTGGTATTGTTCCTGTTGTTTATAGAAGGTAATTTAATCTTCTTATTTTGTTTTACTTTATCCATAAGATCTTACCAATGAGTTGTATGTAAGTGTAATTTGTGCAAATATCATTAATCTTTTACTACACATGTTTGTTGGCCTTTTAAGCTAACATTTTTTTTCTGTTCAAAAGCTAACATTTTTTTCTTAATGCATGGTTTTTTTATTAAAGGGTAAGGTGTAGAAGAAGAGGTGGAATAAGATTCACTATAAATGGCCATTCTTATTTCAACTTAGTCCTTGTGACTAATGTTGGAGGTGCTGGTGATGTTCATTCTGTTTCCATCAAAGGTTCAAGGACTAGATGGCAAGCTATGTCAAGGAATTGGGGGCAAAATTGGCAAAGCAACTCTTATTTGAATGGACAAAGTCTTTCATTTGTAGTCACAACTAGTAATGGTCATAGTATTGTGTCATTTAATGTTGCCCCATCTAGTTGGTCCTTTGGACAAACCTACATTGGAAGACAATTCATCTACTAACCAACCCTTTAAATGCATATAGTCAAAAAGAACTAAGTTATAGTTGAATATTAATGTAGATGTGTGAATCTATGTACTACTACTGACACTTTATATTGCAGAGGTGTTTAGTATTCGGTGCATGAGTGTGTTTGATGTCTACAAATATGTTGGTATCAAACAGTGACATGACACTCAATATATATTTACATTGAATTATTAGTTTCTATTTTCTTAAATTATTATTGATGTTTATGTGTTTAATGTCAATATCGTGTTTGCGTATGTTTTAATGTTTCTTAGGTGTTAGTATTTGGCACAACTATGATGGTTTAGTCCATGTAATACATTTTGATTTATATTGCAAATTATTTTTATCCAAAATGAAAGTAGTAGGATAGAGTTTGAATTAAGTCATGTGAATTTAACAAATGGGATTCTAGCTTTATTTAAAAAGAGAATCTTTACAATATTGTTTAAGTATATTCATCTTGTACTTGAAACTATTGTTGAATGAGAAAAGTCCAAGCTTCATATGTGTAATAAAAATTAAAAATTAAATGTATGGTAAAAGTTCATTGCACAAACTGATTGCTGAAAATGGATGGCTGCTCTGACTTAAAAGGATTAATGAATTCCATTGTTGGATAAAAGTGTTGTGATTGAAGTATTTTACTTATTGTTCTCTTGCCTCAAATGGAAATTAGAGGATCCATTGCATATTTGTTAATGTACCAAATTCTATTGTATGAAAGAGTTATAAAAAGGGTGAATCAATGTATAAGCTAACTGGCCATGTTGGTAAAATGTAAAAATTAAAATTACTTTTTATTGTTGTACCTTTGATGATTATATAAATTATAAATTTATTAAAGCTAGTTTAAAAAATCAATAATAATTATTCCTAGTGCATACAAATTAAATTCATATACAATCAAGATTTTCGCTCATATCAATTTAAATTAGTTGTAAACTGAAATTAATAATTGTTAATGATATGATAGAAAAAATAATTAACATTTTATTGATATAGTAAAACAAAACATTAAATTGGATAATTTTTAAATTAAATATTTAAAATGACTATAATGAGACGGGAAAAAATTATTCCTGATTTATAATTCATTATTATTTATTTTTCTTTTTTCCCGTTTGTTTTGGTGTGAGGCAATCACACATTTATTTGGCAAAGCCGCAAAGTAATTAACGATACTCACATTAAAATATATTATCTAAAAAATTTATGAAAATAAAATAAAATTGAGGTGTTTTTTAAATTTTGAGTTAACTAACCCAGAAGTAGTTAATGAGTTGAGGTTTGGCTCATTGATGATAAATATTCAACTTATGATCCAATATTAGAAGTATAATTTTAAGTCACTCACCATTAAAAGTGTAAATGTTAAAATGAACTAAAATATAGTAGTTATCTTATCACCTGCCAAAAATTAATTATATATACTCATAGGAGGGGATTATAGACTTTACCACAGAGTATATACACATAAGAGGTGAAAAAAGTTAATTCAAATATTTTTCAATGGAGGAGAATGTAATTTTCCATAAATTTTTAATTTATAATTATTTAATTTTGATTATACAATCGAAATAATATGATTGTGCGTAATTACAGTTGTGACTGCATGCAACCCAAATCCAACATGTTTTCTCCATGCTAGCAAATGTTACTTATCTAATGAGTTGGGCACTAATGAGGTAGTTGAGATGTCACCGTGTTGTGTTACATATTTGGTTTTGGGTGATAAGAGTTTATAGGGTTTAGGTGAAATAGGTTCAAAAATAGAGTAACATAAAGGCCCATTGGTGAGACTAATGGTTGAAATGAAAGAGCCACTTGACCCAATTCCTACAAATGGCTTGACAGGGAATAATAGTGAGGTTGTAATTATTTGGCAACATCACATGAGTGATAGGGGGGTCCTAAGGTGGATATGACTAATGAGGATAAAAATCTTGCAAGATCCCAATTAAAATGTGTAGAAATCTTGTATAATCCACACACCACAAGACAATAAATATATGAGAACTTTTGGATTTTCCAAAAATGAAAATTGAATAAAATAATAATAGTAACTTTCTGGTAAAATAATTAAAAATGAAAAACTAAAAGTAATATTAAAGTAATTGTTTTAAAATAATTTAAATATTAAAAAAATTGTAATTTGTTGAATTATAATAATTTTAGTAATAGTTGTTGAAAGTAATAGTTGTGGAAGATGACTAACATAGTAGTGGTCGGTCTTGAAGGCGGTTGCGGTAGTCAGAAGGGACAATTGATAGTTAGAGGTGGTGATTGAAACGTGGCTAACTGTGACTATAGTGATGGGAGATGGTAGTTGGAGGTGGGTGGTGGCAGGTGTCAGAGATGGTGGTCGGTGGTTGTTGCAGTGGTTGGAGGTGGGCGGTCGGTGGTGATAGTGGCAATTGTGATCATAGGTGGGTGGTGATGGTGACGATGATTGTCAAAGGTGGGTGATTGATGATGGGAGATGGTTTTGGAAGTCGGTGGTGGTGGCAATGGTCGGAAGTGATGAGGGTCATTAAAGATGGTGGTGACGGTTGTTCGAGGTGGGTCGATGTTGTTGGTGCTGGCCGGAGGTGGTGGTCAGTGTGGGTGATCGGAGATGGGTGATCATTGATAGCGATGGTCGGAGATGGTGGTCGATCGTTGCTAGAATTGTGTTTATGTTATAGTGACATGTTAATTTCAAAACATAAACAAGAATTATAAAATCTATTATTTTAGTTTGGAGTTTTAAGGAAAAACTATTTTGAAATTAATGAAAAAACCAATTTAGTCCCATTTTAATTAAACATATTTTGTTTTGAAATTGATTTTCAAAACCAAAAACTCACAACCACGTGAATAGACCCTTAGATTACATGAGCCTCGTCCTATACAAGGTCAAGAAAAATAATCAACCTCCAAGAGAATTTGCAATTGAATTTAAGAGTAGCTTATTAATAGGGGAATTTTAATCTTGAAGTTAAGTCATAGTTTGTGTAAATTAAATGTTAAATTTTTTGTGTTAACCTTTTTTTTTTTGCGTACAATTATTTAGGTTAACCTTTGGTAGATTTTGATCATTATTTTTATTTGATATCAAATAATCACATTGTTTTAAAAAAAATTGTTAAGACAAAATATCTAAATTAATTGTTTTGATGATAATTAAACAAAATGTTAATTAAGAATTATAATTATGATTCTAAGTGTTTTGATATTTAACTTGTGTATTTGAGTATGTTAAACAAGATAGGTACCAAGTAAATCAAATCAAATATCATTAAAATCAAAGCAAGCAAAAACAGCAAAGCAAAGATCAATCCTGCCAGAATTCTGCAAAACGAAGATTGATCTTCAAAATCAAGAATGATCAATCCTGCCAGACTTCTGCAAAACGAAGATTGATCAATTCTGACAGACTTCCACAAAAACGAAGATTGATCCTCAGAATCAAGAATGATCAATCCCGAGCTGAAGACTGCAATCCAAGAAGCTTTGTCAATCTGATATCTTTATCAAGGATAAACTAAGAAAGGCCTAAAACAGAATCAGCCCAAGTTGGAAGAATCAAAGACAAGCCTCATGAAGGATTACAAAGAAGCAAGATCATTCCTCATGTTGTACAAACACAAGTACAGGTACAGGCTGTAAAAGTACAGTTGTACTATCAAATCAAGGCTGCACAACTGACTCAAAAGAGCACACAAGCAACCTCTGCAAAACAGTACTGGATCGAGTACAAAGTCAGAACATACTTAAGTAATCTGATGATCGATCCTGGACTGCAAGAACACTCCTGGATTCAATTTCTTCACTCTTGCTTTTGGCCTGTTTTAGTTCACTAACTGTCCTATGACAGCTGGCTTCATTCCAACGGCTATGAGAGCTGTCCAAGCCTCCATTGGAGCTTATAAATGCAGCATCAAGATGAAGAATAAAACACAACTCAAAGTGCCAAGAAAATCATCAATTTACATTCATATTCAAGCTCACTCAAAGTTTCATTCCTTGGCTCGAAAATCTGTTTTCTTTGTGTTGTGGTGAAATCAGTAACATTCTAATCCTAAGTTTCAGAATCTATTTCTCAAACAAGAGTTGAGTAAATATTAAGATTCAAAACATCTTCATCATCATATTGTAATACAAAGCTAGTGTATCATCATAGCTTGAAAAGTGTGTAGAAATCCTTTTATGTTTTAAAAGGTAATTTGTAAATTCCTTACTGAAATAGGCTAAGGAAAATCTGGAAATCCTTTCTAAGGTAGAAAGGTAGAAGTTGTGTAAAGATCAAGATTGATCTACGAAAATTGTGTAACAACCAAGAACAATCTTGCCTTGAGCACTTAGTGGAAAATCTCACATTTGTGAGGACTGGACGTAGCCCAAGTTGGGTGAACCAAGATATATGCTTGAGTAATCTCTTTATCTCTATCCTTATTTATTACTTGATTTGCAATAAGCTTTTTCACTGATAAAATCAATATTGCTGTTTTTACACTAACCAATGTCGTTCTTCGTATTACCAAGATCAATCTTGAGTAATTTTTTAGTTTTAAAACAGGAAATTTTTAAAAGGGGCAATTATAATTCAAACCCCCCTTTCTTATAATTGATATTGTTACTTCAAAAATAACCATCATTCTAACTATGAAATAATAAATAATTGAACCTTCAATTTACACTAGCTATGACTTATATTCTAAATCTTAAATTGAGGTAGTATACACTTCTCTCAATACAATAAATAATTAGAAAAACACTCACACATCAATAAAATGAGGAGCACATGAGAGTTTTAATGTTGATATTATTATTATTTTGGAATAAAATGTTAATATTCATTTGAGTAAAAGATCTTGAGACACATGATGATAGAGTCTCAGATTCTTACCTAGAGAACTAACAAGATAATCTAGGGTTTAAGTAGGGTTTTCTAACTAAGAAATAAATAAAATAATAATTCATGTTTTTTATTATTTAATTTACAACTTGTAGAGAAATATTTGATCGTGAGAATACCTCTCAACCATCCAAGTGTTAGATTTAGGAAAATAAAGTAGACATAATAATATTAAAAGAAATAAACTTAATGCATCTATTTTTCAATTTGAAAACAAAGTCTTTTAGCCGAATGGACCTTTTATTAGGTCTAGAGGTGCTAAAACGCTATCACATGACTACAAGAACAAAGTGTTGTGGTTAAAGTAAACAAATGTGAAAACAAAAGGGTTAGGGCACAACCTTCATGGATTGTCACTTTTAGAATTTTAAAGTGATTACTTAGATTAAGACGATTACTAACTTCATAACAATACCACACTAGTAAAATGAACCTCGCGTGAATGATTATCCTTTAGGCAAAAAGGTTCATGTAAAGACAATACATATAGGAGAAATTATTTTCTCACTCCTACATACACTTCAAAAATTATACACCCAAAAAACACACAACTTGTTTCCCTCCGTATTAATATTTTTGAACAAGAATATGTGTTTTTCGCCGTCCGAATTTGTACTTCTGAATGAAGCTATGCGTTTTTTAGAAAGATAGAGGGTTTAAAAAAACTTTCTTCATATATCATAAAGAGACCTATGAGTTAGGGTATGATAGAGACCTAATGAGTATTGGTTTCAATTATGCACCGTAAGCTCTAGGATATCTAATGAGAAGATTTGAAAATAATTTGGATGATTAACGAAGTTCTAATAAATGGTTAATTATGCTTGATTGAAAATTAATGAATATATCAAAATATTGTAACTCGTTAATCAACATAATTAACCACAATTTTAGATGTTATTAACCACATTTTTCAAGTGTATATATTTAAACACAATCATACTAAATGAATATCAAGTACACCATCTGAACTCAATTATAAATAACGCTATATATTATTTCAATTATTAAGGATGATATATAGTTAATATGCTTAATTTTATTGATTTCATTTTAAAGTAAAATACCTTATAACGCTATATATTATTTCAATTATTAAGGATGATATATAGTTAATATGCTTAATTTTATTGATTTCATTTTAAAGTAAAATACCTTTGTTAATTTGTCCCTTATTATAATAGC
>JBBPBP010009778.1:2091899-2103817 GCA_037974735.1 Cicer chorassanicum | reverse complement strand
TTTTTAAAAAAATCTCTAAAAATAATCTCTATCATTAATATTTTCTTTAAAATCTCTAAAAATAGTGTCTATTATTAAATATAAAATTATTTTTTTTATAATACGTATTAAACGATCTTAAAAAAAAAAAAAGAAACATATTTCATTTGCATTCGCCATTCGCATTTGCATCACTCTAATGGTTAATACATTTGAGATAAAGTTTAGTGTTTGGAAGGGTTCTAATTCCAAGCATTGTTTTCTTGTTACAATAAACTGATTTGAATTAAACTATTGATTCATTCTCCAATCAAATCCCAATTCCCAACCCTTAATTTTGTTCTTATTTATCTTAGGGTTTTGCTACGCTTTCCCTTTCTCACTCATAATTCCCAATTGTCTCTGATTTTCCTTTCAAGTTTCTCCCTTTCACCTTCTCGCGTTGCTTTCTCCGCACCACACTATCATTTCGGAATTCAATTTTCATTTTCATCAGATCTTCGAGGTACAGAACCTGTGTGTCTTTGGTTTAAGTTTTTTATTTTGAATTTTTCTTGTTTCACATGTCAAACTTTAATTATCACTATTATTATTGTTTTTTTTTAATTGTTTGCGTAATGATTTTTCTTAACGAAAAAGTGATTATCTTGATATAGCTTCTAGCTTAAAATCATAACTTAATTAATTACTGTTACTGTTTCAGTTTTTTAGGATGATTGTTATTATATGACTTTTTATATTTTGGTAATTTAACCTTGAAGTAGTTTTTCAAGTTTTGGACAAATATCCATTTGTTTCATCATCACTTCCATATTTTGGTAATCTAACAACATTTTCACTTTTAGTCTTAGGCTCTGTTTGGATAAACAACTTAATTAAGGGCATATATTTTCTTATGTATACTCTATATCTATAACAAAAGATAAAATAAAGTCAAACTTTTTTCATATAAGTTAAAAGTTGTATTCATAAGCTTATGGATATAAGTTGAAAACATCTTGTCATAAGCTGTTTCCATAAGCTCTCGAGAGCGGTCTCACTTGTGCTTATGCTAGTAGATAAGCTAAAATAAGCTAATCCAAATAGGCCCTTTATATGTGGTTGAATTGAAATGAAATTTGATTATGAATTTTCCTTTTTCAATTGTGATAGAGAGAAGATAGAAGCTAACTAGAGATAATGCATTTCCGAAAACATTGATAATAATGTTTTGAAATTTTTCAGAATTGTCAAAAATATTCAATCTACTTTTAAAATTCATTTTTTAAAACCTCCATAATGCTTTCTCTAATGTTTATTTTATAAGTGGAAAAAGAAATAGGAAACACATGAAGTAAACGGACCCTTAGTGGTTTTTATGTTTGTGTGTGTGTTTTTGTTTATTTAAGTGCATTGCATTGGGAGGCTGGTGTATTGTCTCTGTTAGATTTTGGAAGATTGTTGGGATTTGGTTGAGATGATTGAATGCTGAAAAATGATTTTGATGCTTTACTGTTGTGAAGCTTGTTGTCATAGTAATTCAGCTAACCAATGCATTGATTATGTATCCAGGTCTTGGCAATCCGGTTGGTAGGACTTCCATTTTGGAGAGTTAATTTAATGTCTGAGTCAGATGCTCTGCCTCCTACTACCACCTTTGGTAATGGTGTAATTTCCTTATAAGTGTTCACTGATTGTTTTGTTTCATCCAGTGCATTGTTTCTAATGAGGATATAGATAGTTAGTTTCACACACATATGAACCTTTCTTTTTTTAATGTACATATATGGTTATTCATGTTTTATGTATCTTTCTGTTTTTGGTTTGCATATTCTGTTATTCTTTTGTGTTGGTCTAATCTTAATACTGTTTGGTTTTGGGATTGAAAATTGTTTTAGATGAGGTGTTTGACATTTCCCATGTAAAATTTAATTCTAATATGTGAAATATTTGTTTGATAAATTTAAACTCTATTTATCTTTACCAAATTCGGATCGTTTGGTCCATGTAGCCAACCCTACTTAGTGGGGTAAAGTTTGGTTGTTGTTGTAGCTTTACAAAATTGGAAAAATTTGCTGAGGAGCATTATTCTGCTTTGTTGCAGTTTATTTATGGATTTAATATGGTTATGCCAATTCTGATGTTTGCACTCCTTTTCTCTATTGTAGTTTCCGATGTTCTACTGTGGAAGCAGTGGAAAGTTTCCTTCGGTGTCATTGTTGTTGCTACAGTTGCTTGGATCCTACTCGAGTGGACTGATTTACCGTTCTTAACGATTTGTTCAGATGTGTTGCTGCTATTGATCATAGTATTGTTTCTGCATGCTAACTATGCTGCCCTTAGAAATAAGTATGATCAATAACCCTTGTTGTGCTTGTATTATGTTTTTTGCCATTTTAATACTAACACTATGTTTTTGGTTATCCTTTTCTCTCTGAGCAGACAACCACCAAGATTACCTGAGCTAGTTGTGTCAGAGGAGATGGTTAACAATGTAGCTGCTTCCTTTCGGGTCAAAATCAATAATGTGCTCTTTATAGCTCACCACATCACTATTGGCAAGGATTTTAGAATTTTTTTTAAGGTTAGTTTTGTTTGGGGTTACAATGTTTTAGGGATTGTTGATGGTGGAATTGTTATCTAAATAATAATTAGTGATTACTTTTCTAAGGTGTGGAAATGAGCTAAGTTAGGCATTGTCTTAAATAAACATAACCTACTTACCTTACCTAAGCCATTTACAAGTTACAACACTTATTTTTTTATTCACAATACTCAAACTTGAGACCTTGCTTAAGAGGAATTGAGCTTCTTGAAACTTGAACAAAGTCCTAAAATGCTTTTTTGTTGACTTTATGGAATTTGGAAAATGAATATAATTATTCATTGTTTATTGTCTACTTAACAGGTGGTGGTTTGCTTGTGGCTATTTTCCGTCATTGGCAGCATCTTCTCCTTCTTCACACTTGCATATATTGGTATGTTTGCATCACAAGTCTATCTATTAAAAAGTGTTTGTGATATCTCTAACCGAGACCCTCGTTTCTCTTTAACGTACTGTAAATTCCGTACTAAACCATTTTGATGTGTTTCACTTGAACCTTTTGCCTTTCCTTTTGCTGCCTTTTATTGTTTGGTATTTGTCCAACTTTCTTTGCATTTGCATTGTTTTCTTGTTCCTTATTGGATATTTGCTCAAGCATGGCTGTATTTTTAAACTAGGTAACATGTGTCTCTAGAAGTGTTGTCAATTGTGGATTGCGAAAAATAGTGGTTTGTTAAAATTCAGCTACCCTATAGCTGCTATTCGACAACACTGGTCACTAATCCTAATTTCCATCTCAGTCAATCATGTTAAGTTTTGTGAAGAGTCTTTTTGAATTTTTTTTTCTTCAAGTAAGAGCAACATGCATTAATATTTTTCGTCTCGACACAATTTTGGCGATTTATATATAAACTCATGACTTCATAAATATTTTTATTTACATTTTTTATTCTTCTATGGTGACAGGAACCCTCATGATGATTACTATCCCTGCATTGTACAGTAAATATGGAGCTTATGTAGACAAGTGTTGCGGAGTTATCCACCTCCAATTTTCAAAACATTATAGAATTGTAGATGAGAATGTTTTCAACAGACTGCCTCGTAATATATCGAAAGACAAAGAGTCTTGATTTTCAAGCTCTTTAATTTATGCTCCATTTGTAAATGTTAGTAACTGTTCGATCATATTGATATGTTATTTAGACTCCATCCAGCACTTTGTATAATACATGAAGAGGAAAATTTTGTAGTTTAGATGTTGCTTGAATCAACTTTATGGTAGCTGTTTTCATTTTCTGGGCATCAAAATTGAGAATTTGTTTGCAAGTTTGTTCGACAGGTCTAGGATTTTGGAGTCAGTTTTTTAGTGATCATTTGGTTAAACTTGTTGGGAAAAGGCAGGTGATAACAGGCCAAAGTGAGTATTTGAATATTATTTTTTTATAGCGAAAAGTTTAGAAGAATTCAGTTTCGAGGGCTCATTAAGGTTAGGGTAGACACTATGGTTTAAAGAAGACTGACAGAAACACATACAGATCACCCACAAAAGAGATCATCACACTCTTGTAGGGTATGAGCTACTTTTTACTAATTGAATCAACCTTCTTCATCGATAGTATTGTAATATATTGAACATTATAGATTATAGATAATGTGTTATAATATCATTAAGTTTAACAAGTTATACATTAAGCAGTTTTATTTTAAACTAAGATATCATTCTTGTACAATAAAATACAAATTGTACTTGATAAAATAGACAAATTTAATGAGTTGATATCTCAAATTTTAATATGCAATTAGCTGAAAATTGAATCCCTAATTAAATGTCTAAGGAATTTGATTATTCATTTGTGTCACACCATAAAAGTTGGCATGTATTAAGGAGTTTGATAATACTTGTGATCATTAACATATTTAATGTGGAAACAAATTATTGAATATAAGTAAAAGATTTGTTTTAAATTGATAATGCAGCAAAATAAAATTTCATATTATTTAGATGTTTCTTTGTAGGAGACTAGCTGCTATGAAAATGAGATTCGTTAATTAGATTGTTCATTTTTATAGATAATCAATTAGAATTTGCAATATCTAGTTCAACTGACAAATATCTTTACTGTCTACTCTACATACAAAAAAAGAATCCTCTTTACATACAACTGGCCATAACTAATTTATAGCAATGTTTATGACAAACATAATAGCTCGTACTTATATGTAGTTATTAATCTCAGTCATTGATTTGAGATTAGATGGTTCAAATTACACATTCAATAAATCAATTTTTAATAAATTTGTGATTACTTTAGATCGGACAATGGTAACTATGTGACATAGTGCAATATAGTTAATTCGGAGAATCTATTTTTAATATTTACATCATTTATTTATTTATTTTTTGGGTCAAGATATTTACATCATTTCTAACAAATCTAAAAAGAGAAGATAATACTAAACATGGTAATACTAAGTTATGTCACATAGTAAGTTAAAAGGGGAGTACACACATTTGACATGTTGCATCTTGCATGCATATCTAACATCTTGAACTTAATTGTTTATTGAACTTAATTGTTTATGATAGACTAAAGATATTAGATTGATCTCCTTGATAGGATTATTAGAATTTTTTGTAGTGTGTGATGTCATCTCCAACTATATGGGCTTCATTTTAGAGTCAACATAAGAAAATTTACCTACCAATCAAATACTAGTACTTGACGTGCCAATTCAGTTACTTCTCTCTTAGAATTAGATTTTACAAAATTAGATTTTATATTTTTAGTAGTGAAATATAAGGCAAATATGTATTACTTATCTCTTATTTAAATAAGATAGTTTCTCTATAATACATCTCTTTTAATTTAACTATTTGTGTTTCCAATGAACCAATTCTTTTTTAAACATCCAATGAACCAATTTATTAATCATGAAAGAAAATTTAAATTATAAACTTAATTTTTTATTGAAATTGTATAAATTAAGCGCAACTTTCAACTTTTTTAATATGTGTAGTTTAATTAATTTTACTAATATTTATAATAGACACAAAACTCAAAATATTTGCTTAAGAATATAGTAATATACTGGTGTATGATCTAACTTTGCATTTAGCCTAATTGGAGGACTTGTTCTCTACTCATTTGGTAGTTCATTGAATCTCACCACGACTTGAGGCTTTGATTCATACCAAAAAACTGGTTAAGGTCCACTAAGATGGTTGGTCATTCATATAGTTAAATCAATGAAGTGGGAAAAGTTGAAATAGATATCAAAGTTCCATTCTTACTTTTTGTTTAAGTTTTGTTATTTTTAGTCTTAATCTTGAAATTATCTCTATGGAAGGGATTTGATAATTCAAAGTTTGATCTAAAATTCTTTCTTAGATTACAAATCAAACAATTAGAAGATGGTATTTTCATCTCACAAGAAAAATACACCAAAGATCTTCTTAACAAATATAACATGAGTTCAGCCAAGAGTATGGGAACTCCTATGCACCCATCCTCCATATTTCACAAAGATGATGAAGAAACTCCAATATCTGAGAAAAAGTATAGAGGGATGATTGGATCCTTATTATACTTAACAGCAAGTAGACCTGACATAGTTTTTGCTGTAGGTCTTTGTGTAAGGTTTCAATCCTCTCCCAAAGAATATCATCTTACAGCAGTAAAGAGGATTTTGAGATACCTTGTTGGCACAAGCAATATGGGAATTCGGTATAAGAAATGTTCAAATCTTGACCTCATAGCTTATTGTGATGCTAACTATGCGGGAGACAAAGTTGAAAGGAAGAGGGAGTTAAATAAAATTTGGTTAAGGAATGTTCTAGCTAAGGTTGGAACAATTATCTCCTCAATAATTCGCTTATCAGTGAAGTTAATTAACCACTTGATTAACTGCTTTAGCTTACATCTTTTAAAATAAATATTATTTTGTTTTCTTTAATTAATTATTAGTTTACAACAATTACAAGACTTGAGGAGCATGAAGTTGATAGTGGATTTCACACGCTGCATTAATGTCAAGGTCAAACCAATTTGTACACCTCATTCATTTTTTAAGTGCTGTTCCCTTGGTTGAAATCTGATACATTAATTTATATCAAGCACTACAAAAAGAATTTGCAATATTAGTGGAACATTTTTTCAAATTTCCTTTTGTTATATGGTGAATTTTATGCAAAATTTGCTGGAAGATCCGATCTCAGAAGAAATTTTCTTAGATTTATCTAAGTGCAACTTATACAATTATGACACAATATTATATTTTTCTAATTTTAGGTGTTATTAATTGAACGAAATAGTTGAAACACTCTAGTAATAATAAGACTTTCAAAAATAATAATGGATACAAAATCTCCGACCATACTTCTACCGTAAAAAAAGTGTATCTTTGTATAACAACGACCAATTGACATATCAAAAGAAGTATATTTATTTGGTTTTAAAGTGGAGCATTTGAGTATGGTGTTGGTTGAGGCGTGCGCCAATCCGAGCAAGTTTCAAACAAATAAGGCGACAATGCTAGGCATATAACAAAACAACATGCGTACAATAATGACAACTGTCAGGCCGTGTCGAAATGAGGTCTTGGATGCGAAAATATGGGAGTTGTATACCGAAACGAGGTCTTGGATGCGAAAATATGGGAGTTGTATACCAGATTTAAGGCGAAGGGATGGTGCCCTAATCCAAAGTATGAAAGACCTTCAGCTGAGAGGATGGTGCCCTATTTCTTGATTGTATATATAAAGTGCTCTAGATTTCGACATAATGTATATCTCTAGATTATGATACTATGTCATGTGTTTCATGATCTTTACAACCTTAACCAAGATATAAAAAAGATTCAATGATAAAAATATTACCATGTTTATTTCACTAAAATGATAACAATCTGAAACATTATAGCAAAACAAAAAAGTTCAATTCGAACTCCCAATCTTATTTACATACATCTAGGATCTTGGAAGACAAATAAATATGCCTCTCTGTCACATAAGCTTACATATATGTACATGAACTAAAAAAGCCATCTAAATGAAAGGGAAGAATGTAAAATTGCCTAACCGCCGCCGCCTAAGACAAAGAAGACTCCAATCCCCTTAAAGCGAATGCAGGAAGAACCATCTTCTCAATTTCTTCCATTGATCAACAAGAACTAAATCTTACCAATAAAAAAAAAAGAACCAATTTGTTCTTATAGTTTGAACTTCCTCAAGAGCTACGGAAAATTGCAATGTCAATTGGCTCATCTGCTGCATCTAATACATAAAAACAATTTATAAGCTACAAAATTATGAGGTCTCATGAAAGCTAATTGACCTAGACAATGCTGCTGGATTGGCCTGCAAGACTGGTGAGTTTTGCGTGTCTTCTTTTTCATCACCCTTTTGTTGGAATGCTTTGAAAAGTCCTCCACCGCATATTGAGTCTGTCTTGCTGTTTTTAATACCAAGAGTTGTCAATATAGAGCTTTTTTGTGCTTCTCCTAAGTCATCAATCCTCAATGTTTTTGGAACCCAAAGAGACTTTTCTTTATTGTTTCCTTTGCTGCTTTGTTCGTCAGAACCTACTGCATCATTTGATGTGAGTGTGCTTTCTTCCCTTGAATGCTTACCTAAAGTTGGGGAGCTAGGGGTTGCACTATTTGGTGATGCTGGTTGTGCTAGCCATGGATTGTTCCATGCACCAGGCATGGTGAAACCCCAATAAGCTGGTGCAGGATAGAGTGGCATGGGGATTCCTTGCGGGAAGAAAGCATGTGGTGATTGTACTTGAGAGCTCCATTGGGATGGACTCCATGGCAAGAGCCAAGGGGCACTCGGGTAGTGGGGAAATTGAGGTGCGAAACTTTGACTGTTCTGCACAACTTGTTCTAGAGAACTGTTGGTAGTTGCATCTTCAGTTGGCGTTGTTGATGCGTCTGAAGATTTATTGGAATGATCATTGCTCTTTTCTTCACCAGCATAGGGAACAGAAATTCTTAGTTCTTCTGGTCTATTGAATCCATTTGTTGGGCAACTGGTAACTGTTTTATCAACAATGTTCAATACAGATTCCATTGACTCGCACAAGGGTGTATCAGTCCCAAATGTAAAGGCAGTACCATTACAGTTCACAGAATGGACTCCATTGGGCGAGTCAGATTGAGAATTCTGAACTATTACCTCAGGTATAGTTATCTGGCGATAGTGAGAAGCAAAATTCTTGTTCTTCCTGCGACCAGCACCTACCGGCACATTTCTCATAGCCCCACCTGCAGTCCAATATCTCTGACAGTTCTTGCAGAAATGACGCGGTTGGTTGACGTTGTAATTATTGTAGTAGCAGAACTTTGTTTCCATGCTATTACAACGAGGGCAAGACAGTATTTTGTCTGGCTTTTTCAACATCTTATCTTGTGAATTCTCATACTGTTCTTCTTTATTCTTTGAAGTTTTCAGTGTGCTTTCCTCCTCTTCAGTGGAAGGCTTAATAGATTCTTCCCCTCTTGACGAAGTGTCTAGATCAGCTATCTTTTCTGATGATTGGGTGATAGTTTTATCTTCCTTCTTACACTCAATCACTTCCTCTTCCATTGAGTCCTGAATTCAAGAAAACCCTTGATGAGTATGATGTTCTAGACCATAAATTTAATACAAACAATGCATTGTATTATGAAAAGGATGCCTCACAAATATTTTCAGTGTGCTAACTTTCTACCTTATGCAATTACACATATTTACCAAAGTATTAAAAAAAATGTAGAAGCAATATTAGGCCATCAATCATAGTTGAAAATAAACTCTAAAACAGTAAAAATAATAATAATGAAAGTGGTAATGTTGTATAGAAAAGTCATTTTGTAAGAAGAAAACTAAATCAGTACTACAGCATTTAACTAAAATTAATAAATTTTCCATCACTTGTTTAGAATCCACAGTTCAATGTCAACTGTCAAAATTGAAAATTTGATGTGTTTCATCTGCAACCTTGCTAAACTTATATTTTCTCAAAAGCTGAGGTTGAAACATAACCATCCAACTCTAGTACATTGGCTGGACAAAAACTAAGGGAAGTGAGCAAAATTGAAAAGCAAATCAAAGAGGAATGTTTACCAGAAAATTATTCTTCTCTTCAAGATATAACATTAATTATAAATCCACAAGAAGGCAAGGTTAACTGATTATAGACAAAAACACAATGAACAAAAAAAACCAAAGCAGAAAGTATGACAAATTGAGCTAAAACTTGAAAGACAGCACAGTTCTTAAATCTTATCTTTATTTGGAAAAGTCGAGATACAAAATCCAGAAGTCAAATAGAGAAAGCATTTTTCTCATTCAAAAAGAGAAAGTATTAAGATATAGAATCAAAAGATTAGATTGAAGTCTGTAGTTTTCCATGTAAACACAAAGAGAAAGTTTTAGAAGCAGAAGCATACAATTTACATTGAGATCTTACTACAAGCCTGTGTCCCAGAACAACTATTCTTAGGTTTTGAACCTAACTAAACCCAAAAAAAACAGTTTGCAAGGTGAGGATGGTCTACACAGTATAAGCTCTAATTAATCCAATTGAAACTTGGTGCATTGATCCCACCATTAAGTGTATGTTTGGTTCTGCTGTGACAAATATTAATTTTGGATGAATGGATTCTATAAAATTAATTTTACTTAAAAGTCAGTTGAATATAAAATGAATTATGTTTGAATACATTTACGTAAAAGTGTGTTGAACAATAAATTTCAGTGTAAATTGTAAAAATCATGTTTATACTCAAAAACTACAAATCCTAGATTCAAGTTAGAATCAATCTACTTAAGAGCAACCAAACATGTCAAAATCAAGTTTACAAAATCAACTATGACGGCTCCAAACGCGAAACCAAACATAGGCTAATTAATAAAGGTGACCTAATAATAGATCTAAGATAGACTCTGATAATACCATTTAGATTCTAAGATTAACTCAAGACTAGGGTTTTTCTTAAAATCATTTAATGTCAATAAAACCAAATATCTTTACAATTAATCCAAAATACTTAAAACAATACAACAGTTCAATGTTAAGCCATAAAAAACTTCAACAGCATCAAGTCAGAGAACAACATGAAAATTGAAAACAATTACAAACCTAAATATGAATTGTAAAATTGAAACAAACCAATCAAAAACTCAGATCCAACAAACACCAAACCTTCAACTGAAAACTAAAAAACACAGCAAGTCAACAGAATCTTCAATAACATGAAATCAAGAAACTAACACCAACCCACTAAATATTTTCACATTTACAATAATGGGTCACTCACAAAATCGAAAATTTCTTCATACCTCATCAATCTCTCGCTCTTCTCCATCCATTTCTGTATTGGAAGAGACATGGTTCTGACAAATAACATCATCAACAGCGTCACCGGAAGAAGATGAAGCCGGAGCACCGGTGGAGTCACCGGATCCAGGAGAGATCTCCGACACCGGAATCGTCTTCCCGAAAAGCTTGATCGCTGGGTCTCTAGCTTCCAACATTTTTTCTCTGTTTTTTTATTTTTAATTTTGATTTTTTTTTTATAAAGAGGATAAACTAAAAAAGCATCTATTTTTTTTTATATATATTTTTGACAAAAAAGTCGTAGAGCGAGAAAGTGACACGTTGTGTTTGTGTATTTGGATTTAGTGTAGTCGCTGATCGAACGATTCACATCTCAAGTAAATTTTGATTTTAAAAATAATTAAAGTTAGGGATTAAAGATCTAAACCGTTGGATTTCGATCATACGGTCACGCAGTAACCGACCACGTGAATGTCCTTTTTAATGAGTTCACTGAAGCGAGATCCTATGTTTGTGGGTGAAGAGTGCTTTGTTCTTTTGTAAATAGAAAAAGTTGCTGCATCAGATGCAACAATGAATTTGAGCCACAAGTTTTTTTGTGGAATTGAAAAGTTTTTTCTCTTTCCCACTTTTTTACTCTTTCTATGTGGAAAAATAGCTACTCCACCATCTCTCTCAATCCAAGTCATTACTTTTTCTATACAGATAAACACATTCATTCATGTCCCAAACTTATCCTATTTTACCTCTCCAAAGCAATTAATGCTTGTTAATACTTTTTTCAAAAATTAGTTTAAGGGATAGTGTATAGTCTAAAGTAAAAAAACATTAAAGCTTATTACTACTTATAAAAATTTACATTTTCTTTATTCTAATAACATTACTAGAAATCCAACTCCTAATCTAAAAACTTAATATTTATTTTTTTAACTAAAACAAATGAAATTAATATTTATTAATACTTCATTAATATTATTCTTTGATTTTATTTATAAATAAAAATATAAATATAATTGTTGACTTTGAATATAAACAAAATTAATCAATCTATACCTATTTAATAATATTATTCTAAAAATATTCCTGCA